>LR737390.1:7449209-7468183 GCA_902655005.2 Marronus borbonicus
GTCTATATGTCCACCCTTTGACTTAATTACTGCGGTACATATTCGTGGCATTCTTGGAATTAAAGATTTCAAAAATGTTGCTGGGATCTCGGTCCATGCTTGCTGGAGCTTCCTCCATAAATCTTGAGAACTAGTCACTCCTTTTTGGCGAATCCTTCTGTCCAGTTCATCCCATATTAGTTCGATAAGCGACAGGTCAGGAGACTGAAGTGGCCAAATCATTTTTTTAAACGATCTTCTTCTTCCAGAGATGCTAGATAGTTTCTGCATATACGAGAAGAATGCTTAGGGTCGTTATCCTCTTGAAACGTAAAGTTTCGACCTCTTAATCGTTCCCACTTGGTACAGCATTCTCTTGTAATATTTTGAGATAGCCCTCTTTACGAAGTATTCCCTGTATTCTTACTAAATCACCTACAGCTGTTCCCGCAAACCAGCCCCAGACCATTACGTTACCTCCACCGTGCTTTACTGTAGGTAAAATACACTGTTCACTAACTCTTTCACCAACCTGTTGCCTAACAAACGTCCTCCGTTTGGAGCCAAATGTTTCAAATTTGGACTCATCTGTCCACAGCACGTTGCACCACTGTTCGAATGTCCAACTTTCAAAAGCGGTTTTCTGACAGCTACTCGTCCCTTTAAGCCTGCCGCAATTAATCTTCGTTTCACGGTCGAATGCGAAATAGGATTTCTTCGTGAAACATTGACTTGAGCCGTATTTCCGGAGCCGTTAGGAATCTGTTTCTTTTTGAAACAAGAATCATGAACTGATCCTCAGTAGCTGTTGTCTTCTTTTTGCGTCCAGAACGTTTCTTATCAGTCAAAGAACCCGTTTCCGCCACTCGTTTTAATGTAGTAAATACACCATTTTTTCGATATTTTTAATTCTTTCGCAATAAGTAATAATAGCAGAACGCGTTTCGATGGAAATTTCTTTTCGTTTTGCCATTTCTGTACCACCCGTTTATTACGATGCTTAAATTTAAACTAAACTACTATCAAGATCGATTTTATTTTAAATACAAGACGATATCTGCTTTGTTTCTTGTACTAAGTGTTCTGTGATTCTCAGATTATTCCTTTGTGGAAATATTCGACAATATTTTCAAGTTTACGTTTATAACCCCATAAAAGGGATTAAGAGGAATTTTCCTGAGGCTACGGTGGAATATAAATGCGTTGTAAATTTGATGGGATAGAAGAGAATAAATTATGTCCATACATATAGAAATGAAATACTCTTTCATATAAAACACAATCAATTGTCAATATTTCAATTTTGCTTATTTTTCGGAGTTTTTCTTAGTCGTCCCCAAATATATGAACGGTAGTGTATATGACAATGTCGATATGTTTACAATTTTTTTCTTGAACGAGTTTATTACTGCTTCATAAAATCCACATTACAACAAACGATTTTTGTCTCAAAACTTTTGCTCTATCTGTTACCATTAATAAATTATATAGATATATGTGTTCTATATATTACCAAAAATTCATAACTTTGAATTAAATTTAAATTTTCGGGTTTGGGATCATCCCTTGTAGGAAGGCTATTTGGTTGGTTTCAATATCTTCAAACTATCATTGATTGTCAATGGGATTATCAATCAAGTGATCCAATTGATAATCCCACTATCAATTAAAATACAGTCAAACACATTAATACTCAATATTTTCTGCTGAACATTCTTGCAGCGCTTTTTAAAGTGTTAAATAATATAAATTCTTTTAAAATAACTTTTTTGGTACGAATTTATTACTTGGAAAATGGACAAATATTCCATTCACGCCATCATCGTTTCGTAGCAATCGTTTTTCGGCAATTCAAATAAACCGCACGACCGACGTTTATCTGGTTTTTTCCCAAATGTATTTTCAATTTCCACGAGATTACTAATATGTAGTTCTTTTTATCAACATTGTAGGTGTCTTCATCGATAAGCGATGAAAACGTCGAGGCGCAACCTCTTTGGGAATACCCTTGCAGAGCCTTGAGTCAGCCAACAGCAATTGCTGAAGTGTTCGCGAGTAAACTTGCTTCCGAAGCCGTGGCGGGGAATTTCAATTTAAAAGGGTAATGTACCACGCTTGTACATATATGTTAAAACCCGCGCCAATTCAATGACAAATTATTATTTTTTTTATTAACACCGGTTGCTTTGACTGCATATGTAATAAGTCTAATAAGGTTAGTAAAATGTCGCCAGAATAATTAAGAGACTTAAATAGTCAGCGAAACCCCCTTTATTAGATGATTATTATGATTTTACTATAATTATCCTTTATTTAAACTTAAGCAATACCTGAATGCCTGAAAATTACAAAAAGGCTGCACACCTAATACAAGTAACATAATATATGGGATAACTTTTCATTTTAACGCCCCCAGTAAATATTTGCCGCTGCTGACTGCTGTAGATATTCTATTCAAATATACTAACTGTTTGCTCTGATAACAAAACTTTAAGATTACAAAATCTCTATTAAATATTTAATATAAACAGATATGACCTTCAAATGATGTAGCGAATTTTATCGGTTAAATAGTACCATACTTATTCATCTCGTATTTCCCAGTGCAGTGCCACATACACTCCCCGACAAAAACTTAGACGCGGTAAGGTGTTTTAAGGGTTACAGCATTTCTTTGAGAAATTAGCAAGATATCTAGTTAAGTTTTTATTCACAAAAGTAAAATAAACTTAAAAATATCTCCTCCAATAATATATGAACTAAATAATAAATTATTACTCCAATGTTTAAACAATTTCTGCGACAAAAATTTAGACGCTATGTGGCAAATGTAAAACAAAAATCAACAAATGAGCGATTAGTGATGCGTAGACCCTCCATTGTTCTTAATCACTTCCAATAGTCTGTTATTAATAGATTTATATAAAATTAACACATAATTTTGAGGGATATTCTGCCATTCAGTCACTATTGAAGTTTTCAGTTCCTGTACCGTGAAATATTGACGGCCTCCGCCATAAACGCGACGTGCCAATTCACCCCACATGTTTTCAATAATGTTTAAGTCTGGTGACCGTGCCGGCCACTGTAAAGTTTTAATCTTTTTCCCTTTAAACCATTCAGTAATGGCTTTTGCTTAATGAATTGGCGCGTTATCTTGCTGAAAAACAAAATTGCGCCCGGCCCATTGGTTTCCAAAACGTAGAAGATTGTCACGCAATAAATCTTTATACGTCACAGATGTCATTTTGTTTGTGCAAAACACTATCTCACTTTTCTCGCGGAATCCAATCGCTGCCCATATCATCACAGATCCACCCCCTAATTGTCTGGTCATTTTCACTTTTGGTACCTTTCTCAGATCATGATAATAATCCGAGTACCCATCCGGTCCGTCCAAATTAAAACGTTTCTCATCGGAAAATATAACTTTTTCCCATTGTTTCTTCCAGGATACGTGTTCTTCAACAAATCTCAACCTCGCTTCTTTGTGTTTCGCCGAAAGTGGCGGTTTTCTCAACATTTTCTTCCGTGATATTACCGGTGACGCACGTGCGTTTGTACCCCCGCCTGTTCTGCAATAACTCTCGCCGACGCAGAAGAATTGGATGCACACCGCAATATCATGCGTTTATCCCGCTCACTTACAGCTTTCGGTCGGCCCTGGCCTTTTGGTTTGCCGTAATTTTCCGGATCTTTTAGGAAATTTCTAACGCGATGATCGCTTCTTCGTAAACGATGAGCAATTTCCTTCTTACTAACACCATCCTGGTGCCAGGCTAGAACTTTACCCCTTTCTATCAAGGATAATTGCTTTTTTCTACCCATATTGCAAACACTTTATAAAATATAATTTCTCGTGGTGAAATGTGCACACTTTACCAGCACAACCGCTGCACATAAAGAGAAGTATCAAATTAAAACATTTTTGCTTATGTTAATGTAATAAATGCACAGGGTCTAAATTTTTGTCGCATTTAAAATTCCTATTTTGATCTGGGAGAATCTCAATTACCCCTCATAAAGCAATAAATACCCAGAAATATCCATAAATGGACTATTTACATAACAAGTATTAATAACCCTCATTTACATTTTATATAATGTCTATAAACTTTGTTTCGTAAATAGAAACGATACCGCGTCTATGTTTTTGTCGGGTAGTGTACCTAACTTAAAACGTTTAATAGGTGCGCTAAAATTGTTTGCATGTGTATGTAAACATAACGTGACTACACGGTATTTATTCCCCCACAAGTAATTATGTAATTACCCACATATTGAGATTGTTGAGGTACGAGCCATGTTGGGAAACAAAGCGAAATGATTTTTTACTCCGATTCTGTTGTAAACAAATTTAAAAAATCCCGCGTCGTATCATAACATAGATATTTTATTATTCTAAATGTATAAAAAATAAACATAATTGCTACAGGTGCACATTGAAAAGAGACCAATTACCTCACTTTTAGTTGGAATACGTCATATAGGTTACATTCTTGGCACTTCAAACGTAATTAAATTATAAAATCGCAAATAAGGTATTTTTGTTTACGCATCGGATTTTCTATACCTGGATAATTTCCAACCTGAGCAAGTCTAATCATAGATTATAGTTAATAATATGTTATTAGCTGGGAGAACATGTACTATTATTGCTACTAATTGGGGATTGCCAATCCAAGGATTTTTACATACAGGAAACTGGATTTATACAGGACGTTAAAGTATGTCGTTACACCTAAAAGCGACAGTTAGAACTCATTAAAACGACTATTCTTAGAACCTATTTTTGATTTGGTGACCCGGTTCGTAAGTTATTGGAGTTTTTTGTTTTTCGAAAAATCATCATTGCTCCCCTATTTTAAGGACTCTTAAAAAAACATACATCTTCAAAATAAGTTTTCGGTTTCCTAAAACATTTACAGCGATTGATTTTTGAAAGTAAAACGTTTCTAAAATCCCTAAACTATCTACTACCCTTGTCCTAAACATTTTTTTCAATCTATCCATAAAAAGTCTTTATTCAGTTACTTACATTACGGATAACTGCGAACCGGGGCACCAAATCAAAAATTGAAACTGAAAAGTTGTTTGTTTTAATGAGTTTTAACTGCCATTTTCGGGTGCAATTACTTAGTCTTAACACCTTGTATACAGAAACTAATATGAAAAAAAGTAATGAATTACATATTTCGTTAAAAACGTTAATACGTTATAATTTCGTGGATATACAAAGTGTTTAAGAAACAATGGGAAGTGAAGGTCAAAATAAGAAAAATAATACGTTAAAGCAGATAACTTTACTTAGCTTTTCCAATTTAACATCGAAACAGAGACATTTTTCAATGTTGTAGGAAATGTTCTAACTTCAAAACGGAGGAGGTAATTTTTTATCGTGATAGACAAATTTTAACACCGGAATAGAGAATCCTTTCGTAGTTGAAGGAAGAAAGAACACGGAGACGGACCGTGGGAGGAAATTCCTAACGCCGAAACGGACAGATTCTTTTAACCCAAACGGAACATATGTATGCAACACCGAAAGTTTTTATTCCGATTCAACTCTGTTTTCCAAGCGACGGCGTTGAAGCAGCTAACTTCGTCGATTCTAATTGTGCAAATGCGAAAGAACAATCAGACGGTGTTAGATTTATCTCCGCATTTTTAACTGTATGCATTTAACATACTATTGAATTGTTGAAAAGTTTCTTCTGTTGAATGTGCTAGTTCTTCGACTAGTATTTTGAAACACTCTATACTTGTGTACTTCTAGCAATAAAAAGGAATGTATGTTTCCAATAAAAAATCTCAAAAGTGTCTTATAAGTAAACTTGCAGAAACGAGTGCGCATTCATTGGCGGCGATGATATACTTCGAAAGCTGTCGAACATACCCGAAGTCCGGATTCATACGCGTAAGTTAGTATGTGTATGAATGATAGGCTGAATTGATGATGGCGAATCAACAGCGTGCTTTGTCATATTCAATGAGTGTTGAAGATTTCTTAACCGATTTCCGACATTAGAATACACTGGCACTACTATTAAATGCATTACTTATGTTTGTAAACGACATGTTAATAGCAATCAGCACCTGTTAAATGTGAAACGTTATATACCATAATACAAATATATATATATATGACTTTATTTTTATGTTAACTTTGTGCAACACATTCCGGAATGAAGATTGCCAACAAGAGGTCAATTACAGCTTAATTTACCGCGAGTGCGCAGTGCGCACTTATTTCTGCAGCTTTATTTACAAGGATAATAGTGAATAGAAGATTTCGATGTTTAAGTAAAATCTACAGCTGGAAAACGTTTTTTTTATGGAAAATTGAATATCTCAAAGGCGGTACATTGTTGAACTAAAGGATCCGTAATACACAGATTTATTTAAATTTGAAATAAGAAAGTTGATAAGCGTTTCCGGTTTAACCAAGAGTGCCTACTAAACTTAAAAATATTTTTAGGAAATACATCATTATCCTCAATGGCGCCCGCCAAAATTTCAAAAAGATACTTCAATTATTTCCAAAGATGCAGAGCCATCGTCGTATTTGTAATTGGATATCTACATAACTGGGTGCATAAGTTTATGACTAATAGACGCATGCAAAAATTGTGATAAAAAACATTTTTAGCATCTGCTAACGCAGAAAACCGACGGGATGTACGTCAAAGTGTCAAAGCAGTAAATAAATAAATTAAAATCGATATGATTAAATCAACATTACAATGAGTTCACTCGTGTTTAAAGTGATATTTATGTCATCTTTTTTATAACATCGTTTTCGGTATTCGTCATCAATAACACACAAAAACGTACGAAACTTGTGCATATTCAATTTTAAAAGATAAACAATGCATAAATATTACCTTTCCCATTTTGCATAATGCATGTTGATTATCCTAAATGACGCAGTTACTTAATAGGGGCAACAACGAAAAAAATATTGAATGTATGACGTTAAAGAAAACTATAACGTTTATGGTATAGTGACGAAAATGTTAGTTATTATGTAAAAAGAAAAACGTTACTCACCTTGGCGCATATCTTAATGACCACAGAGCATATTTTTGGAACCTCATTACATGTTTATAAAATATATACCTAGCAGACAATAAAATATCTTACAAAAATAGAAAAAAATAGGTAAAAGGTGGAATATGCAGGAAATTGCCTTCAATGTTAGCATTTGAAGCGACAGGATGAAGGCGATTGTTTTGTAAAAGTTGTTTTAGTTACAAGGTAATTTGTTTAAAGTTGGCGTTCAATTCGGAATGAATAAATTGCTATTCTTGAATTACAAGATCAAGCTACTAAGCGAGTACGACGGCCAAGCTGATATTATTGAGAATCAAAAAAACAGCGGTTAATGTATTTTAGAATTTTATTTTAAATATATTCAAAGTAACTCTCTTCAGCAATATTATAAGATTCTTTCGATGTACACTGCCGTTCAGAGAAGTTCGGTCGGTTAGTAACAAACATGAAAAGGTTACAGAAACAAACGAAACTAAAAACAAAATGCAATTTCATTGTATGTACAGGTAAAAAAGATAAAAATAAATAAATAAAAAGTTATTCTGGCCTAATATAACATACTGAACATTATATTTCTTTTTCATCGAAAAACCCTCCTCTGCTGTTAATCACCGCTTGAACTATTCTAGGCATTCTTTCGATAAGTTTTGTTAAAACGGATTGTGGAATATTAATCCATTCATGTTGCAGAATATTCCGTAAATGTCCTTGTGAAGTTGGGCATATTCTTCGGATCCTCCTGTCCCCCCTCATCCCACAACAACTCTATAGGGTTCAAATCTGGGCTTTGTGGGGGCCATGTCATTACTTTCAGGGTGTGCTGTTCTTCTTGCTCCTTTAGATAGTTCTTACGCACTAACGCAGTGCGTTTTGGGTCGTTGTCATGCATGAATGTAAAGTTACGGCCTATTATACGCAATCCTGATGGCACTGCATGATTCTGGAGTATTGCAAAATAATTTTCCTTCCTCGTTACACCCTGTACTCTGTATAAATCTCCCGTCCCAGCAAAGGAGAAACATCCTCACACTAACACAGAATTACGCCCTTGCTTCACTGTTGACACAAAGCAGTCCGGGATCATTTTTTCGGTTTTAGATCTTCGGACATAAACTCGTCGATTCTGCCCAAAAACCTCAAACTTTGACTGGTCACTCCAAAGCATGTGTTTCCAATCATCTAACGACCAATCTAGATGAGAACGGGCCTACTGTAGCCGTTTTGCTCTGTTGCCCCGACGTAATAGGGGTTTTCGAATGGCAATGTGTCCACGAAGGTCCGCTTGTTGAAGTCGACGTTTTACCGTACTCGCCGAAACTTTTTCTTCACGGCCGCGATTGACTTCGGCTGCTATTTGTGGCGCTGTTAATTTTCTATTGCGTTTGCTTAAAATACAATTCTCAAATCTTCAGCTTTTGTTGTTTTCCTAGATGCTCCAAGACGAACACGATTTTCTATAGTTCCAGTTGTCCGATGTCGCTTTATGATGTCATTTACTGTTTAACTTCTCATATTTATTTTTTCAGCAATTTGTCGCCCCGAATATCCTTCTTCAAACAGCGTAATAATGCGTGAACGTTTTTCTACACTGGTAGGCTTGCCACGTGCCATTTTGAAGTAAATTTTCTTAAAACTTTCGCGCAAAAACGACAGATGCACACCAACACACGTTTAACAGTAAAACGAAGCAAATTTATATCTTTACGCCTGTGATACATAAACAAGAGCGATGATGCGGTATATTTCCTAAATGTATTGTTCGATAATAATCACCAAACGACCCGTTTCAAAGGATCGGTGCTTCCGAGAAATTCTTGGAATGATAATAAAAGGGACTTTATTGTGGTTGTCGCAATATTTCTACTTTACACAATAATTTATCGCTTTAATCCCTTAGAAAAGAGTGTATGCTTAATATTTTTCTAATTTTATGTATTAATAATTGTATACAGTGTGATATAATAGATTTTTATTGTATGACCGAACTTCACTGAACGGCAGTGTACCTTTCAAAGACGAATTCAGCGATATATAATATCATAAATGAAGGATGTACCGCCTTTGAAGTTTCACTTAAACATCAATATCATAAATTCCTCTTTATTGCTAAAAACACACAACAAAAATGTTGTGCCGAGTGTTTCAAAAACCTAGGCCAAACACGGCATATTCCACTGAAGAAATGAAAATATTTTTAAATGGCAACTCCTATTGTTGAGGATGTCTACTCATTTTACTCAGAAAAAAAAATTGAAGCAAAACATATTTTAGTTCCTAGACCTAAATTCGCTTATTTCAAAGTTACTTTAAAAGATGGCATCTTTTATGATGAAGATGGAATCACAAATATTTTCGGATACTTCGTTACATCTCCTGAAGCTTCGGTTTTTGTGCGAAAACAGGTCTTGGGTATTCGTATTTATCAATATAACGAATATTGCGAAAGCAAAAGGTGCACGATCTCAAAGTTACTGCAATTAGGTGAAGAGAGATTAGTTAATAGTAGAGTTAGAAAAATAGTTGTTGGTTAGTTAGGTAACTTTTAAACATAGAATCAACGGAATTAAAACGTTACGGGCTACACACACTGCCAGTAAAAAGGTCCTGATATTATGACTAACTTTAAGCTTATATACCGCGTTTGGCTGTCATTCCACATAAAAATAAATCATATAGGCGGTAGTCATAACGTGATTGTTAGACATTTTCGTGTAAGTGAAAGAGATGGAAATGAACAATTATTCACACTACATGTTCCTGTTTGAATAATTAAATTGTACATCCGGCGTCAGTCAGGAACTAAGTTAGAAATGTTGTACGAAAATTACAAAAAGAAAAAAGGATAAGTTGCTTCAAAGGCGTACCGCAAGATACAATTTTAAATCGTTAATTTCCAAAAACTATGGTCCAAGGTACTCGAGCTTCAAATTAGCACCATTTGAAACCCTTTCGGATCTTGTTAGTTAGGGAGCTGGTGGCAATAATTTTTAAATCATTCCATCGTTTGCCAAAAATTGAAAGTAAAGGACCGAGTAAAATAAACGATATGAGCAATTTCTGCCTTTAATATTTTATTGGAATATCAAAGCTGTTAAAAGAAAGTAGCGCAGTAACCTATTTAATCGCGTCTGCCTTGTTATTAAATTAGTATCCAAAAACTCCGAAAACAAGTTAATGCAAGTGGCAAACGTGGTTCCTGTTGCGCTTAGGAATATTTTTTTTTCCAATTATTACAGTACAAAAAAAATATTCTGTCGTCAGACAGATTGCGTTAATTACAAAAATTATATTGCAAAAGGTAAGAAACTTTACTTCTACCACTTAGATAGTGTTGTTTTTAAAAGTTGCAATATTTTAAATTTGTTAAAAACTAATATGTCATAAATATATCGTTTCACCGTTTCTACCTTTAAAGCTAATGGTTTTAATAATTATAAAAAACGTAAAAATAGAAGAGCCAGATAACTTCAATGCTGGTTTTTGGAAGACAGACAATTTGTAAATCATTAGCAAAAAATTTCCTTTATGTACGCATATTAAAGGGTGTTATCTTTATTAAAATTTTACAGAGGGCTCAAGATGGATCTTTAATTGAAATTCGTGCCATGAATTTTGAAAAAGGTAAATTACCTAAATTAAATAAATTAAATGTTTGAAAACCTTCGAAAGGTATTGTGAAAATTCAGTCAGTTTTTCAAGTCAGAAACATGGAAATTGTTATTTAGGCTTTTAGTTAGGAATGAAAAAGAATACTATTTATTTTTGGAGAATTAGGGGGTAAAATCAGTAGCGGAATTTTGTATCAGAATTCTAAAAATATTTAAAATCAATAACACGGAAAGTAGTAAGTAAGAAAAAGCATTATTCTTCAAAAATCAATCCTTAAGAGGGTTCAGAAATTCGTTTTCTTTTTTTTTTGTTTCTAGCCAGAAGTCGAAGTAGCAAATTTCATCTTTGTTATTGAAAAAATAACGAGACTCTCTAACGAGCTTCCCCTATTTCATACCCTTAAAAATTAAAATTGGGCGTCTACACACAAAAGAAACGTGCTGTCCAAATTTCGTGTTTGTGATTTCAATAGTTTCAGCTCTGCGTTGATGAGTCAGTCATTAAGGTTTCTCTCTTTATAGGTGGTGATGAATTGTAATTCAACCACAGGGTAGCGAAGATGAAAGTGAGTTAGAAAATTATATTGTGAAATCGATAAATGGTGTATTATGTTTGCCATCTTTTTTATATTTTTCGAGAGAGTCTAGTAGTGATAGGAAAAGAGACGATGAAACGATTTAATAATGTTATTTTGTTTACATGTTTATCCATCGGCAATCTAGTTCCGTGCATTGTGATCTGTCCAGCGCCTTTATCTATTGTTCGGAACATGCTCGGAGCGCGAGTTGCTCTATTGGAAAATTTAGGCCAATAATTTACGTTACATTGGTAAGGAAAGAGTTGTATTCGAAGCAATCTTTATCGCTTCTGCTAGAGGAGCTTTAGATCAATATAGCTGACGGCAACTGACGTTGAAAATTTAATGATTCCGTAAGAACTACAGTTGTTAGGAGACTTTTCCCATAAAAACAACACCAGTCAGTAACATTTGTTATTCTTGTTTTGCAAAAGTATGTTTAGTTTTACTTATAATGTTGTTCCCATCTTTAGATAGAAGTATTTTACACTCCTCGACAAAAACTTCGACGCGGTAAGATGTTTTACGGGTTTTAAGGGTTACAACATTTCTTTGCGAAACTAGCAAGATATCTAACTAAGATTCATAAAAGTAAAATAAACTTAAAAATATCTCCTCCAGTAATATATGAACTAAATAATAAATTATTACTCCAATGTTTAAACAATTTCTGCGACAAAAATTTAGACGCTCTGTTGCAAATGTAAAACAAAAATAAACAAATGAGTGATCAGTAATGCGTAGATCCTCCATTGTTCTTAATCACTTAAAATAGTCTGTTATTAATAGATTTATATAAATTTAACACATAATTTTGAGGGATATTCTGCCATTCAGTCACTATTGAAGTTTTCAGTTCCTGTACCGTGAAATATTGACGGCCTCCGCCATAAACGCGACGTGCCAATTCACCCCACATGTTTTCAATAATGTCTAAGTCTGGCGACCGTGCCGGCCACTGTAAAGTTTTAATCTTTTTCCCTTTAAACCATTCAGTAATGGTTTTTGCTTTATGAATTGGCGCGTTATCTTATTGAAAAACAAAATTGCGCCCGGCCCATTGGTTTCCAAAACGTAGAAGATTGTCACGCAATAAGTCTTTATACGTCATAGATGTCATTTTGTTTGTGCAAAACACTATCCCACTTTTATCGCGAAATCCAATCGTTGCCCATATCATCGCAGATCCACCCCCTAATTGTCTGGTCATTTTCACTTTTGGTTCTTTTCTCAGATCATGATAATAATGCGAGTACCCATCCGGTCCGTCCAAATTAAAACGTTTCTCATCGGAAAATATAACTTTTTGACATTGTTTCTTCCAGGATACGTGTTCTTCAGCAAATCTCAACCTCGCTTCTTTGTGTTTCGCCGAATGTGGCGGTTTTCTCAACATTTTCTTCCATGATATTACCGGTGACGCCTTTAAAATCCTTTGAACATTACGCACGTGCGTTTGTACCCCCGCCTGTTCTGCAATAACTCTCGCCGACGCAGAAGAATTGGATGCACACCGCAATATCATGCGTTTATCCCGCTCACTTACAGCTTTCGGTCGCCCCTGACCTTTCGGTTTGCCGTAATTTTCCGGATCTTTTAGGAAATTTCTAACGGAATGATCGTTTCTTCGTAACCGACGAGCAATTTCCTTCTTACTAACACCATCCTGGTGCCAGGCTAGATCTTTACCCCTTTCTATCAAGGATAATTGCTTTTTTCTACCTATATTGCAAACACTTTATAAAATATAATTTCTCGTGGTGAAATGTGTACACTTTACCAGCACAACCACTGTATATAAAGAGAAGTATCAAATTAAACCATTTTTGCTTATATTAATGTAATAAATGCGCAGGGTCTAAATTTTTGTCGCATTTAAAATTCCTATTTTGTTCTGGGAAAATCTCAATTACCCCTCATAAAGCAATAAATACCCAGAAATATCTATAAATGGACTATTTACATAACAAGTATTAATAACCCTCATTTACATTGATTAATTTTCAACCTGAGTAATTCTAAAACTTTAGCACTTTACTAGTTCGTGCGATTTTCCATAAAATGAATCGTTTCTTAGATAATGAATTTATTCCATATTTTATATCCTCACTGTTGTGTGGTAACTACAAATCAATCGGCAAAGATTGCATACATTTTAAATCTTAACTAATACTTATGCAAGGTGGACTTCTTGAAATAAATTAGAATCAGTACGTGCTCATATTTTAATTGATACCACAATACGCACATTAGCATACAATGTTATTGGTAAATTGTAAGTCCCTAGTTTTCTCGATGTAATTAATTCGTATGGTACAAATAATCGAGTATTGCACACGAGTTCAAAAGAAACAAATAAATTTCGACTATTAGAATGCAATGGTGTAATTGTTAAAAAATATATAAATGAGGAGGTTAAAACTTTATCATTGCCTGTTTAACTAGGTCGTTAAAGTTTTATTACGCTGCGTCGATCACGTTCTAAGTTTCTATCGCTGGTATTCTATAGTGTTTAATACTTATTTAAAGACGTTTGAAAGGTATGACGTAGAAGTGGCGAAATATAAGCGCACTCCCAATTTTATCCATCATTGAATTACTTGAGTAATTCATTTTATTGTCAGATAAATTATGAGCTATGCAGTTTTTAATGACGTAGTTACATGAGGAAGAAAGGGAATGTTCTACATATTTATTTCATATCAGTATCCTGCAGTGTTATCTGCAAAACAAATTATTCATTTATGATTCCTGCTATTAATTGGCAAGTCAAGCCGCATGTATTAAACAACATTAAGTAACAATTAAAAAAGAAAAATTAGCAAATTGTGAGTAAAATAGTATTGTTATATACTGCATAAATTACGCTGAACCCAAGCTTCCTCTTTTCCATTTTCTGTTGTATCTTTCTTCACTTTCTTTGCAGAGTTGATTTTTGGCTTTGCGCAATTTATTATTCGCCTCTTTTGTGACTGAGATTCCTTAGTTCATTTACTTCGTATTTCCTCTAATTTCATTAGAATCCGTTAAGATTTCGGATTTTTACATCTTTCTTTTCCTAGTAAATTCTCTTGCGTGACTGTGATGTGGTTTAAGCTCATGAGGTGTTACTCTTAGTGATTCAACCGAACGCTATTTCTCACGTGTCGCTTGTGTGTTCGAAATAGTCGTTTCCCATTCCAGTTTTATCGGATAATCGCCGTGTAAAATTTGATTCAGTATCGCGATTCAAAATTTATAGTTATGCATCGCTACGCATCATTACTTGACAAGCTGAAGGCAGAAATTACGGAAAACGGCCGCATTTGAAGGAAAAGAAAATTTTGTTCCATCAAGACAATGCACTGACTCACACTTTAAAATTGTATTTTCTATCAAACGCCCAACTACTCGGCCGATTTCTGTGGCGTTACTGCTTCTACGATAATAAAAATGTTAAATTTTACGAAAATAGTAATGTTTGGTAATGTCAATTATCAACAGCTATTATTATTCTGTAACATAAATTTCGTAAAAAGCAGTCACCCAGTGCACAGAAACAATATTTAATTTTTTTCTTGTAATCTATGTTAACAAAATGGGACGTTTACCTTAACGTTTTGCCACGGGCGACTGAACATCATTAACCATGAAAATCCATGAAAGAATCCCAGGTAGTCGCAATTACCGCAATTACACTCAGAAGGATTAGGACCAAGTAGTAGATGCTGTTCGGATTGGGATGAGCAAAAAAAAACAGGCCGCCGAAACGTATGGAATACTACGTTCCGTACGATGCATTGGAAAACATCTAGAACTTGTTGGTCGTCTAACCATTCTCAGTAGCCACCATTGCGGGGACTTTGGAAGTGGTAGCTGACTGAGGATTTCCGCTATCATGGCTGGTTATTAACCCAGCCCTGAAGAAATACCTCGATTACACTTTTTTAATGTCTTTACACAGTTTTTATTATATTTAGTCAAATAAAAACATTATTTCAGAGTTAAAGAAAATTGTCATAAGATGATACATTTTGCCTTGCGGTTACTTTGCCACAATTTGGAATAGAACATTCAAACCATTATTTTTTGTATCGGAGACAAAATAACCCCAAATACCACGTAACTTTATCGTCATGATTTTTTTTGCAAAAAAATTTTAAATGAATGGTTGGTTCGCTATTAGTTAGGTCCGCCCAGGAGATATTAGCTAAAATGTGGTGAAAACATGACATAGTATAACTAAAAAATAATGCTGAAATAGCTTCGTCATGGTATTGATGGAATCATTTAGTTATCTAGTGCCAAAAAACACGTGCCTAACGTTTAGAAAAAAAGCGACTGTTCCCCAAGTCGTCTCTCGAGCGTCTCTTGACTGCTTACCACGAGATGGCGTGCGTAGGGAGTGCTTCGGGAAACTGCGCATGTGAGAAATTCTACATGCTTACCATGACGTATATAACAGAGCACATCAGGAAATGTCTAGAAGCAATAATCAAAAAAATAATGCTAAAATAGATTCTTTCTCCTTGCATTGCGTTTGCCATAAACGATACCATCGATACCATGAAAAAGCAATTTTAGCTTTATTTTTTTTGTTATTGTTTCTAGGCATTTTCTGAAGTGTTGCGACAAGGCATCCCCGCTTTATGAACTTACATTTTTAAGCTTTATAAATTTAGTGATGTCGCTAATCACGCAGAAGAAAACACAGCACTTGATTTCATTAATAATTTGGAAAATCATTGACGTACATGAGTGATGTCAAACATTTGTGGTTCGCAAACGGATTTGTAGATCCTTAACATCAATGTACGCATAATTATTATCATTTTGTGGTACAGTATAATCTACTGATATGGTTTTTGACAAAAAAAATTGCAAAACTATGTCGTTAAAATTCTAGATATTACGTTATGAATTTCGTCATATCTAATCTTTAAAGTTTCGACTTATGTTTAGAATAATTATTATGTGGAATGCATGTTTGCCGTTTACGTATGAGTGTGTTACCTATGTACACTACCGTTCATATATTTGGGGACGATTAAAAAATACAATTTTTTTTTCAATTCGAATGAAAACAAAAAGTTATTTGTAATTTAATTTACTTCTGTACATTGAGTATACTATACAAAACTAAAAATATTCCAAAAAGAAATGTTGTACTAATTATAATTAGGTCTATACGGATTTTTCGTCTATATGTCCACCCTTTGACTTAATTACTGCGGTACATATTCGTGGCATTCTTGGAATTAAAGATTTCAAAAATGTTGCTGGGATCTCAGTCCATGCTTGCTGGAGCTTTTTCCATAAATCTTGTGAACTAGTCACTCCTTTTTGGCGAATCCTTCTGTCCAGTTCATCCCATATTAATTCGATAGGCGACAGATCAGGAGACTGAGGTGGCCAAATCATTCTTTTTAAACGATCCTCTTCCAGAGATGCTAGATAATTTCTGCATATACGAGAAGAATGCTTAGGGTCGTTATCCGCTTGAAACGTAAAGTTTCGACCTCGTAATCGTTCCCCACTTGGTACAGCATTCTCTTGTAATATTTTGAGATAGCCCTCTTTACGAAGTATTCCCTGTATTCTTACTAAATCACCTACAGTTGTTCCCGCAAAACAGCCCCAAACCATTACGCTACCTCCACCGTGCTTCCCTGTAGGTAAAATACACTGTTCACTAACGCTTTCACCAACCTGTCGCCTAACAAACGTCCTCCTTTTGGAGCCAAATGTTTCAAATTTGGACTCATCTGTCCACAGCACGTTGCACCACTGTTCGAATGTCCAGTGTCTGTGTTCTTGTGCCCACTGCAATCTTTTCCTTTTATTTTGAACTTTCAAAAGCGATTTTCTGGCAGCTACTCGTCCCTTTAAGCCTGCCGCAATTAATCTTTGTTTCACGGTCGAATGCGAAATAGGATTTCTTCGTGAAACATTGACTTGCTGCGTTATTTCCAGAGCCGTTAGGAATCTGTTTCTTTTTGAAACAAGAACCATGAACTGATCCTCAGCAGCTGTTGTCTTCTTTTTGCGTCCAGAACGTTTCTTATCAACCAAAGAACCCGTTTCTGTCACCCGTTTTAATGTCGTAAATACACCATTTGTCGATATTTTTAATTTTTTCGCAATAACTGCCATTGAGTATCCTTCATTACGTAAAGTAATAATAGCAGAACGCGTTTCGATGGAAATTTCTTTTCGTTCTGCCATTTCAGCACCACCCGTTTATTACGATAGTTAAATTTAAACTAAACTACTATCAAGATCGATTTTATTTTAAATACAAGACGATGTCTGCTTTGTTTGTTGTTCTAAGTGTTCTGTGAATCTCACATTATTCCTTTGTGGAAATATTCGACAATATTTTCAAGTTTACGTTTATAATCCCATAAAAGGGATTAAGAGGAATTTTGCCTGAGGCTGCGGTAGAATATAGATGCGTTATCAATTTGATGGGATAGAAGAGAATACTGTTGCAAATTATGTATATACATACAGAAATGTATACTCTTTCATATAAAACACAATCGATTGTCAATATTTCAATTTTGCTTATTTTTCGGAGTTTTTCTTAGTCCTCCCCAAATATATGAACGGTAGTGTATATGAATGCGTATATGATTAAGTAATAAGTATTACCTATGTGTACGTGATTGATTCATTACTCCACTAGGCTATAATTTCCATAAATTATAATTTTAAAACGGAAATAGCAACAATACAAATTATTTTGATTAAACACTTGTAATATTTGTATTTCTTAATTATTATTATTCACATAGAAATTGCATGTAAAATTATTGCCGTAAGTTGACCTGTCCATTTGCTGTATCTGCCTCAAAATCTATTATCAGCGGTTAGGATCATACAAAGTTTCTCAAATAATGGAATTGTAGAATTGTGTCTTCAGTGTCAGTGGTAGAAGAGTAAAATTGGCAAGGAATACGAACTATTCTTTGCTGTTCTTAGATAAAATTTCTCTTTTGCCGTTTGTTGTTTTTTTTTCTTGTCGGCAATCGCTTCAACATTCATTTCTGCGTATCTACAACCTGATGAGGACCCTAGTACGCTTGATAACAATTTATTCCTCACAGACCTCCTAGTTATCAAGAAATTTATATCGCACTTCATAACACAGGGTATCTGCAACTTCTGTAACACGACAATGACACTGTTAGCGGAATGTGTCCAGCCAAAATACACTACCGACAAAAACATAGACGCGGTATCGTTTCTATTTACGAAACAAAGTTTATAGACATTATATAAAATGTAAATGAGGGTTATTAATACTTGTTATGTAAATAGTCCATTTATAGATATTTCTGGGTATTTATTGCTTTATGAGGGGTAATTGACATTTTCCCAGATCAAAATGGAAATTTTATGGGAATGGGAATGCGACAAAAATTTAGACCATGTGCATTTATTACATTAATATAAGCAAAAATGTTTTAATTTGATACTTCTCTTTATATGCAGCGGTTGTGCTGGCAAAGTGTACACATTTCACCATGAGAAATTATATTTTATAAAGTGCTTGCAATATGGGTAGAAAAAAACAATTATCCTTGATAGAAAGGGGTAAAGTTCTAGCCTGGCACCAGGATGGTGTTACTAAGAAGGAAATTGCTCGTCGGTTACGAAGAAGCGATCATTCCGTTAGAAATTTCCTAAAAGATCCGGAAAATTACGGCAAACCAAAAGGCCAGGGCCGACCGAAAGCTGTAAGTGAGCGGGATAAACGCATGATATTGCGGTG
>LR737390.1:7471183-7502136 GCA_902655005.2 Marronus borbonicus
TAGCGAAAAAACCGGAAAAGAATTACCGACACACCTGGTATATCAAAGGCAGATGATGATACAATTCACGACAGTTGTTTTTTTCGAAATTCCAAAATCTATTAAAAAAATCAGCGCTACCTATGTTGAAATCATGCCTAAATTGCCACCAGCACCCTGACCATATAGTATATATGTTGTAAAAATTTTGTGTTGTACTGTCCTCGTTAAGTATTTTTTTTTTGTTAATATTTACAGTTACGTTTCTAATTAAAGAATTTCACATATCAATCTAGTGATTTTTCAAAGGTTGAACTAGTAACTAATAGTTAATAAATTCCATAACTATTTAAAAAGAATTTTGTATATAACTAATGTAAACAAAATTCTTGGTGGGCGCTTTGTAAAAATAAGTAAGCCAATGACTAATAACAGATAGGAAATTTGCATAAAATTGCAAGATTTACACATTGAGTGATCTTAAAACATAACAGAAAAAATTTCGTATGCTATTCAAATGAAAACCGCAATTTCGCAACCTTAAATTGTTTCATGTAGAGGTGCCTAATGACTAACACCTTCTAATTGTCGTCTGTTGGCGCCAGAGCATTAAACATTTTATCACAACGTGAAATCCAAAAGTAGATACCTTCCAATGATTTGGAATTATTCTTAAAAAAAAATATCAAAAAGTATTAAACATATCCAGGTATCTGTTTATCGATTTTATTATAAATGAGCTCTGTGAATCAGCTAATTTTATTCAAAGTTAACCTTGCATTGACAAACGGAACAGAAAGAATGTCTAATTAACAATACAAATTCTTAAAAGAAAGTTAGAGATATACGTCGTTCCATTAGAAAAAAGCAATCTCTGATAATTTTCATTTTGACCTTGCACAAGTTTTATCACCTAAAAACATATGCAGAAGATTAATGGTTTTTAAGAAGACTTTTGTAGATGGACATATCATGAGGTTACAAACGATAACGAAAGCAGGTCATGTAACTTGGCGACAATAACAAGCACCTTTATAGTAAGTACGAAGTACAAACACCGACGAGAACATAAAATAACATGGACAATGCTTGGGAGAAACGACGGAAATCAAACAGACCATGTTCTTATATCAAGAAAATGGCGAAAAATAGTACATGACGTAAAAATATATAGAGGAGCTACTGCTGATACACATCACTACTTGGTAATAGCAAAATTAAAAATGAATATTATCAAAGACAGGATAAGCCAACGAAGAACAAGATGGGACGTACAAAAATTAAGAAATCGGACAGTAAAAAAAAGTATCGATAACAAATTGCCGACAGAATAAAAATGGAGCGGAGCTTAACATCGAAAAGGATCAAGGATAGCAACATACACGCAGCTAAAAATGTAATAGGGCAGAGGAAAATAACACCAAATAAAGAGTGGTTCAATTAATAATGTAAAGGCAAAGCAGATGAAAAACAAAAAGCTAGGAATAAGTGGCTTGGAAACCGAAATACAGAAAATCTGCAAAACTATAAAGAAAAAAGAAAGGAAGTAACTAAATGCTACAGTAGGACAAAAGAAGAATGGGCAAAAGAATACGTACATGATCAGAAAGGATAACCGATATTCAAACTAATTAAAGCACAAAATAAAACAAAACGATCAACACGAAGGTATGCCACAGAGACTGAAAGGAATACTTCGAAAAACATTATCAGGAAAATGAAACAATGTAGGAAGAAGAAGATAAAACTGACAACAGAGATGAAGAACAAGAAGGACCTAGCTAGACAGCTGAGACAGAAAATGTATAAAATTATTATAGAAATTTGGAAAGAAGAGACTATGGCTAAAGAATGGAGAACAAGATTTATAATCCTCGTATTTAAAAAAGGAGAGCCTAATGAATGTAGCAATTACAAAACAAAGTACTAACGACAATTATTAAACAGAGGTTAACAAAGTCCACGGAGAGCAGCATGGGAGGACAACAACACCGCTTCGGAAAAAAGAGAACCACAATAGCCACAATAGAAAAAAGCCACAAGTACAACATCGAACTTCATAGATTTCAAGCATGCCTTCGACAGAATAAAGAGATACCAGGTGATAAATTAAATGAGAAAAATGAGAATACGCCTAACAAAAATGACAATGATGGGATCACAGGCTAAAATAATTACGGGAGATGACAAGGCACGGAGATACACTATCAACAATACTTTTTCAGGTCTAACTAAAATCATAACCAGCAGCATCATCCAGCTGATAGCGTACGCAGACGATATAGCTCTAGTTGCAAGAAGCACTCACACTATTACTAAAGGAAGCAAAAAACAGAGGACTAGAAATAAAGCAAAACAAGACAAATTATATGAAAATAACAAAAGAACAAAGAACAGAAAGTGAATTAAAAATAGGGAGACATACCTTTGGAAAGGTGGAAAGCTTCAAGTACTAATAAATGGGAAAAAGTGCTAAAACAAAAGAACGAATCCAATCTGGAAATTTAGTATACTGGAGATATCACAGAATATTTAAGGATAAAAGGATTAGCAGACCAACTAAGCTACGAATATACAAATCGAGAGTTAGACCGATCGTTACGTACGCCACTGAAACCATATGTCTGATCTTAAAAGATGAAGAAGATCTCAGAATGAATCTTTGAAAGAAGGCTATTGAGAAGAATTTTAAACCACAAAAGGGTAAAAAACACAGAGACTTAGATGGTTAGAGCATATAGGAAGGAAGGGAGAAGAATCGGTAATCAAAAGAATAAAGGAGTGGAAACCAATGGAAGATAGACCGAGCGATAGACCGAAAGCAAGATGGGAAGACCAAGCGAGAGAGGACGTAAAGAAACTGGGAACAGGGAACATAGATTCAATAATTAAGGATAGAGAAGAATGGAGAAAGGTCATTGACAAGATTTACCTACAGGACAGAACAAGGATAAGATGGAGTAATTCACCGCAAAAAAAAGGGAATTGAGGAGGCTATATTCCGTAAGGAATGTAACAGCCAATAAATTTGAGTTGTGTATCAAGAATAGTGAATTTCTCAAGTTCATTAGTTAAATTTGTAAGTATCTGAGGTATCTGTGTGATCTTGTTTTCTGTGAGTTTTGGGTAACCATGTATTTTCTTGCTGGGTGTAGAAAGTAGATGCGTTGTTGTGTTCGTTGTCTTTTCAATGTTTCAATTAAATTGATGAAGTTACTTAAATTGGTATCCGTAATATGTAGAATGGAATAATACAAAGTTTGTTTTGAATATGGCCAACTTCAATTCCAACAAATTTGGACAAAAAATGCTATCCTCCGCCCAAAAGTCATTGAAGTGGTAGAATTTTTGCTTCGATAATCCTCCACCTCTCCTTACCACGAAACACGACCAGCAGACGTTGTTATGAACTAGTCAATAGTCGTTTCCTTTCTCTATTGTTTCCTCCAGCCTCTTTTAAACGTTCCAAAATTTTTCTCCTAATTATTTAACTGCAGTTAATAATATACCAATATGCATATCGATCTTTTGTGTATATTCTATATATGTGTTATTTCTAGTTTCTACATTTTCGATCTTCGCCTGCAAATTCATTATCTCACTAGGAAATATGCTTTACAATTGTTTTACCTCATTTTTTAATGTAAGTAACCTATCTTAATGGTTACATTCTGATTTAGATTCATTTATGTCTGCATATTCCACGCATTCGGATAATCGTGTGTAATCCGCGAAGGTATGTTGCAACATTTTGCAACATATCTTCGCGAATGATTAATGAATTTCCGTCAGTAGTTTTTTTAATTCCTTTATTTCGTTTTATTTTTCCGCACATTTACATTTATGAGTACCTCATCTAATTTTCTTTTTAATGTATTTACTTCACTCTCCTTATCCGTGCATTTACAACGAATTTCCATATCTTCTAATTCTTGTTTTAAATCTTGTTCTATTGCTTGCTTTGATAATCTTGCCGTTTTCGTCAAGGTAAATGCCTTGAATCTTTAGAAAACAACTTGGGTAGTACTTGTTTGTCTAGTAAACAACACATAAGTATCGGCACAGTCGTAGTCGGCATAGTCCGGGACGGCTGTTTCGAGGACACGTCCTCATTATCAACCGGTGACCGAATGATGTGAGAAAAAACTTTTTCTAAAACTAAACATGCATGTACTATCCCTACTTCTTAGAATAGATATTCTTTACAAGTGCCTATTTCTACCTCCTGCACGTCTTGAAGCTACGACGTGCGAAAAATAACATGCATGAACTATCCCTTCTTCCGAGAAGAAATATTGTAATTTACAAGTGTCTAATTCTACCCTCTACGCGTCTTAAACTACGACATGCGAAAAACACGGCGAGGTAGACGGGAAGATCTCTTTTATGACCCAAAATATAAACAAGTGCCAGCCTACTGCAAAAGGTCAAAAAGGACAGAGTACGACAACGGTCCGTTTTCTCTGTTCATCACATTTTTATTACTTTTTATGTAAACTGTCTCGTACGCATCTAATTCTCGCGGCGACGTTACGTTTTTAATCAATTTTAAGTCTTCTAATTTAATACTATGCCCGGTTTCATTTATATGTTGTGCCACACTCGACGCGTCCAATCTGCCGTAGCGATAATTTCGTATATGTTCTTTGAATCTAGTTTCTATCGCTCTTTTCGTTTGACCTATGTAGGCTTTATTACAGTGACTACATTCAATTTTATAAATACCCGACATTTCTCCCATTTTCGGTTTATCTTTAGGATTACCGAGAAGATTTTTAAGTGTGTTGCGCCAACCGAAGCATACGTTCATATCTTGACTCTTCAAAACCTTACTCACGCCTTTCGATATGCCGTGAAAGGGGAGTTTCACGAATTTCTTACTATTAGTTTCTACCGGGGTTAAGGTCGTGGAATTTCTTACGTAAAGCCTATGTTGGACTTTCTTAAGCATGCGATCGACTTCTATAGAAGAATAACCGTTATAAACAGCTACGTTTTTTATGAATTTAGGTTCTCTGTTAAATCTACTTCTACTTAGAGGGAATTTAACCAATCTATTAATTAAGAAGCTAATCGCGGCCATTTTGTGTTGTCCACAGTGGTTAGAATCGCTCATAATGTACCTATTCGTGTTGGTTTCCGCTCTAAAGATGTAAATTTCCAGTTTATTTTTATTTTTAATCACTAAACTACCTAGGAACGGAAGTTTATTGTTCACTTCTTCTTCTACTGTGAATTTAATGGTTTCAAATTTTGAGTTGAGGGTCGCGAGAAAATCCGGGATATTACTTTTCTTAGTATCAAAAACCGCGAAAATATCATCTGCGTACCTATGCCAAATTCTAGGAAAATATGTGGCATCCGCTCTCATACATGTCTCAAATTTGCTCATGAACAAGTTGGCTATGAAGGGGGACAGGGGGTTGCCCATTGTTGTACCTTCTTGTTTGTCTAGTTTGAGCAATTTATAAAATGTATCATCTCTTTAATACACTTTTTACACACCACCAATGAGGGACTTTTTTGTTTACAGCCGCTATGTTGTATCGTATGTTTGTTAATAAAACAGCTTTAATACCTATGGTATATTATTATTATTATGGTGTAGATGCCTGTGAGCTTAATAAATCTACTGCAGTTTTCTGTGTGTTGGGAAGAACAGATGGGAGACGACAGATTTGATTTGATTTTAGGGATACATGATCTGTTAGAAATTCTGGCAGTAGCCTAATGTCCCCTTAGCTAGATGATAGCGCTGTTGCTGTATTTGAGGAGTCTGATACAAGTGCCTTACCCTGTTTTTGTCCTGGAACACTTTCCCAGTAGGAGGCCTTACGTACGATGGTAGGTAAAAAGCTAAAAATCGATAATTTTGTCGTCCAGTTAAGTCCACGTAAAATATGCCGAAATAGTATTTAACATCACGAAGTATATTTTTTTCTAAATATGGTATCGAAATCTATGTAAAAAAAAAGAAATGTGGAAATTATGGAAAGACTGAGAAGCGGGACATATGCTGACCAAAAAGAAAAACACAAAAAGGGAACGTTTAAATTATACAGGAATCACTTTGCTACCTACTACATACAAGATATTGTTGAAGTTAATTCAAAGAAGAATTGCAACAGCAACACTAAACACAATATTGTCGCATACTATTTAATCAGGAGGTATCTGTAGATAAATTTTGGGCGAAATTATTGGTTTGTTTCCAATCTGAATAATGCTAATTTTACATATTTCTGAAAAGCAATTTGGCAGATCATACTTAACATACACCAATTCTCAAAAATGTTATTTTGATGCGTTATTTACTAGTTTTCAGATTAGGTAAGACCGACTTTCCAAGAATCGTAATTAATAATACAGTTCCGCGAAAGAGCGGCTATACTTAAATTGCGCGAAGGCTCATAGAAATACATTGAATAAAATGCGATGTATTTGTCTAGAAAAGAAAGTGATCGTCTAAAGTATATGTTAAAATATAATTAGAATTCGCATGCTGGTCTTGATCTAAGATAAGTCAAGTTCGTTTATACGAGGGCAGGCGCTTGTGCAAATAACTTCTGCATACTTAAAAACCATTTCATATTATTTTTCAATAACTAATTTAATCTTAGAAAGAAGAAAAACCATCGATGAAATGGTTTTTCTTTGGTTGATAAATAAGCGAAATACAGCGGAAAATTTCGTGAAAAAGCAAAGTAACAAGTAAAGTTTACCTCTTGATTATAACGTGCGCGGGCAACGTGTCATCTTGACAATTTAATTTTAGCAATTCGACTATTCTTAGCGACCTCATCTGCGGTTCCTGGCATCTGAACTGTTCAGTAATTGTGTGTGTAATATTCCAATCGCCACGGCAACATTCCAAGCACAAAATCACTAAACTTACTTCGACTAATCGGGGGTGCATAATAAAATATTCGAGGGTGTTGAATGAAGCGAGTCCCATACAAACTTGACCGCAGTTGCGGATCCGCTTTTAACGAGAAACAGACTCACATATTTGTGATTATTTATAGTATCCGCGTACATGTGTTATGATCAAATACTTTTCGATAATAATCCTGGAAGGATCGAATCGTATTATGCTCCTACATCCGCACATCCTAGAATCTTTTTTTTAACTGAAACAACTATGTACGTCGTGACCGCTTTAAACATTTCACCAACAGCTGTAAGTAACAAATGAACACGTTTTGTTTTCGAAATATAGTTCTTCAAGTGAATTATGCGAGCTTTTTAAGAATGAAGATATTTAATTCTTTAGTTCTAGCATGCTTTAGAACTATAACTTACACGTATATACTTTTTTTTTGTTAACTGAACCGAATTTCATTCATTAGCCGGTGCAATATGAAATAACACGTAGTGATGTCATTTAAATTCGTTTACTTTATTTTTGGAACAATGTGGTTAACTACTTATGGGATAAAATTAATTTTTAGCTTATTTTAGAGTTTTATGCCAAAACCGGTCAGCTTCGGTATTTAATATTTTTGAAATCCCCTCGATGAGCTGATTTAAACGACACTTTACTGATTCAGTTGATGGTTTGTTTAAATAAACTTACAATTAAAATTGTGACATTATTGAAATATTTTATTTGGCCTTTATCGTGTTAAATGTGCGAGATTTCTCCAGTTATTTGATGGCAATAACCTAACCTATCGTCTAACCTTCTCTAAAACTTGAGAATAGAAGAAGGTCGAGTTGGCCATTCATTAGCGTCTCTTCGCTTTATCCATTTATTGGGAAAGGTTTCATTTAGCCGGTTTCTTACAATTACCGTATTACCGAAATGGAATATTTTTCTTGGCACGGTCCGATCTATTATAATGAATATACAATTGCCAGAACTGAAACAACTTCATCTGTATTGAGATTTAAATATTTTTCTGCAGTCAAATTCCTTTCAAAAAATAAAAATAAAAATTGCATCAATTATACAGGATATTTCACGAAACTCGCTAGCTAGAAGTTTTAATGCTATTATTACGAATGGAACACTGAAACTTTTGAATAGGTAGTTGTACTATCGGAACTATTAATTTAATATATCTTCGCAAGCGAGATACTTCCGGTTGAACTGGAAGTGGTTACCAATTCTTATTCGTAAACTGTAAAATAACATTAAGATACTGGATATGTACAATTTGCTTCAAAATTAATGTTATACCCCCACAGACGTGATATGAAATCCTTTTCCTTGTGGAAGTGGCCTATACGGCGAACGGTCTCTTATGTACGGATTTATAAATCAGTTCAAATGAAATATGCGGGTATTTCTATGTATTTTAAATGTTTAAATGTATACCAAGAATTAAGCAAAATACATTAGCAAAAGATATGTTTTTAATGAATTAAGTATCTGAGAAAATGTTAATATTCTAGTAACAGTAATATATGTTTTACATAAAGAATTATTTTATTACATTTGCAAGAAACATTAATCTCGAACGGGTATTAAAATGAGAGGAGTTTACCTACTCTGCAGTGCGTAGTAAAGGCGCAGTCAAATTCGGATGATTTTCAAATTTATATTTTTCTCAGATAAAATAATTTTGTTCTGTTGTAACACTTTATTAAGTTTGACATCTGATCAGCCAAACTTATATGATAGTCCTCGATTGAATTTGGAATGCAATCTATTATAACGCATTCTGTGGAGCTTCTTATTTTATGATCTAATTGAAGATTCTTCCCTTACTTAATTCCAAAGATTGTAAAATGAAATAATCTAAGAACAGTATAAATCTAGTGTTACAAATTCTATTTTCAGGTAGAAATACTGTTGTGATATTCACTTATACATTGAACTAGAGTTGTGCCAATCAGCCATGTGTGTTTATAAAAGTTACGAAAGGAAGCAGTATTGGAGACCACTTCTCTCGAGTTTTCCTATAATTATTTTTGGCCTCTCTCTCTCTGGTATGAGGAAAAGATACGTTTCATTGTTAAAAAAGAAGAAACCCGAAGCTCCAGTAAAGAACAGCTGAA
The DNA here is from genome assembly GCA_902655005.2 of Marronus borbonicus. NCBI lineage: Eukaryota > Metazoa > Arthropoda > Insecta > Coleoptera > Scarabaeidae > Marronus > Marronus borbonicus. Next base: position 7,480,166 of record LR737390.1, read on the forward strand.
GTTTAAAACAAAAGTTTCGATCGAGGAAATTGTAATTATATTTCCATTTCTTTTAAAATTATCACTTTTACTGTAAATTGAAGACAGTAATACCGCTCAGACATTACATTGGAATCAAAATTGGATTACGCTTTTATAAGTTGATTTGGATTTAAAATTAAAGTAAACGTTGAATTGGAAAAAAGAAGAGAGATGATTATTATGGGATAACAATTTTTTTTTCAAAATGATTAAAAACGCTATTCGAATAAAAAAGGGATTGGAGGAATTTTATGGGGAAAAGAGGACATTAAGAAATATTAAGAAGGACAAAGCCGAACCGAGGTGAAAGGATATCAAAAACGCGAAGACTCATCGGAGAAGTGAAATGCGCTCGTGTGAGTAGTATTAAGACTGTATATTATTCGGCCAACGTAAACAATCAAAATTCTATCTATCTTTATCTGTTATTTAAAATACTTAGCTAGAACGTAGTAATAATTAATAAGGGAATTTGCTTAATTAAAATCACAATTCAAAATTTGTAAGAAAATATAATTCAAATTATTTTATTTATAATAAACTGCAACTCTTGTATGAATTAAAATTTGTTTATTTGAGTCTAAACTTAAGAAAACTTTTCAAATTTTTCATTATTCAATCCTTATTTGACGTAATTTTTGAGAAAAAAACTCGAGAAATTCCATATTTTAGCTTAGAGCCTTATTACAATATATTTTGAAAGCTTGTAGTTTCAACCATATAGTATATTATCCAACACGAAACCTTAAACAAGAAGATTAGAAATTGAATAAGGATTACCATAAAAAGGGATTAACTTAGCTAAGCTATACATACATTACAATTACCTACTAGAACATTAAAATTCTTAAATCATTGGAAACATATATTTCGCTTATTTCCACGTATACAATGATATTCAAGATATGTAGAAATATGCGTATATCTCATTTGGAAACGAATTCATTTGAGTACAGCCATAAAATTTGCAAATATCAGCGATAACCGAGACAACTCGCCGTATAGGCCTCTCTCACAAGAAAAAAAATAGTACATGTATACCTTGTATATCAATTAAAAGTTAAGTTTATTTCTCCAGTAAAAAGTAATGATACTTTTTTGTTGCACAAGCTTAATGATAAAATGTCTTTGATGTTGGGGCGATAAAACCAGTGAAGCACCAAAGTTTAGAGCGAACAGGTGTACTGCGCGACTTAGACCTGGTGCAAATTGAACCCAGCACACACACACACGCTAAGATTTACCTACATCCGCCCCACTACGTTTTCCCACGCCCACGGTTGTGACAAGGTACCACATACTTGAACATTATTTTATATATTGCTACGTGTGATGGAAATAAACAAAAATGGAGTTGAACCGACATGATACAATAGACCACAGGAATCGATCATTATGCAAAATAACACCCAGAGCACGCTGTGAATGGTGTTGGTTGTTACAATATAATAAACTAGTTGAAGCAGACTAACCATAGGCATTTATGTTTGATTCCACAAAAGGTAAATGGAATTTAAGAAATTTAAATCTGAATTCATTCAAGTGTGTTTGTTTTTGTAAATTTCCACGCCTTTGTAACAATTTAAATGTATATTGTTGTTTACGTTCATGACTCTTTTCAAATATACGTAGGGCGATACTGCATCAGTCAGAGGTTCTGAATTAAAAAAAAACAGATGCTTTTTGTACCGAACTCTAACTCATATTTTGATTTGCTCAATATACAGGTTGATTTAAATTAACGGGCTACTATTGCCTGTCTTCGTTATTATTGGTCCTATTAAATCTGTTAAATTTGCAAAGTAGTAGTGTTTTTGCTGTTAATTTAATATTAATATTAAATTAATAGAAACACAATTGATTAACGCGTTTGTGCAAAAAAAAACATAATTTACAATTTTTTTCAATGAAATATCTTACGAGGGGTTATTTTTATATTTTCGGACTTAACAGAATAAGTTAAATCTCAAAAAATGATTCCTGAAGGAATGTTGACTGTATACTGTATGTTGGGGACTCAGAATCGACTATTTGCGAATGGTCGAAATTATTTAAACATGATTGAGAATCACTGGATGATTATCCCCGCCCAGGTCGGCCTGTTGGCGTAATCACCTTCCATGTCATTCCAAAAATTAAGTGTTTGGTACTGGAGGATGCAAAATTAAAGGGGCAACAATTAGCAGCTTTATTAGGAAGAAACCACGGCTTTCAGAATTCTATACGAATGCCTTGGAATGAAGAAAGTTGGTGCAAGATGGGTTCCAGGAATGCTGTCGCCATTCCATGTACGTGTCTGGGTGGAGAGGCGTAAAAAATGTTTAGCTTTTTGTGAAGACGAACCAGATTTAATTATCAATCGACTTGTTACAGGAGATGAAGCCTGGATTCATTATTTTGACCCTGAGTCAAAACAAGAATCAATGCAGTGGCATTTTCAGGGCTTCGGTCTTCCCAAGACTAGTTTATTAATTTACTTATAATGACGGAGATAGCTATTGTGATCCATTAATTTGAACCATGAGAAAGCAACGACCAAATCAGGCAGTGTATATAAAAGGCAAAGAAGGGATTTTGATACGCCAGCAACGATGAGATGAAAAAAAATCAACAAACACTGAACGAAGGCAAGATAGAAAATATACGCGAGCTAGAAGACGGGAAGGCGAATATAAAGGAGGCACCAGAACCTACTAGACAGGAAATCGACGAAATAATAGAACAATTCAAAAACAACAAATGTCCAGGAGAGAATAGAATAACAGCAGAGAATATAAGGTACACCCGAGAACTCGAAATTCTTTGATGAAGTGTAAAATCGATATCGGCCTACAATTACTAATGTCTGACTTATTCCCTTTTCTAAAATGCGGATAACAGTCAATTTTCCCAATTCCTCTGTATTTCACACATAAATTAATAGGAAAATTTAAAGGTTGTGCGAGATATGAAGCACAAGCTTTAATCAACTTTACCGGTATCTTTTATTATTAAAAGCATAATTGAGCATACTCTCCTACAACTGTATTTCTTATCAGCAATCGACTAATTCTAAATATTTGTTTAGGCTCCTTCTTAAAATTATACGATTAAACATGGGCGTAGTAGACCTTTTTCCGGACGCCAACTAGAACTGAAAGCATGACATGCAACTCAACTCTCCAACTCATCTGGTGACTCATGACATTGTGTTTTTCTAAATATTTCAAAGTTACTTCGATCGAGACGTTGGGAAACATCAAAAGAGATTAAAACTTCATTATTAGTAAGGTCATTGTCTTTAATTTTCTCGATGAACGCGTATCAATTCATAAGCGTGAACTGGTGTGGTAGGGGTGACTGTGAAGTATTTTAATGTTCCTGTGTATTAGTGATCGAGTAGTTGATTTATGATATTCCCTGCTCTAATATAAGATCACTTAGATGTTTTCTGTAAAGTGCATCGGTTTATTGATTTCCTAACCTGCCGTTTTGGTGCGAAGGAAAAATGTTTGAGTAACGGTTTCAATGTCCGATAAAGATTGTTTTATCAATAATCAATTATTTGAACATAAAAATCAATTTGCAGGAGGTTGTCGTATCCTCTGTTTGTTAACCGTACAAATTGGCGCCTATGGGATTAAGCCTCTTTACTTTTTTCTTCATTGTATGATATAGCAGTTAATTGTGATTACTTGCGCGAAGGTTATGAAACATGTATGAGACGATTTCAGTTAAAAAGCCAATGCGAAAACTTCACTACGGACCCAACTTTTACACGGGGCATCTTTTCGGAGGTCAATATGTTATCTCAGATCGAACTGCACAAAACTAACTTAACGAATTCAGGAATGTCAAACAAATATTCAAGAGGAACAACGTTCCGGTAGACCTTCTATTGCGTATTCTTCGCGGTGGACAATAGGTCACCATTTTCACAAACTTCAACTTCTTGCCAATCCACAGAATCTCCATTTCTATGGGCGAATTGTGACGTGTGGCGAAAAGTACCTTCATAATCTAAAGAAATCAAGTCAGTGGCCAAGTGCAAGAGCTCCAAAACAAATGTGACAAGCTAAATAATAGTTAATCAATATCACAACGACGAACAATTTTTTAGAAAGCGCGAGGCATGATAATCGCTATTTGGCGCGTAAACATACACTCCCCAACAAAAACTTAGACGCGGCAAGATGTTTTACGGGTTTTAAGGGTTACAGCATTTCTTTGCGAAACCAGCAAGATATCTAATTAAGTTTTTATTCACAAAAGTAAAATAAACTTAAAAATATCTCCTCCAGTAATATATGAACTAACTAATAAATTATTACTCCAATGTTTAAACAATTTCTGCGACAAAAATTTGGACGCTCTGTTGCAAATGTAAAACAAAAATCAACAGATGAGGGATTAGTAATGCGTAGATCCTCCATTGTTCTTAATCACTTCCAATAGTCTGTTATTAATAGATTTATATAAATTTAACACGTAATTTTGAGGGATATTCTGCCATTCAGTCACTATTTAAGTTTTCAGTTCCTGTACCGTGAAATATTGACGGCCTCCGCCATAAACGCGACGTGCCAATTCACCCCACATGTTTTCAATAATGATTAAGTCTGGTGACCGTGCCGGCCACTGTAAAGTTTTAATCTTTTTCTCTTTAAACCATTCAGTAATGGTTTTTCCTTTATGAATTGACGCGTTATCTTGCTGAAAAACAAAATTGCGCCCGGCCCATTGGTTTCCAAAACGTAGAAGATTGTCACGCAATAAGTCTTTATACGTCACATATGTCATTTTGTTTGTGCAAAACACTATCCCACTTTTATCGCGAAATCCAATCGCTGCCCATATCATCGCAGATCCACCCCCTAATTGTCTGGTCATTTTCACTTTTGGTTCCTTTCTCAGATCATGACAATAATGCGAGTACCCATCCGGTCCGTCCAAATTAAAACGTTTCTCATCGGAAAATGTAACTTTTTCCCATTGTTTCTTCCAGGATACGTGTTCTTCGGCAAATCTCAACCTCGCTTCTTTGTGTTTCGCCGAAAGTGGCAGTTTTCTCAACATTTTCTTCCGTGATATTACCGGAGACGCCTTTAAAATCCTTTGAACATTACGCACGTGCGTTTGTACCCCCGCCTGTTCTGCAATAACTTTCGCCGACGCAGAAGAATTGGATGCACACCGCAATATCACGCGTTTATCCCGCTCACTTACAGCTTTCGGTTGCCCCTGGCCTTTTGGTTTGCCGTAATTTTCCGGATCTTTTAGGAAATTTCTAACGGAATGATCGCTTCTTCGTAACCGACGAACAATTTCCTTCTTACTAACACCATCCTGGTGCCAGGCTAGAACGTTACCCCTTTCTATCAAGGATAATTGCTTTTTTCTACCCATATTGCAAACACTTTATAAAATATAATTTCTCATGGTGAAATGTGTACACTTTACCAGCACAACCGCTGCATATAAAAAGAAGTATCAAATTAAAACATTTTTGCTTATATTAATGTAATAAATGCACAGGGTCTAAATTTTTGTCGCATTTAAAATTCCTATTTTGATCTGGGAAAATCTCAATCACCCCTCATAAAGCAATAAATACCCAGAAATATCCATAAATGGACTATTTACATAACAAGTATTAATAACCCTCATTTACATGTTATATAATGTCTATAAACTTTGTTTCGTAAATAGAAACGATACCGCGTCTATGTTTTTGTCGGGTGTGTATATATACATTTCAATATCCACAAAAAGTGAACGTGTTGACTGAAGCAGTCAGTTCTTTATCTACGACAGCTTAAACAGGAATAGGTATAAAATATTATTCTGGCTGTAATGGAATGATGTAATATTGATGAAAATTTAGTTTTAACAGGACGGTTGGCCTGCGCACAACGCGCGTGATGTTACGGACTTTTTAAGTGCTGTTTTTGAAATAGATGGATAGGTAACTCAGATCGTATTAAGTGGCCATCACGATCTCCTGACTTAGCCTTAAATGTGATCTCTTTTTATGACTTTTTTTAAATCAATCCATATTCGGATACGGCAACCAACGTCCACCAAATCGAGAGCAATTACGCGCGACATTATTGAAATCGGCAACGCTGTTATCCCGGTAATGTTAACAAGTTCCGTAAAAACTTTTGTAATCGGTTGGGTTATTGTTCGATGCAAGAGAAACGTTTATTCGAGCATTTGATTAATTCTGCCTTTCGCAGCCGTCGCAATCTGGTGAGGGTCAATGAGGTGCTTTTGAAACGGCGCTTGAGGATGAGGACCACTGAAAAGGATCAAGCATTGGAAAATCTTTGTTCTCCATCTGAAGTTTGTGTTTTTCGGTTGCAATTGTTGTAATCATTGGTTTTGCCTTGGTTGTCATATGGCATCGTTTTATTATCTGGGGTCCTCATGAATCATTTTCAGATCGACCACACATACGACCAAATTTACCAAAATAAATTTGTCACAAAATAATGACATTCAAACTCAAATTTCTCAAAAACCAATGAAGATACCGCAAAATGGTCGTAATCCCTGTAATCAACAGGTCAATCTGCATAAGGGACCATCATCAAAATAAATATTTTAAAACATTTTTGCAATCGTCAAATCATCCGAGTTTTCAAAGGGGATTTTTTAGATTTTTTTTTCATAATTTTCTTAATTTTCCTCCAACTAACAACTTCATTTACCGATTTCGATACGCTGGATCTATTAAAAGTTACCCCTATTTTCTATCTCTTACGGTAAGCGAGCTATAAGTTTTAGAATAATGGGAAACTTTGATCCTTATTTTTAGCTTTATCGGGGTGTAATTCGAAAAATAAACGAGATAGGTAAATGGGGGTGGCGGGAATCGATTCTCCGAGTCCGATTTTACTCAAAAACATGTAACCTCTGTATTGCGTTGAAAAGTCCTCAAGGGGATTTAGAGTAAGACACGAGAAATTCAAATTTTGGTTTTACGTTGAAGTTTACTAAAAATTTCAAAATCAATTTCGCGTCGAAATGCTTGCTTTAGAAATTGATATTCTCGATACCGGTAAAATAAAGCTATGGAAACCTATGGAACCCATCGATCTAAAAAACCTAAGGAAATTCATAATTTTTTTCATCATATTATGTGGCAAATAAGAAGTAATTTGCATATGCATGTTTCCCAAAGGTGATTCATTGACGGCTACCTCTTGTGCGCATACCAGGTGAGTACCTCCCTGCGTATAATCATGACTAATCTTATTAGTGCTATGCGTACATATATACGCCGGAAAACCCATGGTCTTCATTTATTCCTTAATTGACGCTCTTCCGAGTTGTGCTCAACGCGAACAGGTTTCATAGGACAATTTTTGTGTTATTTGATCGTTACGATGATCTACACCGTGTATTGTTTTTATGTGATGAGTTTCTTAATTATGACCGAATGCCATCACGTGTCTTGGAAGGAGAATATGCGAATGGTAAAGGACTTTCCCTGTACGGCAAGACCGCGTAGTGTATCGGTTTCTGAGTTGATCGAGAAGAAAACGGGCTATACGGGTGTAGTTATACCCGCTCACGCTGTTGTCTTCAGGTGAGTGTTTATTTTTTGCAGTAATTCAGTAAATTTGTCTTGAAGTTTTGCAAGAAGAATTTTCACCATGTTATCTATGTTAGTAGCGATTAAAGGAAAACTACTTTTCTTAAGCAAGAGTTTATTAATGTCATGAGAGCTACAATAGTTTCTGTATATATGATAAATTCTTATGTTATAATGAAGATAACGCCACTGTGTTGTATTAAGTAAATTTATTTCTCGACATAATCCTACGTACTTGGTCCAGCGACGTTCTAATTTTTTAAGCCAGCCAAATAATAGTATTTGTCGAACTCTGCAAAGTAGTTTCAGCAATGACCTCATCATTTGATATGAATTACTTTCCGTTAAGCTATATTTAGGTTTGGATGGAGCACCAATTCTCGCCGTAACCGGATTAGTTTTGCTATTGCAATGACCGATGAGAGGGACGGGGCGTTAACTTTAATGGAGAAGCAAGTCTAATATATATTTTTATTATTCTTCATTATTTTACTGTTTCTCTAAAAATATTTTTGTGTTTGCAAGTTGGAACTGGTTAGGCGCGATATTATTATAAATCTACAAATTTAGAACGAAAAACAGTTTATGAGTGGATCTGTGTACTTTAACCTTTCAGAAAAGTAATCAACAAATTTAAGAGCGGTGTCGGTGGAATTAACACCTACGTAATACGTAATATTATGAAGTCGCGAAAGGTTTCCATGAGTTGAGTAAGATGTGGCGTGGATTCATATCTCGTCACATTCAGTGATTGCAATTTTTAAATTTAATTTTTAATTATTTTTGGGTATGCCGGTTCTCTTTTACTTTAAATTAGAAATTACATTTACGTTTCGGAATTAGTTTTTTATTCCTTAATTCCTATATTGAGCAATTTAGAAAAAAAGTTTTCAAATGAAGATTATTTAATAATAATAATACTTATTTTTTCCGTCCATTTAGTACAATAAATAAATACAGAAGAAATAAAAACAATAATCATGTCTCGGGAAAAAATCGCAAGGTTGGATTTGGTTTGAGTGGAAAGCACTACAACCATTCCTCCATCCAGCCTTGCCAAAAATGAAAGCAAAATAACCATATTTTCATGCTTAAGTTAACCTAATGATAGTTCTGTGATCAATTCTAAAATAACAAAAACAATCCGTTAATATATAATATGTACGGATTACCAAGGAATCTCCATTCTGTTGTTTACTGAACATGAGTTGACGCATACACCTCTTGAATTCTTCGTCTTCGGTTCTTTCGTCTACGCACTACGTAGACACATTATACAGAGTGTCACAGGATGAATTAAGGAGGTTCTAAATTTGTAAATTTCCAGACTTATTTTATTCAAGGGGGGCTAACTTTTAGAAAATATCGGTATACGTAACATACACTTAATTCTCTTAAATGGAGTGTCCTAATTTTTATAAAACATGTGAATTCAGCAATGAATTTGACGTAAAATCCATCTATCTTCATAACTGGAGCTATTAAGGAAAGCTAAATAGGATTTCAAGAGACTTCAGTTTAAATAAATATGAATAAAAAAAATAATAAACAAAATTCATTTTAAAAGCAACCTGAAAAGATTTCTCTTAGAGTCCTTATTTTATTCCACTGATGAATATTTGCGTACATACATAAGTTGGTTATATAGTTATAAATATTGATAACATTTTTTTTTGTTTGTTTTTGTGTTCTTTGTCTTTGTTTTTCTTGACTTGTTACATACACATTTGTGTCAAGTAATGAAATAAACATTATTATTATTATTATTATAATGCCTTCAACATTGCGCACGAATAATGTTTCATATCGCTATATTACTTCAGTCAATGTATGACATTGGGTCTGAAGAGTAAATGTTTCACCAATCTGTCTTTTCACGCTTTTTTACACAGAGCGCAGTCAATAGAATTTGTACGCGATGAACGAAGTGATCGATACGATGAGAAAAGCTAAAGCAAATACACTGCCGTTCAGAGAAGTTCGGTAGGTTATTAAGAAACATGAAAAGGTTACAGAAACAAACGAAACTAAAAACAAAATGCAATTTTATTGTATGTACAGGTAAAAAAGACAAAAATAAATAAATAAAAAGTTATTTTGGCCTAATATAACATACTGAACGTTATATTTTTTTTTCATCGAAAAAGCCTCCTTTGCTGTTAATCACCGCTCGAACTATTCTAGGCATTCTTTCGATAAGTTTTGTTAAAACGGATTTTGGAATATTAATCTATTCATGTTGCAGAATATTCCGTAAATGTTCTTGTGAAGTTGGGCATATTTTTCGGGTCCTCCTGTCCAGTTGATCCCACAACAACTCTATAGGGTTCAAATCTGGGCTTTGTGGGGGCCATGTCATTACTTTCAGGGTGTGCTGTTCTTCCTGCTCCTTTAGATAGTTCTTACACACTAACCCAGTGTGTTTTGGGTCGTTGTCATGCATGAATGTAAAGTTACGGCCTATTACACGCAATCCTGATGGCACTGCATGATTCTGGGGCATTGCAAAATAATTTTCCTTCCTCATTACACGCTGCACTCTGTCATAAATCTCCCGTCCCAGCAAAGGAGAAACATCCCCACACGAACACAGAACTACGCCCTTGCTTCACTGTAGGCACAATGCAGTTCGGCATCACTTTTCGGTTTTAGATCTTCGGACATAAATTCGTCGATTTTGCCCAAAAAACAAACTTTGACTCGTCACTCCAAAGCACGTGTTTCCAATCATTTAACGACCAATCTAGATGAGAACGGGCCTACTGTAGCCGTTTTTCTCTGTTGCCCCGACGTAATAAGGGTTTTCGAATGGCAATGCGTCCATGAAGGTCCGCTTGTTGAAGTCTTCACGGCCGCGATTGACTTCGGCTGCTATTTGTGGCGCTGTTAATTTTCTATTGCGTTTGCTTAATAATACGATTCTCAAATCTTCAGCTTTTCTTGTTTTCCTAGATGCTCCAGGACGAACACGATTTTCTCTAGTTCCAGTTGTTCGATATCACTTTATGATATCATTTACTGTTGAACTTCTCATATTTATTTTTTCAGCAATTTGTCGCCCCGAATATCCTTCTTCAAACAGCGTAATAATGCGTGAACGTTTTTTTACACTGGTAGGCTTGTCGCGTGCCATTTTGAAGTAAATTTTCTTAAAACTTTCGCGCAAAAGCGACAGATGCACACCAACACACGTTTAACAGTAAAATGAAGCAAATTTATATCTTTACGCCTATGATAAATAAACAAGAGTGATACTGCGATATATTTCCTAAATGTATCGTGGGTTAATAATCCCCAAACGACCCGTTTCAAAACATCGGTACTTTCGAGAAATTCTTGGAATGATAATAAAAGGGACTTTATTGTGGTTGTCGCAATATTTCTACTTTACATAATAATTTATGGTTTTTAATTCCTTAGAAAAGAGTGTACGCTTAATATATTTCTAATTTTATGTATTAATAATTGTATACAGTGTGATATAATAGATTTTTATTGTATGACGAACTTCACTGAACGGCAGTGTATATTTCAAGATAATTCTGTGTAATACAGAACTTTCTCTATGTATTCTTTATTTGAAAATTCTTTGCCTAAATTGTTCAGGAAAGGAATTATCTTCTGCCCACGCACTAGGTTAGCACGCTGTATATAGGGTGTATCATCTTTCTGGAATTGTAAAAATGATCAGCAATTACTTTACGTTTAAAGGGAAAGCTTTGAGTGCACTACTAAATATTTTACTTTGGCATATATTCATATTTCCAATCATAAGTACGTACAAGAAGTAGAAACAATAAATGTATACCATATTACGTGTGAAAGTGACTTTTCTAACTAAAATCCTTATCAATATTTGTTTGTTTTTTATAAGTCAGATCTTAAATTGTTATGATTCACGGATAACGTGTGAACAGGAAATGTTGTAAACCTTATGTTTATTATATTCATATCGATATGTACGTTTATTAGCAATTCTACGGTTGTATGATCTGATTTTAAGTTGTCTTTGGATAAAATGTTTTAGCAAAAGTAGGCGGTATTAGTATAAACTGTTAATAAAATTGATAAGCTTTTTTATAAATCCGAGTGCGAGTTTTTTATCTCTGAAAGTTTAATATATTACGCTAGCTGCCTGGATCTGCATTAGAAAAATACTTTCAAAGCAGCACGTTATTTTGTATAAGTATTTATTTGTATTTCTTTTTTCTAGATGTGACGATTCAACGGGATGTTGCAAAGACGTGAAGAAGACTTGCATTGCTGTGGCCGAGGATCACGTACATCTGCAATTCTTTCTGCCTGAAAAAAGAGCCTTTTACACCCTCCATATGAAGAATCACACATCTTGTGGCTGTGACTACGCGCATACTAGGATAAAATGAAAATAAAATAATATATAACATACAATGTGTGTTTTTTCTTTACGCATTACGAATTGCTTCTTGGAAATCCGCTACGATTGCAGTCGACCGAAACAGTATTGTGTATAGTGTGACGAATACCTTATAAGAAATTCAGAGGAAATCTTTGACCTTTTGTTAATCATACATAAACTGCATTACGGGCTTTTTAAATTTGTTGCACAGTTAAACGCTAATATAAGGTGAATCAAGAGGACCAAACTCCAGGAGTACGATAGTGTTGTTACAGATAACTGAAGAAAAACAACAAAGTTTACTTGCGCTCTACTTTTTTGGGCGACCTAGTATAATAAAATCTATTTTTAGAATATGTAGAAAATAAAAATAAAAATGGTATCCGTGCGATTGGATTATTGATGGTAATAAAGAGCGTATTCGCCAATTTTTAATCGTAATGTATGCGAATACGTCATTTATTGCCAGAACTATTAACATAAATTATTCGCGAAATTTAAAAAAAACTATGTGAGTTATTCCATACTCACGGTATATACAGGGTATTTCAGGAATCTCGTTAGTTAGAAGTTTTAATGAATGGAATTCTGACATTTTCCAATAGGTAGCTATAGCATAGGACATATTAATTTTGAAATATTTCGGAAATTCGGAGATTTCCAGAAAAAGGCCAGTTAATGTGAATTAGAAACGATCCAGTGTACATACTGAAATTACGATATAAAATGTTCGGCCTGCCGAGATTACATACAGGATTAACGCTAATTGTCGAGTTTACAATCGCCGAGAGAGGATTTTCTGTAATTCTCTTCTATAAACGGTTTCCTATATTTAAAATAGGGAGAGTCAAGAAAGTTGATGTGAATTGAACTTTGCAACGCAAAATTAACAGCTTGTATACCAAAATATAATTTTGTGTTGTGTAAGACTTTGTTACCTATGTTATAAGTCCATTAAAACTAACTCCGGATTGGGTCCGGATTGTCATGGTTGGAAGGAGAGGGAAAGTTAGTACGGTAACCCAACGTGTAAACCACGCAAGAGGCGAAACTAACTGAGCGGGAAGCAGCTGATCACGGTAACTCAGCACGTGAATCATGCCAGAGGCAAAAATCATCACAGCCTCTGGCGTGGTTTACACGTTGAGTTACCGTACTAACTGTTGCTTACCACCTATCCTTCTTCTGAAGAAGTCCCATATGAACGAGTTTTCAATTAACCATGACAAGGTTCGAAACCGGAACACGTTTAGTTTTAACTTGTTGTTGTTTAAGTTGTTCTCTAAATTGCTCTGGGAAGGAATTATCTCCCACTGAGACACTAGTCAATTACTTTTCAGTATTTTGTCATCATCTAGCACTTGATTGAAACTTGATTATATATTCATAAGGACATCTAAATAAATAGAGAAATAAAAAAATATATAGAGAAATATAGGAACTCTACAAAATTAATTCGCCATCACTGTATATTTATACTGAAATAGAAATTTGTAAAAATATATGGTGGTACTTATGTATATGTTATTACATTATTACTTATTTATATAGTGCAATGTATGTATGTATTTATTTATTTATTTATTTATTTATTTATTAGAATAAATTATTAATTCCATGTCCCCTATACAAAGATATTTAAGTTTAATTGTTATTAAAACTTAAACTTCCATCATTCACGGAAGTATAAAAGTATTTTGTGTAATATATGTATGATACATACTTGTTTTTTCTACCTTTATACTGCTTTTGTATTTGTTTAATAAATTTTGCAAAGAAAATAATACTTATTTATTTTTTTAAAACAGTACAACACAAATTTGTTTAAAAACTCAATAAATGTATACGTTTTTTTTCTCGTTCTTATTCTTTTTAAGGCAATGTCCGCATAATTATAAAACAAAGTCAGTACCATTAAGTTTCCGTTTGTAAATCGAAAAATATTTCGCAAGGCAGGCGTACTTAGAAAAGACTACCATGAGTCGAAGAAATTATTATTTTCAAAACAATGATGTCTATCAACTTGTTTTTCGATTGCATATAAACTATGTGCATAACTATGGTGCCCATCATTTTTTCAAAAAAAGTTCTTTTTGCGAAGTAACCATTGTGTAAAAAAACTGTTTAGATTAAACAAAATGCCAAATACGTGTTAATTATATAACATTTATATTGAGTAATACTATAACAAATGAATTTATTTAAATTCTATCAAGAATTTTCGGTTGATGTAGATACTTGGATATGTACATTGCCGTCCATATTAGTTCGGACACACAAATAAATATTCAAACTCTTTTTTCCAAAACTTAAAATTTTGATTGCATTTTATTATTAAGTATAAAAGTAAAAAAAAGTAATTCTAACGAAAAATAAACAAAAACTTCTTAAACATTCCGTTCATCAAAGAAACTCCTTTTTGCGCGAAGAACAGCTTTCACAATCCGAGGCATCCGCCCTACTAGTTTTTCAAAGACTCTATTTGGCATATTAGTCCATTCCTCTTGTAAAATGTTCCACAGGTGGCCTACGGAGGTAGGGCATACTTTTCGGATCCTTCTGTCCAGTTCATCCCACAACAACTCTATCGGGTTCAAATCTGGGCTTTGCGGCGGCCATGTCATTATTTGTAAAGTGCTATTATCTTTTTCTTCATTTAAGAAATTTTTACATATCACTGCTGAATGTTTGGGGTCGTTGTCCTGCATGAATACAAAATTTTCGACGATTAGACGTTGCCTCGATGGTATTACATTTTCTTGCAGTATTTCTAAATAACCTTCTTTTCGCAAAATACCTTCGATTCGCTTCAAGTCTCCTGTACCGGCGTAGGAAAAACAACCCTAAACAAGCACAGAATTTCTTCCTTGCTTAACAGTTGGCACTACACAATCCTGCAACATTCTTTCGCCTTTCGCTCTTCTTACAAAAACGCGCCTTCATTGTCCGAACACCTCAAACTTTGACTCATCAGTCCATAGCACCCTCTTCCAATCATCCACTGTCCAATTTCTATGTGTTTCTGCCCACTGTAGCCGTTTTTGCCTGTTTCCCAGTCGAAGTAGGGTTTTTTTTTTGTTGCAATGCGGCCGTGAAGATTTGCAGCTTTTAATCTTCTTTTCACTGTAGTAACAGAAATTTTTCTTGCACGGTTGCGATTCATTTCGGCGGCGATTTCTGATGCTGTCAGTCTCCTATTTCGCTTGCTCAGCAATTTTATACGCTCATCGTTGGCGTGAGTTGTTATTCTCTTACGACCTGAACGCGCTCCATCTCGTAAACTGCCCGTGCGTTGATGTCTCCGAATGATATCACTAACAGTCGATTATTAACATGTATTTTTTCGGAAATTTGAGACACTGAATAACCTTCTTGATGAAAAACAACAACTACAGAGCGCTTTTTTAAACTTGTCGGTTTTCCTCTCGGCATTTTAATAACTTTAATACGCTATTAACACTAACGCACGGAGTGGCAGGTTTATTTAGAAACTAAAGCATTTATCAGTACACAATAAACTTTCAAGTGGCCTGCTCCCACCCCAAAGAGTATTGTAAATTTATTACCTGCAGTATTGACCCAAAAATAATCCTATTTGTGCCGATGAGGATTATTCTGAAAATTACTATATTGGGTCATGAAATATAATAGGTTTTTAATCATTCTCTAATCGATATTCTTGGAAGTTTGCCTATACAACTGGTTATAAACTTCATAAAGGACCTAATATAAATATGTTATTTATATATATCTTTTAGTAGAGTTTACATTTTACTAGGTATCCGAACTAATATGGACAGTAGTCTACTACCCTCCTTCAGATTCAGATTTTGTTGTTTAACAGAATTGATTTTAAAATAATTGGTTTAGACAAAACAGTGGAAAATGTCAAAAATTTTGAGTTTGACTTAAAAAAACAAATGCAACTATATGTACTTCAAATAAAAGAAAGTACTCCATATTTAAAGCTTTGAACTATCGGGCACTATCGGGAGCAATTTATCTAACCGTTCTTTTATATAACGGGGTTCGTGCGGAATCGACGCTACTCCGTATCAAGTGGATCGGTAATGTACAATCGATCAACTTCACATGTATATATGAATGTTAATTCATATATATAGTCCGTCTAGAAAGTATCCGGAAAACAAAAAGCACAGCTATAATTTTACCGTATATATTTTTATTACTTAAATAATAAAATCACAACAAATAATTCATCTCATTCACTAATACAATCTCCATTTAACTGTAAACACTTAACTAAACGTTCAGGTAATCCCGAAACAAGGGCAACGCTATACTTTTTGGGTGATAGTGGTCCAGGCTTGTAAAACTGACCGAATCAAATTTTCTTTATTTCGTGGAGCTGCTCGTTCTACTTCAATTTTCATTAGTCCCCATATGATTTCGATGGGACTAGGATCTGGGCAAGCTGCTGGCCTTGGAATTGTTGCCAAGTTTTGTTCTAGCATCCAAGCTTTAGTGTAAGCAGAAGTATAGCATCTTGCATTATCCTGTTGAAAACGCCACCTTTCGGGATATAAAGCACGAGCCGTTTCAAGAAGAAAGCCATTAAGAATTTCACAATACTTTGCACTATTAACGGTGCCATCAATTATACAGAGAGGTGTAGCACCACCCAGAGAGATTGCTCTCCAAACCATTATTGTTGTGGGAAATTTGGAAATTTGAACGGTGAAATTTTCTCTTGATAGGATTTTAAATGATTCGCACTAAGCTGAAAACAACTTTCGTTAGATATGAAAACATCACTAATATTATCGTTTCGAAACCGTTGGCAAAAATCTATTCTTCGTTGCCTTTGTAGAGGTGTCATTGCAGGGATTTTTTTTGGTTTCCTTGATAAGTAACCTTGTCTTCTCAGTGAAATGCGGACAGCTTCTGGACACACTCTTATTTGACGTTGATTTCCAAATCTGTTAGCCAGTTTTCGAAACCCTAGGCGAGGGTTTTGTCGTCCTAAAGTCACTAAAGCGTTTAGATTGTTTCCGCTAATCTTACGCGGTCTTCCAGAAACTGGTCCATGGCTCATATCTCTCCTATTTTTTATCCTCTTTATTGTCTCATATACGGCACTTTTTCTGAGTTCAGTCAATTGCATTAATTTTTTAGCGTTTTGAACACCTTTTCTATACAAATATTCCACCAACTTTCTTCTTTCGACTTGGGACATTATTTCACAAATATTAAGCCTGTTGATAATCAACAATATTTGACAGCTGGTGTTGTTATATGATTTTTGCCATGGCCTACAGTCGGCACAACCTATTTGATGCGTTACTTTTGTCTTAGGATGTAACAAAAAAGAAATATATTAAAATTAAGAAAAATAATAAATTCCGGATATTTTCTAGGCGGACAATACATGTGAATAATTGATAAAGTACTTATAATTAAAGTGAATGCTTAGTTATCTCACAGTAAACATTTTTTATTCACATTAATTATTACAATATATTCTAAATTTTGTTCTGTAGAATGCGTTCTTTTATTAGACAGTATGTCTTTAAATACAGAAAAACTTCGCTCAACATCAGAGCTAGTGGGTGGCGCATAAAAATAATAATCTTTAAATTTAATATATCTACCATCGATTTCCGTATTCCGTAACATTAAAATCGGGGCTATGAGCGAATACTGCATCAATCTTATTATTTAAGCGAACACCAAACTCTCCAGAAATATTTGTAAAGTTATTCAGAATATTGTTTAAAATTTTAATTCCATCTTATCTAGCTTTATCGCTTGCGTTCCAAAATATTGAATTTGTTTAGGTAAGTCGCGAAAATGCTCATGGATAAAATTTAAATTATTTTTTAAGGGAAGAATCCTTTAAAACATTTGACAATGCTGCGCGCATCCTCATCTAAATTATCCACTACACTTGCAACATTTTCCAGATTATGATAGTAAAACGAACATGCTTCTAACCATGTTTCGCACCTAGTCACTACTGGAGGAGGAAGT
Organism: Marronus borbonicus; assembly: GCA_902655005.2. NCBI lineage: Eukaryota > Metazoa > Arthropoda > Insecta > Coleoptera > Scarabaeidae > Marronus > Marronus borbonicus. Next base: position 7,498,135 of record LR737390.1, read on the forward strand.
GGAAGAAACTGATTCTTTTGCTTGTACAAGGAAATTCGTGTTGGCGCTTTGAGAAAGACCTTTTCAATAGTTGAGTGTAGGCTTTCACGACCGCAATCCACTAAAGACCTTTTTAATTAATTCGTTAACACTGGGAAATTCATCTCCAATAAACTCTGCAACTCTATGCAATGTATATGTGGTACATGTGCGATATAAAATATTGGTGAATTTGTTCTTCATTGTTTACCAGCCTTTGTCATATATGCTGCTGCATCACTTACAAACAGCAAGGCTTTTTCGTAGTTCACACCATCATCAAAAATGTTATCAATAGCATTAATAATAATTTCGGCTACCTTCTTTGCATTTACGTACTCGATTACTTATTATTAAATAGGGTTTTGTGGGTATGTCGGGATGAAAACCGCCGATAATAATATTAATTATACCTCTACCTGGTAAATCTGTAGTTTCATCTGCGCATCTTTTATTTCGTTATTAATTTTATCCATAACTTCTTTATATATTTTAGGAAGATACGTTTTTCGAAGACTTGATTCATCAGGAATATGTTTAGATGTATATTTCGCTAAAAACTGTCTAAGAACGGGATTGTCCAGTCTTCTGAAGGGTAAATTTGCCGCTACAAAGGCTTTACAGAGGTCTATATAAAAACTGTCTGTTGATGTACTCGGTTGATTGCGATGCATTTCAGTATTTAGATGTTTAGACTTTTTTAAACATTTAAATGTTTTTGAACAAATTTTACAATTAGTGTTCGTATCCCTAACAATTTAAAAAAAATTAAAATCTTTAATACAGCGGCCTTCAACAGTTCTTCATCCAGGCGATTTGGAGGGACCATAATGCTATATATGGTATACAACACGATAGTATATATGTATTAAAAAGATGGAAGAAGTAATGATAAAACTCAACTTAAATTTTTTTCTATAAGAAAAAATTTAAAAAACTAAAATTCCAACACCAAATTAAAAAAATAAAGTAATTCTAAATTATAAAATGTAGTTCCTTATGGTAGAACAGAAATGAATAACATACAAACAATTGAAAAGAAGTGCTTCTAGATCTATCGAAATAGTAAAGTGTAAACGACAAGCAAGTAAATATGTGTAAACATCCGGTTCCGTGTTCGATAGGACACTGAAAGCACCAGAACGCTGAAAGAAAGCAGTTAACTGACTCTGTCTATGCGTCTGCGTGACTCATTAGAGGATAAGCAGAATCGACGCTATCCTCTAATGAGGCATTACATATCATTCAGTCCATTTTGAGGGTTACGACGGCTTATTTATTCAATACGTGTATACTTATATATAGAAAAGCCCATCGCATTTGTTCATTGGTTTTTCCACCTTGAGAGATGAGCCCGCTTGTTCATCGTCATTCGATACTAGACTAACCCTTCTTATATAATACATAGTTGCGGAATCTATGCCTCCATAAAAAATGCATTAAATATAATTATGAATGAGTACTTGGTTATGGGGGCTACAAATGTACCAACGAAATTGTGGCCTAATGTACACCGAATATAGAAATGTTGCTTCTATATTTAAAAAGAAGAACAAAATTGATTGTTTTTTTGAGCAAAGAATGCCTTTGCTATTCATTTTGGGTTGATCTAAATTTGAAGTATAGACATGAGCGAAACAGTGAAATGCCTTTATCTGAAGAAAAATATAAAAAAATTATTTATTTCTCAGAAACAGATAATGACAAATAAACGTTAACCTATTTATTGCAACAAGAGCAAGATACTTTACATTACCCATTTTATCTTGACATCATATAAACTCTTGTTTCGATCTAGTTTCCTTAGCAGCAATCTGTCTGTATGTATGACGTTGGTGCAATAATTTGCGCGGTTATAAATCCACTTTAAGGCGCGGTTTTCCCTGAATAACTTTGGCGATAAAACATGTCTCCTAAGTTATAGCGATCACATCATTTACAAATTCTCTGCCGTTATTCCTATGCACTAATGATATAAAATATTTTCATTAAGTTGTAGGCTACTTCTTCGGCGCTCTTTGTTTTCAGATGTCTGAGAAACACAAATTTGGTCAGGTGATATGAAATGAATTTAAATTCTCCGTTTTTTTCAGATTGTATATCTGTCTGCATGACCTCTGTTAGATTTCTTGGAAAGTAATGGCTTTTGTCCAGTCCTTTTTTTTAGGTATTTCTTCCTCAAAAAACGTTTCATTTATATTTGAGTTACGAAGTCGGGAATACGGCTACGGAATGCAGCATGTGCAACCGTAGGCGTTCGTATCTAAATCCCGAGAAAACCTTGGACAATATAATCGCTTATAATATGCTTTTGTACGTTTTTAATATTCATTCAGTAACAAACTTCTAAACAGTTCGCTTGTGAAAATAAAATTTCGTAGCAAACATTTTTGTTTTCTTTTTTTAAAAATAAAAACGGAAGGCAGAAAACGCTAACTTTTGCCTTCGGATAAAGGCGAAGTGAAATAATAATAATAATAATAATAATAATAATAATAATAATAATAATAGTAATATCATCTATTTGATTAACAATTTATTTGGAAATTATTTGGATAAAATTTAGGGTCGTGAAAATCGGGAGTGTCTCTGAAATACTCTTTCGGCAATTTAAGAATTGATGTGAATCGATAAATGAAATTTTAGAGTGAGTTATAGAAATTTAAATCACAACTTACCCTGTATAAAGAAATTCCACTTCTTAAACGCTATTGTTAAGGACTTAACATTTTATTTTTTGTTTTATTTTCTTTTATAGATGTAACCATTTTTATTTATTTGAAAGTAATATTTTGTTTGTGTCTATTTTATGATAAATTGAATATTTCTTTTGTTTTGCGTTGTATAAATTTATATATTCCATATTTAGCATCATTTAAACTTTAACGTGTACGCATTCAATGTAAAAATACGTATAATTTCTTATAAAGTTCGCAAATATTTAAAATTCGTCAATGTTCTAATTAAAAATATCTTTAATTGTCATTTATTATATCTGTCTGATGAAGCTCCTGCTAATGCATGTATCACATCGAGCGCCAGGTGAGGAATGTCGGCCAGTTACCGCCGGTGACGTACACTTACGTACAAGTTATCGAAACTTCGTCGGACTGCCTGCCTTTTCTCTTTCGCTTGTGAGTCATGCAGCGCTCAGACCGGCACTATCGTTGGTTTCTGATTTTTCCGCTTATACATACATGGGGACAGCAGCTCGGAGCAAGATACTAGAGGTGGTGTATCAAATAAGTACACGAAATAACGCGAGCGTCTGGGTAGCCGTGAGTTGTATAGCATCTTTTTGCGGTAGTGATCGGCTATTTGCTGCTGTCGCCCAACTCATGCTCCGGTAGGGTTTTTGTGGCGGCCCTAGCGTTAGACATTGAACGTTCCGGTACATTTGAATGCGTACACAAAGAAGGAACCGAATTATGAAATCCATATACTATGCTATTTATGTATTCGAATTTATATATGTAGATATATAAGGGAATTATTTAATAAATATATTTTGTATATCTACGTACTGTGTTTAATTTGAGATCAACTGATTAAGCGAGTAAACACATAAGAATTACATATAAGCAATTGGTCCTTTCGCCTCACAAGAAAGATACACCGAAGCAGACGACTAGCGGCATTGTTCTTCAAACTAGGGGAACGTAACAGCTATGTTTATGTGTTTCTTTTTGACAATCAGCTACTTCTGAATAATAACTGCGGTTCAACCTCTCGAATTACAATTTCAATTCTCTAAATTACCAGGTTTTTATTGGATGTTTATTTAGTCAATCAACAGTAGTGCCCATTTTAAAAAAATATCAATACCATGGATATCATGGATATGACGATGTTGCAAGAATTGACTGAAAGAGATTTTCCATTTTTATTGCTTAAACTTCGTACTATATGGTATAAAATGTTCAGTTTATTATTAAAGGAGTTAATATTCATAGACCGATATTTTGCTCTAAGCGCACCACCAAA
>LR737390.1:7502146-7524018 GCA_902655005.2 Marronus borbonicus
TTTTGGAAGTCCCAATGAGTAAATCCTTGTCGCCGTAGAAAATTCTTGCGGGCATAATGTTAACAGAAATTGATTTTTTACATTACAGTGGTTACATGTACGTGGTACAACCTTCATAGTGCTTATTTTGTTTTAAAGTTTTGTAGCAGCAATCAATAAATTAAGAAAAAAATTGTTAAAAATGCTCATAGAAGAAAACTTTCATAATCGCCAAGAGATTGTAAAAACCCAATGAGTAAATTCATAACATTATTCACTTTTTAACTTACAATTAATTAATATTGGAACTGTTTACGTACACAGGTTGAACGAAGCGCATAAACATGAATAAATACACATATTGTCATCCTTATTAGCTTGCATAGATGTTTACAAGAACAACTCATTAACAAAAAATTGTATTGTAAAAGTATTAATTGCTTTTGTTTTAGAACAAGCCGAACTAAAACAAACATGTGAAATTCGAAAAAGTTAATAATCAACGCAATGACCCTCAACAGAGTTAATTTTTAACAACGAATTTTAAAAGTTAATAAGAACCATAATGCTAAATGAAAGATAAAATTCTAACCAAAAACTGAAAAATCAATTAATAAAACGATTTAATATATTTTTTCAAAAATGCCTCCACCTTCTGCTTCACAGTAATCCAGTCTATCTATCATAACAAGAGCAATTAGGTAAAATACTGTCATAGAGTTGCGTAATTTGCATTCGCAATCTAATGTTCGGAGTCTTTCACGCTGATGTACGTAGAGAGTTTCCGTCAAGTATTCCCAATGAAAGAAATCACTAGGAAGAAATCGCAGGAGATCTAGCCGGTGCCCTAAGTGCTAATGATGTGCGTAAATGCAGAGAAATGAATTCCTGAGCAACTCTCGCCTTGAGCCAGACAGAAATAAATATCGCTAACCTCCTAAGAAGAAGGCTGCCGATCCACGTTGCCGCATACAGCATGTTCCCACCGATCAATAGTGAGGAACTACCCGCACGAGTCCGAAACCTCGGCGGAAGAAGATCAGTTAATTTCTGGTGGTCCTCCTCCTTCCCTCTTGCTTCATATGTTAAAGAAGTTCCCTTCTCAACCTTGATGAGTAATGGTCGGCAGAACCTATCTCACATCTTACCAGCCTGTCGGAGCCTAGGCCACACTAATGTGATAACTAGAGATGACAAAGGCAGGTGAAATGATTACTTTTTTGCAGTGACTAGACAGACTCGTGTTTTGTCGACTCTTGCGGAAACCAATAGACAACACCAACCCTTTCTTATGAGACGAATAGACACGAGTCTGTCTAGTCACTGCAAAAAAGTAATAATTTCACCTGCCTTGGTCATTTCTAGTGATAACGATCGGCTCTTCAGGACCTAGACCGCTGGCACTGGCAACTATCGACTAGCGACGGAAACGGAACCGATCGTGATATATGCCTAAACAACGGGGATGGCCAGACCGTAGCCCTACCCAATTCGCGCCGGCGGGATGTTCGTTATCTGGGATTGAGTGAAATCACGACCGTTAGCTTAAGGGCTTCGGGTCCAGGTAAGAAGCTCCCGGCATCAGGATGAATCTAAAGGATTTCTCAACCAGCCGGAACACGATCGGTGCACGCCGTTGATCTGATACCAGAGATTGGTTAGTGAAGCTGCAGGACTTTATGGGTAGACGCCATAGGGTAAATGCGTAACCAGCTTTGAGCTGGATAGTCGTCCCGTTGAAAGCAAATGTTGTTAACACTGCCAGTAACATTGCGTACTGCAGCAGTTCTAAATATGACCGCACAGTTAATGTTCTGTTTTTTAAGAAAAATGGCCTTATAACACAATCCCATAAGATTCTTGGCAAACAACACAACAGTATCGATACACTCCACCATAGAAGTTTCCGATTAATCTGAGACAGCTGTTTCGATTCACATTTTCAATCGAATTAAGACCGAATGATGTGAGAAAAACTCCAAGAAACAGGTATAGATAGTACATTGTTTACCGATTATACGCAAATACATACGTTTGCAATAACATGTTTTCACATGTATCAATTTTAAATGAAGGAATTTATAAAACTCGGGCCTTCACATATTTTCTTCGACTAAGACAAAAAAATTACGAGAAAAAAACGAAATAAAACTCGTACCTATCACGGTATGATTAATGTAATTTTACCGACTGTGAGGTGACATATTTTTATATCCCTCCGATAAGTTTTGGCATCTCGTTAACCTTCAATGCTTAATTATAGTAGCGAGTATAGCTTTTAACTTGCGCTCCCAATCTGTTCTCTCCATCTTTTTATTTTTTTTCCTTCTTGAACTAATTATTTATAGAGCTCCTTTGCCAGAGCCTAGTTCTTTACTTGTTTCTTCAACTGCATTGGAAATATTCACGGTTTTTTTTTAAACAAATCGAGTTCAACCAAAGATTGTTCATAACACGTGGGATCTATGTGAAATATGAGATGTATGTAGAATTTATTAAATGTTTAGTCATGCTTTGTGGTGGTGTGACTTAACCACATTTTATCCTCTAATAAACAAATCACATTAAATTACATACTTACTTTTCCCATTTTGCAAATTCCTAACTCATTTATAATTAAATTGGAACTACGAAGTATAACAGAAATTAAAGCAAAACAAGTGCCTAATTATTATTAATATATTGATCCAAGCCAAATGTAAATGGCATCTTAGCGACATCTGAATCTGTCCCGTTTTATTCAATTCAAAATTGTATACCTTTATCTCGTAGTAAAGACTACAAAACTTAACGATTGAAGCAAGCGACGTTGTTGTTTACTGTACGGAATACTAAGATACATCGTATCATTTAAAAAAACCAAACGATGATCGCTAAAATATTTACGCTGTGATGTGGAATAGGGCCATACACCGGGTGTTCATTTGAAAACTTCCCACTCCAAATTTCTGGAAATCTGAAAATTTGTGAAAAATTTACTGAAACAAGTAAGAAGTGTTATCGAAGGGGACAACTCTTTATGCAAAAATTGACTCGCCCACTTTAACCCCCCGGGCCCGGGAGCTACCCCGTTCAAAATCTTAAATATAAAGGGGTATCGATTAGTACCTCATTTTAATGGTTTTTTGAAACAGTACATTTCAGCCTTCGTTTTTTGAAACTGATCGATTCGTTTTCAGGATTTTTAAGAAAATCTTACTTGAAAAAAAACTCCAAAACCAATCGATCAATTTCAAAAAACTAAACGCCAACATGTACTGTTTCAGAAGACTATTAAAATAAGGTATTACTCGATACCTTTTTTGCCTACACCGTTTAACGGTAGACAGGCTTTGGATTATATATATATATATATTACTCGATACCTCTTTCCATTTAAGATTTTTAAGGGGGTACCTCCCCCAATTTTTGCATAAAAACTTGTCCCCCTCGATAACACTTCTTACTTGTTTCAGGAAATTTTTCATAAATTTCCAGATTTCTAGAAATTTGGGGTGGGAAGTTTTCAAATGAACACCCGGTATGTACACAGAATTCTCAATAGTTAGACGGCTCTCCGTTCAATGTGTATGGGCAAGTATGAGATGTTTGTTTTAGATGTGAAAGCGCTGGACATTGTGGATCTCCGGCTGATTCATGCCAACCGACAGAGGAAGGAACTGAGAACTTAAATCTAACATTCGTGTATTATAGAAAAAATACGTCGATTCCAGTTACTTATACATTCATAGACGTAGTGAATCACACAGCATGTCGTTGCCGAAACAAAATCATTTTATTTAACTGATCATCATCAAGTCCTTTTGTAGATTTTTAATTTTTAATATGTAATAATAATTAAATTGTGAGCTTCTTATGGAAACGGACTAAATTTAGAGTTTTGATTTTTGTTGAAGAAGCAAGCAATATTTTTAATTCAAGCAAACATACAATATAATATTGCGAGCACATTAGATACTCTTTTGACGTTAAAATTTTGACTTTAGGCAAGTTGAGACCTTTCGTTTTCGCAAGATGCCCATGAAATAGCATATTTTCGAAATTATATAACCGACTAATATTTTCCAAAACGTATTGGGTATTGGGTTATTTTAAATTTGTATTGCTTGTAGTTTTTATGCGTTAGTCCTAGTAAAGTTTAATTTCTTTTTTTATTTTGCTACGCTGAGAGAAATGCGTTGGAACCAGTTCTCGATACGATAATCTATTGCAAAAAGTGACAAATTTATAAATTTGAAGAATTCTTACTATAAAGTATATTCTAGTAGCTAACTTACATTATGCTTCGCAATTTTCTTAAATTCAAATTTCTTCATAAAAAATGTAAAAGTCCATTTACGACAATCCTGATTTGTTGTCCGCTTTATCTCTCAATGTACCACAGAGATTTTTCTTTTTTTTAGCTTTCAATAAGTTCAACCCTCATTTGGATAATTTCTGTACGAGTACAAGGCAAATTTGCAACACTATTTCACGACCTACGAGAAGCCATGTTCTATCCGACAGCTTACATTATTCACAGTAATATAATTACTAGATTTTAAACGGTTTTTGATTTTATGTAAACTGCTTGTACCACTGTTGTCGTGTGCGATTTTTCTTCACGACACGATTGCTGCACGAAGCCAACAAAAAATCGTACGTGTTGAAAGCAGGCTCGTCGGGGTGTTGCGAAGGAAATACGATGCCAACCCTATTCAAGGGTTCCTCCCTCATGTATATCTGTCCCCGCCACGCCCGTGTCTCTGTGACCAACCAGAAATTGGGTAGTTAAGCTGCAAGGCTTTAAAGCTAAACGCCATAGGGTGAACGTTTACCCGGTGGTGCTACGACAGTCGACATACAATATCGATTAAAATCGTGCGGTGTCAAAGCTTCAATTAAAATAAATTAAAATAATAATAAAAAATAAAATAATACGTAACCACTATACACGATATCGTTGTCGTGCACGATTACGATAAAAAATTGTACGTGTGAAAGCAGGTTTATGGTTTCTCTTTCGAAGATGTTTCTTTCTTTAAAGCTTGTCCGTACGTTTTACCTCGTGAAACTTGCGGAAGTTTGCGATTATTTTACGTCGATTTTTACATTGCATATGGACGATTTTGTTGCAGTTGTTCATATTAAATATGTACGTATGTTAATTATATAAACGTATAATGTTTTAAACGGACATAAACACAATATCTATGAGATTCTACAAATAAAATAAATGAAACGAATTTACATAGTAAAGTGAATAGAAGATTAAATTTACAAAACAAAACAATGCAATTACAGTTTTACAAAATACAATATGTAAATGAAACTAATGAATTTGTTGATAAAAACAAAATTGAAATGTTAAAAAGCTTTAACAGCACTTTCTGAAGATAACACTATGTTGTTTTTCCTACAAACGACAATTAATAAATATTGTGTTAAGTAGGTAGTTTAGTAGATGTACAATTTTGAGGATAAATGAAACAAGAGTTTACCACTACGTATATAATGTCACCTATAAATGTTGCTACAAGATAAATACAACTCATTTAGTAATACAGACTCGCCCGTGAAACAAGCCGGTGACAAACAAAACACGGCAAACAGGTTATTACAATTGATTTTTCAATTCGATAAACAAATTGGTAGTGAACCAGTGGTGGAAGTTAAAGAAATGGTAACGACTATATTTAATAGTGCTACTCATTGGATTACGATAGTGATGATTGTGACTTCCTCAATATATTTTGCGGTGTCGGGTGTTAAACACGTTTCCTACAGAGAAATGGTAATACGAGCACAGGATCTGAAGTGCGGCAAACCTAGGCCGAAAAGTTTTAGAATCACGGAGTTTTATAGTAATATATCTGAATACGCAATATCTCTTTCTAGGATTGTCCTGTATAGGTAGGCATTACTGTAAGTTGTTACACCTAACATAATTAATAAAAATCTATGTTCATAAATTTCAATTAAGTTTACAATTAATATGTTTTCCACTTTGTTTCAGATGTGAGGATGCTTTAGGTTGTTGTGAAGCAGAAAAGATGTGTACAGTGCGGGAATCGGAGCCTATATCCATAACTATAAGCTTTTTTCAAGCGAACAAACAGAAATGTATTACTCTGGGAAACCTTGTAGATCATAAATCTTGCCACTGTACATAAACATAAGATCTAATAAAATAGCTACAAAAACGTAATGAACATAATCATAATTTATAGACTTGGTAATTCATTTATTAATCTATTTATTTCTTGCTGATGACATTTGTGATATAAAGTCCCACTACTTAATTTTTTTATTAATTAATTCAAGTTAATATACACTACCCGACAAAAACAGACGCGGTATCGTTTCTATTTATGAAACAAAGTTTATAGACATTATATAAAATGTAAATGAGGGTTATTAATACTTGTTTCGTAAATAGTTCATTTATAGATATTTCTGGGTATTTATTGCTTTATGAGGGGTAATTGAGATTTTCCCAGATCGAAATAGGAATTTTAAATGCGACAAAAATTTAGACCCTGTGCATTTATTACATTAATATGAGCAAAAATGTTTTAATTTGATACTTCTCTTTATATGCAGCGGTTGTGCTGGTAAAGTGTACGCATTTCACCACGAGAAATTATATTTTATAAAGTGTTTACAATATGGGTAGAAAAAAACAATTATCTTCGATAGAAAGGGGTAAAGTTCTAGTCTGGCACCAGGATGGTGTTAGTAAGAAGGAAATTGCTCGTCGGTTACGAAGAAGCGATTATTCCGTTAGAAATTTCCTAAAAGATCCGGAAAATTACGGCAAACCAAAAGGCTAGGGGCTGTAAGTGTAAGCTATAAGTGAGCGGGATAAACGCATGATATTGCGGTGTGCGTCCAATTCTTCTGCGTCGGCGAGAGTTATTGCTGAACAGGCGGGGGTCCAAACGCACGTGGGTAATGTTCAAAGGATTTTAAAGGCGTCACCGGTAATATCGCGGAAGAAAATGTTGATAAAACCGCCACTTTCGGCGAAACACAAAGAAGCGATGTTGAGATTTGCCGAAGAACACGTATCCTGGAAGAAACAATGGGAAAAAGTTATATTTTCCGATGAGAAACGTTTTAATTTGGACGACCGGATGGGTACTCGCATTATTATCATGATCTGAGAAAGAAACCAAAAGTGAAAATGACCAGACAATAAGGGGTGGATCTGTGATGATATGGGCAGCGATTGGATTTCGCGATAAAAGTGGGATAGTGTTTTGCACAAACAAAATGACATCTGCGACGTATAAAGACTTATTGCGTGACAATCTGCTACGTTTTGGAAACCAATGGGCCGGGTGCAATTTTGTTTTTCAGCAAGATAACGCGCCAATTCATAAAGCAAAAACCATTACTGAATGGTTTAAAGGGAAAAAGATTAAAACTTTACAGTGGCCGGCACGGTCACCAGACTTAAACATTATTGAAAACATGTGGGGTGAATTGGCACGTCGCGTTTACGGCGGAGGTCGTCAATATTTCACGGTACAGGAACTGAAAACTTCAATAGTGACTGAATGGCAGAATATCCCTCAAAATTATGTGTTAAATTTATATAAATCTATTAATAACAGACTATTGGAAGTGATTAAGAACAATGGAGGATCTACGCATTACTGATCACTCGTTTGTTGATTTTTGTTTTACATTTGCAACAGAGCGTCTAAATTTTTGTCGCAGAAATTGTTTAAACATTGGAGTAATAATTTATTATTTAATTTATATATTACTGGAGGAGATATTTTTAAGTTTATTTCACTTTTATGAATAAAAACTTAATTAGATATCTTGCTAGTTTCGCAAAGAAATGTTGTAACCCTTAAAACCCGTAAAACATCTTACCGCGTCTAAGTTTTTGTCGGCGAGTGTATATTCCAATAAGAAATTTGTGATTTAATATAGTTTTATTGAATGCGCGTGTAACTTTGAATAGAGTAGGAAATACATCTGAAAATAATGATAGCACACCACAAAATATTTAATTAACGCGGAACATCGTGCTATGGTTCCTTGTAATATTTTAGAAAACAAGTCGTACGAGTTTAGCTATTCAACCGAAACAACAAGAGATAAATAGTATCATAAAGTATAATTAACTTCGATTAAAGAACGAAAGTTGATTATCTTCTATTAATAGACATTATAGCTTCTTGTAAATCTTATTGAGGGAATTATCCAGAACACGAACCATATCGGCAAAGCTTGTGCTGTTCGAGGTGCGGCTGACCGAGAAGGAGATGGCGTGAATACAACGGAATTAAAAAGCATTAGGGTTACTCGAAGGATGTATCACCAGTCAACGTGGAATTCTGGTGGTTGTAACGCGAGGTTTAATTTATTTACTTTCGCAATGACGGTCGTTGAATAATCAAACACGAGCCACAGGTTACGCATAAAAATAAACTTTCGATACAGGAAAACAGATATGCATAGATATTTATTTAAAAAATCTTCCTTCGCCGGCCCAAAGTCTCGAAAAAAATTCAATTTCAATTTTCCAAGTTAAACATTTTTACAATTTTACTACAAATACAGTGGTGGACAAAAATATAGGTACAAAGTTTTAATATTAAACTTATAATACCGTTACTCATTGTTTAGTGCTTATGACATTTGTTGGTGGATGGCCGCAATTAGTTTTGAAAATACTGGTGCTAATACTGATACCATTTGATTACGCTTGCCGTAATTCAACGGCATTATTGCGTTTGTGAGTCATATCAATGCGGTCATAAAAATAGGTACACTGTCGTTCAGAGAAGTTCGGTCGGTTAGTAAAAAACATGAAAAGGTTACAGAAACAAACGAAACTAAAAACAAAATGCAATTTTATTGTATGTACAGGTAAAAAAGACAAAAATAAATAAATATTATTCTTATTATATATTATATTATATGTTATTCTGGCCTAATATAACATACTGAACATTATATCTTTTTTTTCATCGAAAAAACCTCCTTTGCTGTTAATCACCGCTCGAACTATCCTAGACATTCTTTCGATAAGTTTTGTTAAAACGGATTGTGGAATATTAATCCATTCATGTTGCAGAATATTCCGTAAATGTTCTTGTGAAGTTGGGCATATTTTTCGGATCCTCCTGTCCAGTTCATCCCACAACAACTCTATAGGGTTCAAATCTGGGCTCTGTGGGGGCCATGTCATTACTTTCAGGGTGTGCTGTTCTTCTTGCTCCTTTAGATAGTTCTTACACACTAACGCAGTGTGTTTTGGGTCGTTGTCATGCATGAATGTAAAGTTACGGCCTATTATACGCAATCCTGATGGCACTGCATGATTCTGGAGTATTGCAAAATAAATTTCCTTCCTCGTTACACCCTGCATTCTGCATAAATCTCCCGTCCCAGCAAAGGAGAAACATCCCCCCACTAACACAGAACTACGCCCTTGCTTCACTGTAGGCACAATGCAGTTCGGGATCACTTTTCGGTTTTAGATCTTCGGATGTAAACTTGTCGATTTTGCCCAAAAACCCCAAACTTTGACTCGTCACTCCAAAGCACGTGTTTCCAATCATCTAACGACCAATCTAGATGAGAACGGGCCCACTGTAGCCGTTTTGCCCTGTTGCCCCGAAGTAATAAGGGTTTTCGAATGGTAATGCGTCCATGAAGGTCCACTTGTTGAAGTCGACGTTTTACCGTAGTCGCCGAAACTTGTTCTCCACGGCCGCGATTGATTTCGGCTGCTATTTGTGGCGCTGTTAATTTTCTATTGCGTTTGCTTAATAATACAATTCTCAAATATTCAGCTTTTGTTGTTTTCCTAGATGCTCCAGGACGAACACGATTTTCTATAGTTCCAGTTGTCCGATATCGCTTTATGATGTCATTTACTGTTGAACTTCTCATATTTATTTTTTCAGCAATTTGTCGCCCCGAATATCATTCTTCAAACAGCGTAATAATGCGCGAACGTTTTTCTACACTGGTAGGCTTGCCACGTGCCATTTGTGTACATACCGCAAAAACGTATAGCCGTGGAAGCGGAACCGTTTACAATACGTATCTATTGAAGAAAAACTAGAACACGCGTAGGTGTATGTATGAGTACGCAGAGTACCAGTGAAAAATGAAACAAATTTTGAACGAAAAGAATATGTTGAAATGTTATAAAAAGTCAACGCCAAGCAAGGGCGTAGTTCTGTGTTAGTGTGCGGATGTTTCTCATTTGCTGGGACGGGAGATTTAAGCAGAGTACAGGGTGTAACGAGCGAGGAAAATTATTTTGCAATACTCCAGAATCATGCAGTGCCATCAGGATTGCGTATAATAGGCCGCAACTTTACATTCATGCATGACAACGACCCAAAACACACTGCGTTAGTGTGTAAGAACTATCTAAAGAGAACTATCTAAAGGAGCAAGAAGAACAGCACACCCTGAAAGTAATGACATGGCCCCCACAAAGCCCAGATTTGAACCCGATAGAGTTGTTGTGGGATGAATTGGACAGGAGGATTAAAAAAAAATATAATGTTCAGTATGTTACATTAGGCCAGAATAACTTTTTCTTTATTTATTTTTGTCTTTTTTACCTGTACATACAATAAAATTGCATTTTGTTTTTAGTTTCGTTTGTTTCTGTAACCTTTTCATGTTTTTTTACCAACTGACCGAACTTCTCTGAACGGCAGTGTATACGCACTTGATACGCAACTATATCTCTCATTTGATTCTTCCTAATATCAGGTGGCGCAAGAACAAATCAATGCAGATCTGAATGACTGCAGGTATTGTGAGGAGCAGGCTCAGTCAAAGCGGTGTCTTTGAATATAGATTCTTTTTAGTGAAAGCGTTGCTTGTTGTACCATCTGCCATGTATTGGGTTCGAAATGCAACAGAGAATCTACATAATCCGAAGTTTTTCACACGTTCAATGAGTACGATTTGAGTGGATTTTACCAAAATTTCCAAGATAGATTGTAGGTGCAAGCGCCCACGTCTGGGACCGAATATAATTGCCTTTATTTTCTTCCTGGTTAATAAACAACTGCTGCTTCTCGCGATACCTGCAGATGCCATTCAGATCTGCGTTGATTTGTTCTTGCGTCATCCGATACTGAGAAGAATCAAATGGAAGATACAGCTGCGTATTATCTGCGTATAGATGATATTTTTCGTGGGTACAGACGATGTGTATAGATTGAATAATAACGGGCTCAATATAGCACCTTGTGGAACACTATTTCTAATAGTTATAGTATCAGAGACGGCCTCATGAACCTTAATTTGTTGAGTTCTCTCTTCAAGGTAATATTGTGAAGCAATTGTAAAGCTGATCTTGTGTTTAAGGTGTATATTTCAATCAATCTTTAAAAAATCAGCCTTTGTTATGAGAATTATAAATGTTGCAGAATTGTTTATTTTTACATTTAAAACTGGACTTTATGTGACATTTGCATTTCTTATTGGTACAATACCTTTTTCGGTGACAACTTATGAGGCCTTGCTTACAACATTAATGTTGAGCGCCAAGGATGGTATTAGAAGTACTCGTGTTTGGGGACATATGGCGGTTTGTGATAAAACCTACATCCCTGACTGAGTATATTGCATACCTTAGTTGATATTTGCCAACATTTCGGAGAAATTCATCGATTAGCGTTGTGTTGAGAGCTGTTGAAACTGAGCAAATACATGTATTTGTGGAATCATGGAAAAAGAATAATATCGGTCAGTGATCCGATCTCTTTTTTTGAGAAATTGAATGGAGCTTATAAACATCATGCGGGCCTTCGGTGGCTATCATCAGATACCGGTTTAATGAATTTCGTCGTGACCGACCATTAGTCTTTGATGAGGAACTGGCTGATTGTCTCATTAAGGTGACTACGGATGATATGGACAATAGAGTTCATGATATCGCGTCAGAAGACCACAGGGTGAAGATTAGAGAGATTGCTAATACGGAAAACATCGCAACAGAATGTGTGCAAAACATCCTCCATGAAGAATTGAGAATGAGAAAGCTATCGGCGTAAAAGTTGTCGCGTCTGCTGCTAATTCATCAAAAACATGTTTAAGCGAGTTTCAGCGGAGTAGATGAGACATGGATACATCGTTATACGTCATAATCAAAGGTCAGTCGTCAAAATGGGTTTTCCCGGCCAACGTACGCCGAAGAAGGTGAAAACGATTTCATCTACCGGAAAATATATAGCGACGACATTTTGGGATTCGCGAGATATAATCTTAATTGATTATTTGGAGAAAGGAAGGACCGCACATTATGACAAAGCCTCGGTCTACACATCGGCAATTGCGACAGCAAAACTAGTCGAGTTACGGCACGAAATAATGTTCGCTAGATTTGGTCTCTTTGTGTCTTCGGTTGTTCGGATTGTTTTCTTTTTCAAAATTTGAAAAAAAAAACAATCCGTTCTTGTTTGTGCTACTAATTTTAGAGGAATAAGTTTACCATTATTATTATTATTAGTAATGAAATGTTATAAAATTGATAAATATCTGATATAGTGGATTTTCCTGGTCTAAAGCCATGTTGAAAGAAGCGAATTTGCATATTGAAGTAATTCTGCAAAAGACTAAAGTTAGGATAAGCACATTTGTTTCGGAATAATAGTTATTTGGGATAACATGATGGTTATAAGAAATTCATTTTTTTCGCCTAATATTCTTCACGCAAGTAGTGGTGTTCTGAGAAAATAGCTTTAAAACAATATTCTTGTTGATATGAAAAATTGGATAGAAACAAAGTGTTTTATGCTCTTCATCTTGATTCACTTATAATGTCCTTGAATATCAGATTAGTATAGCCTAGACGTTTTGATTATTGGCCGATAAAGCAAACCCAACAATTATATTTCAGAAAAATTATCGTTAAATGTTTATAATACCAAAGGCTAAATATTAACATTTAAATTATCGTACCTTCCACGAATACTGACTTCCAAGTTTTCAAGGTAATCGATGAGATTTTTAAAGTTATTTTTATTAAACCCAGCTCGATGATGCATGGTAATTTTTCGCAATAAATTATTGTGCACGTGCATCGCTTGGGAAAGGTAATTTTTTGTTTCATATTCTTCCCTTATCGATTGTTCTAGCGAATAAGAATATTTCTTAATCCGACATTCTATATCTTTCGATAAATCTGATATGCCAAAGTAATGATCGCTAATTAGATTGTAGAAAATATGAATCACTTAACTTATTTTTGAACACTTCCCGGGTGACTTATGTTTAGTTACATTTATTCACATTGATAAGGACATGAGAAGGATAAAAAGCATAGAAATAAACATGTTTTTTAATACATTTACACATCTCAAAATGAATATTCGCTCTTTGTATTTAAAGAAAGCCATCCCGTGTTTGCCTCGATAAATTATCTCTATGTTACTGAATGAACACGGGAAATTGCCATCTCTAGTTGTATGCATAAAAAGTGAAATCGATAGTGTATGTAATTCGATGATTACAAAAAAACTTACCGTCTTAAGCGTCTTCCTTGACTTGAAAGAATGGTAAATATTTTTAACATAAGGGTAAAATATGTTCTTGTATAAACGATCGCTGTACATCTAGTGATGTTTATTTGCATAATTAAAAAAATCTTTGAAACAACTTAACGCATCTGTAGACGAACTTTCACAAATTTGTCGCGGCGTGGCAAAATCCGAATCTTTGTCTAAAACACTTTCAAACTCAATTAAAACACACTCATTTTTGCGTCTTCTACCGAACAAAGCTGTGCGTATACATCTTTCACAATTTTGTAATTTTTCTATTGCTTGCACTACTCCGATGTAATTGCTGTGAATAGTTTGTAAATCACTTTGACCTGACTATCTTCAAATTTTTTCTGACTTGTTTTGATAGCTGCACATGCCGTTTGTAACCAGGGGTATGTGAAATTCGCGTGTACGTTTTGGAGACTTCAGAAACACTGCTTTAATTTTACAAAATGAACACGTTTTCTTTATTAAATTGCATTTGAGGTTGTTTTAACTACTGCATACTCGCTCACACGTTCCCTATAATCTGCCAGAGCACAGAATTACACCAAATGCTAAAACAAAAGGGAAATGATATTATTTTCGTTTGGAAACAGAGCTTATGCCTTGATGATGCCTTGATTATGAAGGTTGTATTCGTATTCTGTAAAAGCAACTTGAAAATAATTGGGAAAAAAGATATCGAAATGCTTATCACAATAAGACTACTAATTATTACCGACGACATCCAGTTATATAGGAAAAGCAATGGGCCTTTATATGGAGGAAGATGCAGTGTTAAATAACCAGATTAAAATTTAACTACGAAAGATTTCTGTTTTATTTATCAATAATATCAACGTAATAAATAGTAACATCTGTGCTGTCGCGCGAACCACATAATTTTAGGTCGCAGAATAAACCGCGAAGACATAGATTTTCTTATAAAAGGGCTGATGAGTTTGAGACTAAGCTTAACATCGAACATCAGCCTATACAGGGTACGGCGTTTTGAGTTTAGGGCAAAAATATTTCAAAAAAATAATTTCAAATAGTTTTGAACAACTTTCATATTTTATTTATAGCCTGTGTTAAAATCCTTGTATCTATTGGTTTGTTACTGGGACATCGAAGGCAAGTGGAACCCGGTCTTGCATGTTTTCTTTGGTTACACATACACTTGGGAGATAGTTTAACGCTTCCTTCCTCTTTAAATTTGCGTCGCAAAAATATCGCCCAAAAAACATTAAAGCTGCAGGATACTTGAAAATTTTGTTCTTATACTAGTCTACGATTTTCGTCTGCCTAAATATGACTATTGTGTCTATTATATAGGCCGTTTTTGGCATTATTATTACCATTAATTTTGGGAAATCCGCATTTTCTTGAGATCTTAAAACAGGATCTTCACTTTTTAAATGCCGAGCTGCTTTTCTTGCTTAAAAAAATGACTTTTGCTAATTTTATCGACTCCAAATTTGTTTCGAAAACACCTTGTATCAATCTATCGACACGGCTATTGATAATACGGGGCTTTTGTTTATCGAAACAACTTTTCTATAACCAGCATAGTTTATCACAAACAAGTAATTAAAGTTAATAGTAGATAGTTGATAAGGGTCGGAATTGAACGGAAAGCATTAAAAATGTTGGAAATGCATCAACTTGTCTGTTTGCTAACAGGATAAACACGTATTTATGGCAATTTCCAGACCTAATATATAATGGTAAAGAAATTATGTTGGAAACCATATATGTGTAGGAACCATGTAAATAGCGCAACACACAAATTTTAAAAAGGCGAAAGGAGATCGTATAAAGAATTTCTGTTATGTGATGTTAAATGCGTCCAGTATACCGTTTGCAGAAATCGGACAAACAATGTTTCGTCAGTTTTGGAAGAAATAGAATCCAATGTGGCAATTATCAAGTCCGTAGACGCTACGCAGGTATTTGCCGTCAGTGCGCGAAGAGATTGAGAATTATGTGGAAACCGGACATTAAAAAAAATTCCGTAGTATCGATCGTAGTACGGACAATGACCTCGAAAGGGCCGTTACACCCTTATTTGCTAGCCTGCGAAAGACAGCACAGATGTACTGCCGTAGCTGTTCATAATGTATTAGTTAGAACACTAGACAACTTTGAAATTTCACCAAAGCAAGTGTTAATGACCGATGCTGCCGTGATTATGGTTCGCATAGGTCAATTATTCAAAGCTGTTCAACCGAATTTGCTGCACATAACATGTCTGCTTCATGCTTTACACATTGTAGCAGACACTATACGAATGTGGGTCAACTAATAGCGCAGATGAAAGCAGTTTTTCTTAAATCACCGAAACGTATTTGGCTATTTCGTTCACAGTATCGTGACGTACCGGAACCGCCGTAGCCAATTCTTACACGATGGGACACATGGTTAAAAGCATCGTCCTATTATTTTAAACATTGTGATCAAATTAGTGATTTTACAGCTGGACGCTAAAAAAGCAGCTGCAACAAAGTTAAGTCAAATGGAATTCCTAAATCCTCAAGTTGCAGCAGATTTAACACCTATTAACGACAATTACGTTCCAGTAGCTAAGGCAATAAAAAAATTGCATAACACTTCGTTGTCCTTACGGGATTCGTGTGAAATTGAAAATGAAACAGTGCTACATATTTTAGATGACGAAATTCAATACTATATTACGTAAAAATCTTTTGAACAATAGTGTTGCGGAAGATCCGTTACACAAATTCAAACACCACTATAAGTACGCGAATATTACATCGCCAGATGTAGAACGATCACTTCCTGCCTATAAGCAGATATATACGCCGCAAAGGACGGGTCTCAAAGAGACCACTGTAGAAACGTACGCTATGATACAGGTGTTGAAGGCCTCACTTCCGGATTTTTTTTCAGCCATGTAAGCATATTCGGTAAGTTGTTTGCTGTATTATGTTTGTGTTTTCGTAAATTGTCTTATTGTGTTTTGTTCTAAGTAAGGCACACCTTAATTTCGGTTAACCCAGCGCAGTGACGCTACTGCTAGGCAATCGATTTGTTGCGCTCTAGTGATCATTACTACAGATTGTTCTTTACTTTAGCCGGCGTCTGCCGGTATATTCATTACAAAACAATAAAATTACCTTAAATGGAATAAATACATTTATTGTCAATAATATAAGTGTACGTGCGATAATAGCTGACTATCAAAAAAGGAAGCAGAAAAACCACCACATTCTCCATTAGTTGTTCAGTAAATTATAATCGAATGTTATACCTAACGAAAATTGTAAAAATATATTGCATTATTCATAGAACATGACAAATTTGAATAATGTATCTTAATAGTCTATTACAAAACTTTACATAAAGTTTATTTACGTTCTTGGAAGCCTGAACTATTTCACATTACTACGCGTATATGACACATTTTGAATAAGTGTACGCAACACAATACGCAATGTAAATATAGACAGTCATTCTTAAATAGTGGGTACATTGCTCCTTACATAATTTATTGTTGAAAAATTAAAAAAATATAAAGGTTAAAAGTATATAGTTAGGTTTATCAGCGGAAACACTGCATATTATTATATTAGCAATGAATACTTTGTTGACATTCTACGAGTACCGATCATTTGTAGGGGTGCGGACGAGAGATATCAGTTTTTGAGTCGCTTCCGCTAATGCACTGTTTCAAACTTACCGCACCCTTTTCCGTAGCGCGAGGTTCTCTTATTTTGGAATTTATCTTATCTTTTGATAAAACTAACTGTGTAAGTGTGCACACATTGACATTATTTTTTTCGATTGGGTCGTTTAGTATTGAATGGGCAAAGCCATACAACTACGTCATGAACTCAATGAAGATGATCTTGATCGCCGAGTGCAAGTTTTGTGATTCGTTCGCCAAATTCTCTTTTCGGATGTCATCTTGCCTAAATGCAACAGTAAATCGACGAAATGAAAACAGGTACTGGCGTAAGGAGAATCCTCACTGGACTACTAAAGCACCCTTGTAAAATTAATGTCTGGGCAGGAATAGTTGACAATAGAGTCTTCTCTTCTTTCACGAAACTCTAATAGAGCAGCGACATCTGAATCCCTCAAAAGTGCATTTTCGAGGGATGCTCTTGTAGAAATTTTTCCAAATGAAGATGATTCTGACTTACCAAATGGAGGTATTTGATTTTAATAAAATGGCGCACCTGCAGTGGATCCCTCGATTTTACGCCTCTTGATTTATTCTTAACTGCCATAAAAAGTTGCAATAACGTCATTACTTCAAAACCAGAAATTGGGGATTAATAAAAAAAATCAATTGACCTGAGTATTTCTTCCGTAAAGCAAATTGTTTCAAATTGCATAAAGCAAACATGGCAAAAATGTCGATACCCATCCTGCAGAATCTACACTGCTCAAAACAATTAGGGGATAGTTGAGTGTAGGCTTTCACGACCGTAATCCATAGTAGAAATGTCTTTCTCGGGGTGATGTCGCGTTCATATTTTACGAACGTGCGAAACGTCAAGTAAAATATTAACTACGCGACATCACCTCGAAGACATTTCTACTACAATTAGGGGATATTTGGAAAAATGGTAATAAAATAAATAAATAATGAATGTAGCACCTCGCAAATATTTTTATATTTAACTACAACGTTTTTAAATAAGAAACAGAACGCATTGACAAGTTTGAACTTGTTTGTGTACATTGTAAAGCTATTAAGGCACTAGAGTGAATAAAACTTACAATTCATTATCATTAAATGAATACACAATTATGAGACTTTATAAGAAGTTTTATTGATAAAATAACGAAAAATCCATTGTTAATAATGTGTATGATCTCCACAAACGGCAATAAAGGTTTGACATCTCATTGGCATTGTCCAACCAGGACATCAAAAAATTCTTGTGGAAAATTATTCCATTTCTCTATCAGAGTATTTTGAAGTTCCCGAATTATACGCGGTGGCATATTTCTTGCTGCAACACGTCTTCCTAAAGCATCCCAAGAATGTTCGATAGGATTACCATCAGGAGAATTTGCTGGCCAGTCCATTCTATTGATTCCCAATTGTTCAATCCAGTTGTTCACGATGTTTGCTCGACGTGGACGAGCATTGTCATCCATTAAAACGAATCTTTCACCCATAGCGCCAGCGTATGGAAGAACAATGGGTCTCAAAATTTCATTCAGATACCTCTGAGCAGTCGGGTTGCCATTCTGTATCACATAAAGGTCTGTATGAACTCCTGCGCTTATCCCAGCCCATACCATTACACTCCCACCTTCATATTGCGGCCTTTCTTGAACATATTGTGGCTAATTACGTGTTCCAGGTTCACGCCAAATTACAATACGCCTATTATCTGGATTTGGGGCGAATCTGGATTCGTCACAAAACAAACTTGTGCTCAGCCATCGTGATTGCAATTTCTATGTTGCTCCGCCCATATTCTTCGCGACCTTTTATGAAGAGCAGTTAGTGGAATGCATACTAGGGGTCTTCAAGCATACATGCCAACGTTGTGAAGACGATTTTTTTATTGTTGAGCTGATATTACTCTTACCGTAGCAGCGGCAACTTCACTTCTAAGCTGCGTTGCATTATGAGTGCGGTTTCTATGTGCAAATACTGTTAGGTATCGATCATCCCTTGGTGTTGTAGATGCTGGGCGTCCTTGTCCTCGTCTTCTCTGAACATCTCCAATTTCTAAAAGCGGATTCCACAAACGCGAAACTGCAAAAACTTCAGCAACAGCTTGCTGCCTCCGTCCACCTTCCAATTGACCTATCGCTCTCCAAGCCTGTGCATGAGTCAAATCACGTTGCCTTTCCATTATTACCCGTAATTACGGTCAAAAATTTGCTATGATACGGAAAATCTAACTGTAGTCGAGATCGCTCGCATACGCGCTCAAGCTGTGACGGTTCGCACTGAAGCACTGTACACTACTAACTACTTCTTAGAACCACAGTCGAACAGAGTTTGAATCATCACTCTAGTACGAATAAGGCGAGTAAGATGTCGGGAGTTAAAAAATCAATTATTAATTGTTTCGAAAACCAGGTTAGATAGGTCTAGAGAATGTTGGAGAAGATTAATATGAATTAAAGGGAGACACCCAAAAGCAGTAATAATAATAATAATAATATCTTTTTCTCGTATATATTCTTAAATATCTTGAAAAGTATACATTCTTATACATTTTTTTAGATATAACGTTCAATTGCATCTAATTAATTGTAAATTTTCGACTGTATGTAAATAGGGTGACTATACCGGTATATCTGTCCACGAAATTTTAATAACATAACTTTTCAAGATCGTGTTCTTTCATTCTTATTCATAAATATCAATTATTATTCATAATAACAATCATTAGTACATATTAAGAAAGCAGGTAGTTGCACAACTTACACGTACGGACGTGCATGAAAAAAAAACCACCGGATTACCCGTTTTCTTCATATGCGCAATCTTCTGTAAAGCAGAAGGAGTAACCACCCGCAATGACGCGTGCGGCGTCGCATATAAAAATTTGCTCTCGCGGAGACGTGTTCATTATTCAGCGCGCATTCGAGTGAGAAAGTCGCTGGCGAGGTAAACGTTAGAACCAGTCGTATACGCGGTCTTGTTATTCGTATAGTAGTAATCGAGAGTGAAACATCCGTTGTGGACACCGGGAAATTGAAGAAATGGCTACAGTGATAAATAATTGTGCGGTATGTTGGACTACAATTGTGCTATGTGTGATTACCGCGATAAGCTGTAGGGCGACCCCGGAGGAAGTTAAGCTTTGGAGGGAGATGAATAAAAGGGTTGCCAGTTTTGTGTGCGGCGAACCTCGACCTAGGAGCTTTCAAGTTTCGACGTTGTTCCCCAATATGTCGGAAAACTTCGTAGATCCTTTCTATGTCGTCTTGCATAGGTAAATATCCGTAATTTTCTTAACTTCAAACGGTTAGTATGGAGTATATATCACGCTCCTTATCGTAATTGTATTTATAGACATTATAAGTCACTGAAGGCAAACGATGTGTATAAAGTTTATCGTTTTATTCAATCAGACTTTTTAAGTTTGGCAAATTATTTTTTAAACACTAATAATTAACGAACTAATTTTGCACAACTTTTATAGAATGTATTTCTCCTCTTGTTTCAGATGTGACGAAACTACAGGTTGTTGCAAGAATAAAACGGAGGTGTGTAAAATGCAACAATCAACATCTGTAGATGTAGTATTCTCCATGATCAGGGACGGTGGAAAATTCATTTCGCTAAAGGCGGAAAATCATACCTCTTGTGGCTGTGAAAGTAGACACAGTACGATAAAATAATTGTAACGGGTTCCTTAGATAGAACCCGCTAAAATACCTGTTACTTAATTTTTTAATTTATTTATTTTTGACGACGTCTGTGATATAAACTCGTATTATTTAAATGTATTATATAACAGTGGACTGATAATTTTGTGACGCATTAAGTAGCTAATGGACTATAAAATAGTAATTTATTTGTAAATATTTTTATACTGGACTACGAACGAATACATTTTTTATATAAACATCGTTTATTTATTTTTATATTGTTAAAATGTACCTATCACCTATAGGATTATCATATATTCTTTTCGTGAATGAAAGAGATAAGATAGAAACTGCAAAAGGAAGCTGTATATTACAAGTACAAGTCTATCTTTTTCTTAACAACTCCAACAAGGTATTAAATAAATTTACTTTCTACATTAAATCGAACGCGGAAGTGTATTAATCGCGGTTCAAGGCAAAAAATTATTTATTTAACTAAAATTCTTTTAAAAAGTCACATATGAAGTGTTTACATTAATCTCAAGCCTGCTACTAGAAACCTAGACGTAGATAAAGACCCAACAGACACGAAAGAACATGAAGGTACGTATGCCAATCGTTTAGTATGCTTAATTTTATTACAACGGATATAATTAAGTGTATCGGGAAGGAAGTGAACTGATACTAGATTATAAAACAGACGATTAAATTATTTTCTTTCTCTATCCGTTCCTTCCTTTCTTTTACAATAATTTCAAAAATTTGCGGCGGGAGCTCATCTGGTCGACATTCTAACTTCGCCAACCATTCTTCGACATTAGTCGGCAATTCGAAGAACTAATCCGTAGCAAGATGACAAGAGGTACACAGGAAAAACTTGACTCCTTTGGTACGCTGACAGGCCGTCATCAGAATCTAATTGAACACAACTGACATGCAAATACTTCCTACAACCGTCGCATTGAAGGGCCAGGCCAGTACCCTGCTTGTTGCAAATTACACAATAATCATTCGGAATAATTGCAAGCATTACCCAATTGAAGTAAACAATGAGAATATGTAGGTATAAATATATAT
>LR737390.1:7627256-7659807 GCA_902655005.2 Marronus borbonicus
TTTACATAACAAGTATTAATAACCCTCATTTACATTTTATATAATGTCTATAAACATTGTTTCGTAAAGGGAAACGATACCGCGTGTATGTTTTTGTCGGGTAGTGTATTTCAAATTTTCTAGCCATATCCAGAACACCACTAAGTGGTCTAATTCTGAGTTAGCTGCTATTTTCGTCAAAGTATATTCTGACACAAAACATCTTTTCATTGATCCTTTGGGAAACATCTGCTCTTACATT
This sequence comes from Marronus borbonicus, assembly GCA_902655005.2. Classification (NCBI taxonomy): domain Eukaryota; kingdom Metazoa; phylum Arthropoda; class Insecta; order Coleoptera; family Scarabaeidae; genus Marronus; species Marronus borbonicus. The sequence continues at coordinate 7,627,498 of LR737390.1, forward strand.
TAATTCAAATGGCAGCTTTTTAAAGAAATGTTTTCAAAAAGGAGTAATGAAAGTACATAACTTCTTGCTTTCATATTCAGACAGGACACTCTTTTAAGTCTAGTACCGTATAAATCGATTGCTCTCATAATTTCTGAGCAAATTAAGTAGGAATTGGAAATTTCTCACTTAGGTAGACTGATTGAGATAAAGTGTGTCGAGATATTCATTTATTCACACTGTTTCGGTTGATCACTAATAGTCTGTCCCCAATGGAACTCTCATTTCAACTTGAGGAGCTTACTGTTCTCTATAAAGGCCATTATCGTGCCCGAGGAATGTTTGAGGTACATTCGAAAGCTCCACTAGATCCCTTCTGTCTGAGTACCTTCTCTCTCACAAGAGCAGATTACATGCAAACTCGTTTCCTCCTGTAGTTCGCATCTCCTACACCACGATCTAAGGTTCGCCTACTCGACGTTAATTATATAGATGCTTTTTCACCCAGTGATGGCTTTTATTGATGGAGATGACGTTCAGTCAGCCTCCATTTCTTTGCTTGTCCTATATCAGATCACCCTTCTACTGGAGTCTCTTGTGATTCCACGTACGGACACTGGTTCTATGAAGTGTCTTTTAGAACCCTGCTTGGCTAGTTCGGCGGCAATGTCTTGTTCTTAATAACTTCATACCCCAGCACATAGATCAGAGATAACTTACTGTCTTGTGACGATATATTTGCTAATAAAAATTATAACTGCATTGATAGTTGCCTGACATGCGTCATTATGTTTATTTTTCTTTTCATACACCCTCGCTTTCCGATGACTTCAGCACAGGTTGCAACTGCAAATAGTTCCGTCTGGAAAACCGTTGCTTATTTTTCCAGGCTTAAGGTTATGCTCTGTCTAGGGCTCAAATCACAGAGATCGGTCTCTACAACTTGACTGGATTGCGATCCGTTCATAAACCAGTCAGAAATATTCAATTTGTCAGTAAAAATCATTTCAGGTGCCATATTGGCCGCGAGCATTTGTAAAGAAGACTCGTCCAATATTACCCCCGTAATGTCAGTGTGGCAAACAAATCATCGGGTTACCACAAACTGTTGAATCTAAGTCTAAGGATCGCAATCGTTGCTGAGTTTCCTTGTGGTAAATGGACTCATTTAACTTTGTTTTTTGTGGTTTAAGAGAGAATTCTTTTTTAAGGCATTATTCCTCCACTTTTCGTAGCGAATTGCGCAGAATGCTCGCTACTACCTCAGGGAATTTCTCTTTGAACACAATAACAATATTATCAGCGAATCTCTGCTGTGTTCCTTGCGCATTTAAAGACCTAATAAAGTCATCCACGACCAAGCTCCACAACAGTGGTGATAGTACGGCCCTTTGAGGGTATCTGTCGGTTTCTCTGTTACAATGTTATTAAACCATTCTGCTGGTTTATTCATTTTTTTGAAGCAGAGGTTTAACCGATTCTGTGAACACTACAGTGGGCCCTTTGGTAGGGAGTACCATTTCCAGCCTCACAGATCTTTTAGTTGTAATAGATCTTGTTAACTTGTTTTATTACTAAATCATGTACTTCACAAGTAACATCTTAATTTCGCACAATGACGGTTGAAGTGCCACGGAAGAGATACCACTCCATCCATGTAACTCTACAACTTTTCCATTCATTACCTGAAATAAAAAAAAAGAAAAGAAAAGTTCATTTAAAAGAAATTTAAATGAACTTAGTATATAAGAACAAGCACCACTGATTTGACAACCGATTTTCATGATGTAACAGCTTATCATATACATTCTAGACCTTGCTCTCATTTAATAGAGCGAGCAAAGTTTACACAACTCTTATCTTCAATACAATTCTTGCTAGTTTTGACGAAACCTCTGTCTTCGTAAACCTGGGACATTCTTCGATATTTTTCGTATAAACGTACTTCCGGTTTTCTAAAAAACCAAATGGAGCTGACGGCGAATCTATTACTAGCACGTTTATTTAGTGAACGTCACTGATGTAATTAAATAGCATATGATATAGCGTCACTTCCCATCAATGTAGTTAATTAATCCGTATGTGTCAGGATCGCAGAAGCTGTACCGCCAACATAAGGCGTCGAAAAAACCTTTAAAAATGATTCATATCGAGCAAGTGTTAATTACTACGCCTCTCGCAACTATTTCGCATTCGTAAGCATTTTTACGCAAAAAAAAAATTGTCTAGTTGACTCATCTTTTTGACCTATCTCAATTCGGCTAATCGTAACAATCGGCTGGTTTAACATTGCATCACGAAGAGATGTTAACGCTTTGATAAATAACAAACGTCTTTACCTTTCATGTGGTGTTAACTACCCGCAATTGAAAATACATAAAAAGAAACCCAGTAATTATGACGTTAATTAACACACAAGCGCTGTTTTCATTTGTGATTAGTACCAAATTAATAGAAAATGAATTACAACGAATTGCGTAAAAAGTTAAAACTGTCAAAGATACGGCGATGTATGTATGTACTGTGATTCAAAATAACTGTGGTTAAGTTATGTTTTGACTCGTTCTTGGAATCAGTATTATGTTGGTTTGAATAACCCTGGACGAGTAATAACTCAGTTCCCAACAGCAGAGCTGTTCTATGAAGCGTAACAGAAATCGGCAGCAATGAGTAAATGCATCAATGGTTTCAAAGTTTGCGGGATTTACTCCGTTAACAGACACATATTCCAAAAAAAATCTACCCAACAATGTAACCGACCAAGATGTACCCAAGAAGTGACAAAAGTATTTGTTTTAAGCAATATGTAAACGTACAAAATTCCGAGCAATATTATGAAACAAATATTGTTGTAGATCTATTCATTGATGGATCGCAATCAGTAGCCTCGGCAAATGTAGTTGAAATACTAGGGAGGTCTAATTAGAAGGATTCGGTTACGGTCATGGTTATCACCAGCAAACTCCCCAAACCTAAATTTGGATCAAATGAAACAAAAGTTTGTAAAAGAAACAATTACACGAGAAACGAACAAATCGATTGATGAAAAAGGCAAAAACTTATGTTAAAGTTCAAACAAAGATGAAGAATATATCGATCCCCTAGAAGAAAACAAGATCCAATGATATTTCTGTGAAGGTCGGTGGCATGTAGACTGCTCCTGAGGATTGAAAAATATTTGTGATGTACGCGAATAACAGCCCTCAAAGAAAACATTTTTGCTTTTGTATGTATTTTTACAAGTAAATGAGTCCTTTATTAAATTTCAAACTGTTTACTTTAAAATATGTGGGAGCATTTGCCACACATCATTCGACCTGTTGCCCCATCAAAGGTTAAAGCTCGAAATTTGCACTTTTTTTATTTATCTCTAGCTGTATTTTATGTGAGATTCAAGGCTTTGCAGGTCGTACTTACGGTTCTAGCTTTCGTAAAATAATAATTGCGATCTCTTGCCCTACTCCGCTCTATATAATCTCTAATGATGTTATAATAACATGATGACATACGTACACACCGATTGCATGTGTAATTATTATTAATAATATTAATTATTACTATTAATAATAATAATAATAAACTTTATTGCCCAACAGATTTACAAAAAAATCCAATGACAGGACAAAATATAAAAACAAAGGAAATTAAATACAATATACAAAAAAAATATATATATCAAAAATTATACAAAATAATGTAATATAAAAAAAAAGTTGTATTACTAATACTTCCTAATGCCTAGAATGCCAGAAAAAAAAGCATTACGGTGGAGAAAGGAAAAAGAAAAGTACAATGTTGAATGGAAAAAAAAAAGAAAAACTCTCACGCATGAAAAAAAGGGTCATTGTATAAGCGATTAGCGTTTCTGGACATATGCGTTAGTGGTGCTTTTAGTAACATGTTGGTACGTGCCGTAGGGGTAAAAAAAGTGTCTGCAGATCTATGACTGTAATGGGGTATGATAAAATAAACCATGTTGGTTTACTAATTTAATAAGAAATTCCGCGCTAGCTGCATCTCCGCGATGTGACAGCGAGTCGAAATCATGTCTGCAGAGTAAATTGGTATAATCTGTACCACGAGGAGGATAAATGCCATCGGACTTATACGAAAGATATTTAAGAAATCTATTCTGGACTCGCTCAATTGATATAATTGGTGGTAGTGATAATATGGGTACCAATTCCTATTCTTCTGAAATTGCAATATTGTATCTACTGTGTGAATGATAAAGAGTTAAACTTTTCAGATGATGTAATAGACACCTATCGTATCCTTCAAAAATTTTCTGGATATACAGAGCGATCGATAAGTAGGGAACCATTTTTACTTTCTTTGTCTACAAATAAACTGTGTAATATAAGTTTCATATTACTGCTTCTGGTGAATTTCAAGATATTTTTCATTTTGTTTTCAATCACTTAAATGGAGATATGCCAATTTCCTTTAAAAAAAATCCAGAATGCATGCATATTTTACCGTAAATTTTTATGAGATTAAACTGCACACGTGTGTATCTAAACAAGGTATTAGAACGTTTTGGAAATATACAGGTTGTAGTATTGATCACCAAACTTGGCCAAATTCAAACACCAGAAGTAAACGACATCATATTTCTTCTGTATTCACTAAAAATACAACATTTTTGATGTTTGAATTGGACAGAGTTTGGTGTTTAATACTAAACACCTGTGTATTACGATAATGTATAGATAGGAGCAAATGTACAATCTAATCTTGCATTGAATGAAATGAATGTATCCAAGTTTAGGGGAGTGATGACACAATTGTTAAGATCTGGAAATCTATGTAAATAAACATGTGAAATCCACGTTATGCTAGTTTACTTCCAGATGGAGAAGTCAAATGCGTAACAATACACAGGCTGTTACATTTAAAATAGCTTGATTCGCTACTTATCGAATATCCTCTATATGCGAAAATATTTTTAAAAGGAGCCTTGTAGTGTCTATTATATTACCAGAAAGCTTTAAGCTCCTACGTTCTACAATTCCGGAGTATTGAGATATTCTTTATATACCAGGCTAGAGGAGACATTTTTCAGTGTCATAATTACGAAGTAGCGAGGATGGCAGAAGTCTTCTCTATCATGGTATGTAAATCATGTGACTAAAATTCCTGGAATACTGAAAAATCTTGAAAAATACGCAATCAAATGAAAATTTGACCAAAGGCTTAACCCCGAAAACTAAGTCGTTGCCGTCACTCCTCTAGGTGGGGTGGAGAGCAAATTATTTCAGATTTTGAAAAATATACAACTTTCATTTAAAATATTTTTAGTGAAAATCTAATTTGATTTACTTTGTAACATACATACGGTGGCGGGCATATAAATAGCTCAGGTAAACTGATATGGATGAATTGATAAATTTGTAAATATAACAAGTGATTTATTTAACTTGGCTTAACAAAAATGTAGCAGATGGCATGCAGTTTATAATAAACAGACAATATTTTATAAACTTCAAGATAAACAAATTAAAAAAATAAATATATTATTTTTTAAGTGGGCATAGAAATAGCGCACTTAATAACAATAACGAAATACTGTATTATTTCTTTTTTTTAATTCTTTTTTGCTTTTACATTTAATATTTTGTTGGAAACCCTTTACAAGCCAACATTGCTGCACATCTTCTTGGCACACTTTCAACTAATTTTTGACATCTCTCTACAGGAATGTTATGCCAGGCTTCTTCAATAGTATTCCATAATTCGTCTAATGTCGCTGGAGATTTGGACTTTATAACAACCTCAACGTCCGCCCACAGATTTTCTATGGGAATTAAATCAGGGCTTTGTGCAGTCTATTCTAACACTCGAATCGGTTTCTCCTCTAGCCACTGTTTTACGATCCTCGCCGTATGTTTGGAATCATTGTCGTGCATTAAACCCCAGGTTACTGGATGAAATTCATCAGCATATGGTTCCATCACGTTTTTTAAAATGTTGCGATAAACATACTGATCCATTTTTCCTGCAATTCTGAATATATGTCCTATACCACGCCATGACATAGAAGCCCATACCATTACGGTTCCTCCACCGTGTTTCAATGTTTTTATAGTGTACCTAGAGTTGAATCTCTGATTGATGGGCCGACGCACATACATTTTTCCGTCAGACCCAAGTCGGTTGTATTTGCTCTCATCTGTCCAAAGTGCAGATTTCCAGAAAGAAAGCGGCTTTTCTTTGCGCATTTTCGCAAACTGCAATCTTCTTTGACGGTTTTTATTTGACACGAGTGGCTTTCGTACTGCAATACACCCATGTAAGTTAAATTCCTTCAGCCGACGTCGTATTGTTCTGCTCGATATATCAATATCAAATTGTTTATTAAATTCGGTTTTTATTTATGTAGCTGTGCGAAAAGGATCTTCTTAACTTAATCGACGAATAAGGTTGTCTTCTCGTAAGGTTGTTTTACGAGGCCTAATCTTCCGTTTCTTGTTTTCTAAAGTTTTTTCCGTCTGAATATGCTTTATCGCATTCTGTATTAATTTACGTGAACAATTTAATGTTCGTGATATTTCTGAAATTGATATGCTCTTCTCTTTGGTGCAAATTAACTCTCTTTTCTCTGGTATGCAATGTTTTCCTCGTCCCATTACACTAACACCTAAATTTTTGTTATTAATAACACGTTAATTTTAAAAGTGGTAAGTACACCACTTTTTTGGTCCAAAATAACTCGAACCGTAACACTATAATAAGATTCCGCCACAGAACCGACAACTGTGCTATTTATGTGCCTGCTAGAAAAGTGAAACTAATTTTTTTTTTTTCATTGAATGGCGAATTATTGCTCTGGAATACGTAGCTAGGGGAAGTACACGCAACCTTCTCGGGGACTCGCGCTAGTTTAATAAAAATTTATCGGCAGCAGCTTGAGCGGTTAATTCAAATGAAATTTGATGCCTGTGCTATTTATGTGGCCGCCGCTGTATATGCATATTTCATATTTGTTACACTGGAAAATAATTAACAGTTTACATAATAGCTGTGTAAATTACAACCTTTTAGCATCAATTTTTGCAATTACATTCTATACTATTATTATACAGTGGTGTAAATTTGTGGTTATAATCGTATTGCGCCTTAACGCTAATAAATATTAAATTATGTATCTAAACGTGTGGTTAAATTGACATTGATTTTTTTACAAATTAGATGCGACAACAAATATGGAAACCCATGTATGCACCTATTTATAGTGAAAAGAAAATTGAAGATGAGTTTCTATTTTTTTAATATGTTATAGAATTATATCACAAGTAAAGATCGTCATTCGCCACTTCTTTGTGCGAGTGTAGGAATAAAGAAATAATGCAACCTTCTATTTAATCGCAGGATATTAAAACGGGAAAAATGAGCCAACCAAAGATACGTAGAATCCTTGTAAGTAACTCCTAAAAGGTATGCATAGGGAAATAAGCGCATTCCTGGCAAACACCTTTAATGAGGCATAGAACAAGGAGTATTCACCAGCGCATTGAAAATAGGCAGAATCGTATCGGTACATAAAAAAGGCGATAAAGTTGTTTTATGAGACTACCGCCTTATCAATATTTTACGGGAAATATCAACAAATATTTGGACAAGCGATAGTGTGGAAGCTCGCGAGCTACCTAGAAAATCAACACTGCTTTACTTCAAACCAATATGGGTACAGAAAAGGAGCGTATGAGCGTGAGACATGGAATTCTGTAAGGCTCTATTCTCGGTCCACTGCTCTTCATTATACACATCAAGGATTTTCCAACTAATCTTCGTGGCTGACGTCAAGGCAATCTTTCTGGAGTGGGGGTTTTATGATATCAAGCTTCTAGTCCTCTAAATATATATGTATTCTGTTCCTTAATTATTTATTTCTCCGTTATATTTTTTTATTCTTTAATTACATTAAAATTAAGCGTCTTTTATGTTTTATTCTGCACAGCTTGAGTTTACCTCTTTCTGTCTGAAATAATTTCCTTTACCGCTGACTTCAATTGGTCTGATATCCAGCATCCTCTTCTTCCCGCAGTTGTTTCACTTGAAATACGTTAGTGACCCATTTATATATTGTGAAATCAATTTTAATCTTTTCTGTATACAGAAATGCAATCGTCTGTAGTAACTATCGAAAAACCCATGCCGCACATCGGATTGGCCGACTGGTATGCAAAACAATGGCAGAATCAGCAGACGAACGATACTCGAAGAAATGACGCCTTCAATCTACGCCATCAAGCGCGACAGTTGAGGAACGAGACAAGAATTCGATGCGATTGGGACACCTATCATAACAACGCCCGTCTTGCGGATCGGATTACAGAGGTTGGCAGATGGAAAAGTACGCTGCAAGCGTGCATAGACCACGTCAGCCGGGAGGTGAATAGTTTGGCGGAAGAAAAGTTCTCGACTGAGAAGGAGATCGATGCTCTCTCAATTCCGATCGGTGTTATTGCGGAATGCATTTCGATCAGGGATTCCAGACGGGGTGCTGAGTTGACCTATGACGAAGGCGACACTGAGCTGAAAAAGGTAAACGAACTCTCTGTCGGATCCCTTTGATACTTCTGCATAAGATTTGATGATTTTGTAGTAATATGTAAATTCGTGAAATATATACAGGGTGGGGCAACAGTATGAGATTCTTCGATAGCACCTCTACTATTAGTAATTAATGAAAAGAACCTATAAAAAATCATAGGTACGCATTAATATCACAATTTAACATTATTTTTACACAAAATTGGGTTCCTTCAAATAGAACATCCTAGGATCAACCATGATAAACAACACTAAAGTATCGGTACACTCTGCACCACACAAATTTAATTAATCCGGAACAGTTGTTTCGAAGATGTGTGGATCCGCATTATCAACCGCATGACCAAATGCCAGAATGTATCACTTCCCAGGCACTTTTTATCGCCTTTATCTTACGGTCCAGTTCGTCCTAAATAAATTCAATTGGTGACAAGTCTGATGATTCAGGCGGCAGACCATTCAGATCAATATTCCATCCGCCCGCTTTTCTGTTAAAACGCCTTTACATAATTTTGGGGCGCGTTTTGGGCACCTTATCCTCCGGGGAAACAATCTCATTCCCGTAGAGGCGAGTATTGCACGGCACCGCAAAATCACACAATATCTTTCCTTTACTATCCTTACGCAAACGTCCTTTCTATATTTATGCCGGGTACTGTGTGTGTGTGTGGATAATTTGTATATACCAGGAATGCGTCATAAATTATTAATATCCGGTTTGCCGAGAGATTATGTAAAATACAATCAATATTTGCAATAGTTATAGACTAACGACGATGTAAAATATTATCAACTACGTGTTAAAAATACGGTCAATATTTTTTTGATTTCTGAGAACGATATAAGATCTTCAAGCAAATTCAAGCTATTTATATTCGCCCTCTAAAAACGTTAGAGGAGGGTGTCCATACCTAAACTTATCATCTTGTAGTAAATCCAAAATATTTTGAAAATATTTAAATATCTTTAGCATTAAAAAAAATACGACCCCTAATGATGTAAGGTTCGAGCGATATTAATTTTTACATCTAGTCATCCCCTATTTCTACCAAAACTATTATTTTTTAAAATTATAAGTTCGTGAATATACAAAGTCACTTCTGTTCGAAAAAAAAGAAACAACTTAATGTGAGATGTACCGTTTTTATAAAAAGGAAAATGAAAATCCGAACAGATTACATAGGAAACTGAATGTTCTGATGACCTGGTTGTGAGTTAATTTTCATTCAGATTTATTCAATTTATGTACGGAAAATGGATTGTGGGAAAGCTATCTCGAAGAAAATACGTGAAATTGTGATAAAACCGTTTCGTGAAGAATTTGAATTTGGCAAAGTCAATTGTAGCAAATACTATCAAATGCTTTGGCAAAATATCCGGCTGCTACATTCGTGAACGTACTGGACAGAATGAGAAGGCAGCTTGTAAAGATGTGTAAGAGGTACCGCCGAAAAAGATAACGGCTCTTTTTATTTCCGCAACCAATGTGACGGTAGTCTCAATTTTTGTAAGGTAAAAAACAAAAATACAAATAATATTTTAATCTCGTAGATTATTGTTGGAAACTATATCATATCGAATTAAAGCGGTTGATAAGGTCAAAGGTGATGTGACTTCGTATTAAATTTTGTAATCATTGCATTTTATCCAGCTTACATCGTTTCCTGATATAAGCTGAATAAATATTTTTTGATATTGCAAATGTAATTTTTAAAATCGTAAATACCTAATTATTTCTTTGCGCATAACAAGAAATTAACACTTAAAAAATACACAAATGGTAATTAATAATTAATTATAAAATAATTTGTATCGTCCGAATGTATGTTGTTAGGGTCGTATGTTTAATAACGCTAATTTTACAACATTGCAAAATTCGGCTAAACTCTTATTTTAGGAGCTATGCGTATTAGAGAGCGTCAAGAAATTGCTCATAGAACGTTGCCAGTCCGCCTGGGAGAAGCTAAATCGACTGGAAGAGGTGAGATTTAAGTTGACATTGGATATCACCGATAAGGCAGAGGCAATGGAAATAGATCAAGAGCAACTGAAACTCGATAAGAATTGCGCAAATATGAGTTACAAAACGGACGCCCTTCGCACTCCAACTACGTAAGTACACACACATTTTATTGTTAAAAGATTTAAGCTTCACAGATAATCTAATATCCGCAGTACGCTGTGGTAATCCTGTTACAAACAAAATAGCTCGTATTTTAGGAAGTATTCGTTACTACACTGTCGCTTTTCCACAAATATCTCTGTGTCCACATATTTAGTTGACAATAGACAGTTGAGCAAAGACTACTTTCGTTTCAGATAAAGTACCTTTTTCTTTCACAGTACGCCGAAACATTACTACTACGGAGTGAAAACTTGGCGTTATACATATTTTCTGAATGATCGACCTACACTACCCGACAAAAACATAGACGTGGTATCGTTTCTATTTACGAAACAAAGTTTATAGACATTATATAAAATGTAAATGAGGGTTATTAATACTTGTTATGTAAATAGTCCATTTATAGATATTTCTGGATATTTATTGCTTTATGAGGGGTAACTGAGATTTTCCCAGATCAAAATAGGAATTTTAAATGCGACAAAAATTTAGACCCTGCGCATTTATTACATTAATATAAGCAAAAATGTTTTAATTTGATACTTCTCTTTATATGCAGCGGTTGTGCTGGTAAAGTGTACGCATTTCACCACGAGAAATTATATTTTATAAAGTGTTTGCAATATGGGTAGAAAAAAGCAATTATCCTTAATAGAAAGGGGTAAAGTTCTAGCCTGGCACCAGGATGGTGTTAGTAAAAAGGAAATTGCTCGCCGGTTACGAAGAAGCGATCATTCCGTTAGAAATTTCCTAAAAGATCCGGAAAATTACGGCAAACCAAAAGGCCAGGGGTGACCGAAAGCTGTAAGTGAGCGGAATAAACGCATGATATTGCGGTGTGCATCCAATTCTTCTGCGTCGGCGAGAGTTATCGCAGAACAGGCGGGGGTACAAACGCACGTGCGTAATGTTCCAAGGATTTTAAAGGCGTCACCGGTAATATCACGGAAGAAAATGTTGAGAAAACCGCCACTTTCGACGAAACACAAAGAAGCGAGGTTGAGATTTGCCGAAGAACACGTATCCTGGAAGAAACAATGGGAGAAAGTTATATTTTCCGATGAGAAACGTTTTAATTTGGACGGACCGGATGGGTACTCGCATTATTATCATGATCTGAGAAAGGAACCGAAAGTGAACATGACCAGACAATTAGGGGGTGGATCTGTGATGATATGGGCGGCGATTGCATTTCGCGATAAAACTGGGATAGAGTTTTGCACAAACAAAATGACATCTGTGACGTATAAAGACTTATTGCGTGACAATCTTCTACGTTTTGGAAACCAATAGGCCGGGCGCAATTTTGTTTTTCAACAAGATAACGCGCCAATTCATAAAGCAAAAACCATTACTGAATGGTTTACAGGGAAAAAGATTAAAACTTGACAGTGGCCGGCACGGTCACCAGACTTAAACATTATTGAAAACATGTGGGGTGAATTGGCACGTCGCGTGTATGGCGGAGGCCGTCAATAGTGCACGGTACAGGAACTGAAAACTTCAATAGTGACTGAATGGCAGAATATCCCTCAAAATTATGTGTTAAATTTGTATAAACGTATTAATAACAGACTATTGGAAGTGATTAAGAACAATGGAGGATCTACGCATTACTGATCACTCGTTTGTTTATTTTTGTTTTACATTTGCAACAGAGCGTCTAAATTTTTGTCGCAGAAATTGTTTAAACGTTGGAGTAATAATTTATTATTTAGTTCATATATTACTGGAGGAGATATTTTTAAGTTTATTTTACTTTTATGAATAAAAACTTAATTAGATATCTTGCTAGTTTCGCAGAGAAATGTTGTAACCCTTAAAACCCGTAAAACATCTTACCGCGTCTAAGTTTTTGTCGCGGAGTGTACTTAAAAAAATAAAATCCGTTATTTATCAATTTCGTTGCTTCTTCCGTGCACAGTACGCCAATGCGTTGCTAAGAAAAGTTGCTTAGAACAAAACGCTATGGAATTATACAAATTTTCAGAATGATCGACCTACTTTGATAATCTTGTTACGATGAAAAATCGTTCTGTATCAAATGTTCTGCTGTCCTAAGAAGTTCATGGTATACTTTACAAATTCGCCCATTTATTGCATCCTTTATACATTGTTATGTTGTACGATTGCATTTGTTTTGTAAAAATTCTATGTAAAACAATAAATAATGGATGTTCGTGTTTTCTTTATTTATTTATATTTATATTATACCCTGTTCTCTAACCTAAGATTTTTATTAATTAGTAATAAAGAATTTTCTCCTCCTATCAATTCCATCAAGATTATCATCAAAGTAAGCTGACCACTCCGAGAATTTACATAGACATAATTTTTCATTCTAAGCACTCTTAGTTAGTAACACATTGGCGTACTGTAAACGGAAAACTATTTTACATAAAGTGAAATTGAACTACGACGGATTTTATCAAAGTAAGCCGATCATTTCGAAAATTTGCACTTTTCCTAGTTACACTTTGGCATGCTGTGAATGGAAAAGGTGGTTTACTTGAAACAAAAATAGCTTTTGCTCAATTTTTCATTAATTTCAATATCCTCTTCATTTATTCACACTGTTTAGGTTGTTCTTAATAATCCAGGCACTTAAGCTTAATAGTCTTTGTGTCGTCCTCAATGGAATTCTCAGTTCCACACAAGGAGCGCTTCCGAAGGATCCACTAGATCCTCCCCGAAATGTTTCTACCTGAGTACGTCTAGTTCCTCACATGTGCAGATTACATGCACACTCGTTTCCTCCTGCAATTCGCAACTTCTACAAAATTTCAAATTTCGCCAAGCCGATCACAATACACCTACTTGGGATAAAAGTAAATCTTATGTCCTCGTCTACAAATGGCGGATTCGAATCGAATTGCGAGAATCGTTATCCTATGGCAGTACTGATGTACGTATACTAGATGTTTTAACTACACTATAAACGAGTACTCCGTACCGAATACAAAGCAATGGATACAAATACCAAAAGTAACAATTAGGTACAAGTAACGAAATTATACTTCTCTACCCTAGTCAACAATAGCTACGTATACAAGATTATGTACTGTTTGGACGCAGACAGTGAATCGTCGAAAAACGCCATGTAGATAACGCCACATACTTAATTAACTTGTGTTTGTTTAGCTCGAAATAACATAAATTCTTTTGATGAATACCGATGGAAATTCCTAGAAGTAGCCGGAAATAACTAGGAAATTGTGGGACGTTTTCTTTTATTATGTTTCCATAATTGTACTAATTTTAAGTAATTATTACATTTCTAACTCTATTTTTATTTTGATTAAATTGTTTAACTTGCATTTACCAGTTTGTTATTTTGTGGTTTCTAAATTAATTTCGCATTACCATATGTGCCATAAGATAGTGCAAAATTAGTGTAAGAATTTATCAACTGGCACCAACCTAAATTTATCTCTTGATTACTCAGAAATGTTATATGGTATGTTTATTAACAGTTTCTGCGGTAATTATGACTGTAGATGACAAAAGCAGGTGAAATTATTATTTTTTTGCAGCGACTGGACAAACTCGTGTTTTGTCGACTCTCGGGGAAACCAGCGGGCAACACGAACCCTTTTTTATGAGATGAATAGACACGGGTCTGTCTAATCGCTGCAAAAAAATAATAACTTTTTTATTTATTTATTGATACGTGAATGCCAAGCGGCATTTATTTTTTTTTTTAAGACGAAGTGAATTAGATGATTTCATATATTTATACCAAATCCCTCGTATCCTTCGTACTGCTACTAATAGAGCAACGAACGTTTCGATGTAAATTTATACCGCAAGATTTAGATTTGTAACCGTACAGATATCTTCAATTTTCCAATAGTAACGTATTTTAAATGGCGGTAGCGCGAGTGGTCACGTAAATGGAAGCTCAATTACAAAGCTTCGATTCCCTCGCGTATTTTCCTTGTACGCTACAGTGTACACAATATGCAACGGAAATACAGGAGGAAATCGAAGCCTTGTCACTGAGCTCCCATTTATGTCACCACTGATGTATTTTTTTAAGTTGATTACTATTTCTAATACATGTTATTTCTAATCAGTGGCGGTACGTGACTTTTGGACGATGGGAGCGCAATTGTAAAAAATATAATAAAATCTTTACCTTTAGCTTACAATGATCTTTGAGAAAAAGCAAGAATTTCCGAAGAATTATTAAAAAATTCGCACCCTGGGCTGTTAGGCATAGCGGTGAATATATTGTTCAGAAGGATGTTTATTTTTTATGCGCGTCCGCACGACGCCCATCCTCAATTCGTTTAAATCTCCAAAAGTGCATGAGTTCTGCAATTAAAGATATATCTAAACTAAATTACTATCTGACACCAATTCGTTACATTTGTAGTTTCATCGCACAATAAATCGTAATTTTTAATTTAGCTTGAAGTTTCTATTCTGCATACAGCAAGCATAGAATCTAAAATTTTATCTTGTTTGAGGTTCCTTTAAAAGCACTAGCATTATTTATTCTTCTCGAAGCAGCAGGTACAAATTAGCGCAACAATCGATTAGTTCCCTAAACATACCGCAAAATTCGGATTTCTCGCTGCCATCATGATCTCTAAGAGTGAGTCAGTCATAAATATTATACGTACTCGATCGAGTTGAATGGACTTTTCGCATCTTTGCTGTTACAATCGACAGAACCGGGGTCTATTAGAATATTTATTTTACCAAGTAGGGCAGATGCCATACTGGCATTAATGTGATCACGACATTCTTCTAAGTGGTTAAATGATATAGATCTTTTGATGAGCTCTAGCCTGAGTGAAATCTGATGATCAAAACGCAATAATTTAGAACAGCAAACATGGAAAACAATATAATAAATTTCAAATTCACTTTGATCCATTTTTTTATAAATTTTCACGTAACATCGTCGTATGGACGTTCTATTTTCAGCTCTTCTTTCCGTTATTTTCTCCAATTTTAGTTGAGATCATGGAGTACCTAACCCTTTTATGTTAATGATTTCTTCCAAAGAAAGTCTTTTTAAAATTACACCGATATTGTCACTTACAGCACTTCCTCTCGCTGCTAAAACAAAACTGGATGCGGAAATTGTGCGTCCTACATACATATTCGTCGGCTAGACTGTGATTGGAGATTATCAGCGCCTCGCAATTTAAAAGAACTAACGAAATAAACCTATCGACATGGAATATTTTCCAGCCTAATATATAATATTATAACAATGTATTATTATTCCTAACAAGCAAGATGAAAACAGCTAATTTTATGCACATTAAAGCGACAACATCGACAATAAATCAATACGTCAAATATCCTATATGCTGTATGATTGTCTTTATGTTGCAAGCTTGTTTGTATTAGTAATTGTTTTTAACAGGTAAAGATGACTTAAAATCATATTCCCAACAACAAACACGTGAGGTTTTCAATTCTATGAAGAACCAATGCAATTAGCATTGCGGTTTCCAAAGGTTGACGGACAATATTTTAGTATGCAATAAACAACGTAGAAGGTAAATTATATGTGAATAACATTCCATTTCTCTTTTATAAAAAAAATATTTAGTTCCAACGCGTTCGAGGTTTGAAATCGGATGAATATAAATTACACGAAAAAATTCTCTGAACGTATACATTGTTATTCAAAAATATTTCCTTTTCACCTTGGAATATGGTTCAGAAATCATAAATTCAGTATTGTTGCTGCCTAAATTATAAAGGTGTTACATAAGACAAGGAACGTTTGCGTTTGTTAAAGTAGATGATTAAATCACAAGGAGTTGTATAGTTGTTTAATATGTCACCCAATTTCGGAGATCTCCAAGTTAGTTAGACCATTACGAAACAATCTCGCATTGATATGTCATTTAATTTTTAATTATAGACAATGCCAGCGCGTTGAAATTAAATTTGTTTTTATTTATTGAGAATGCAATAAGGTGATATCGAAGTCATGCGATATCTTTGCCGCAAAAACCGAAACCTTGGTAATGGCTTCCGCCACAGTTAAACGAATTATACAGAACATCGATCAAGACAAAAATTCAAAAATATAGTTATTACGAATTTATTTTAATACGGCAACTATTTTCGAACATTATCCAGACGAATGAAGCCAAATTTTCAGGATGGTTTGAGTAGCCAGCAAAGTTCTCACCATTGGAGTAATTCTAATCCCCACGTATTTAGAACGCAAGATCTCCAAGAGAGTTGACACTTCAACCTTTTATCAAGGGTTGTTCCCTAATAGTCACGATTAACTTGGATATCATCAAAAGATGTCACTTTAAAAAATTACATATGTTATATTCTTAATGTTGCGTGCTCCTTTTTTTGGGAGAAAATTATGTCACAATACGCATTTTCCTAAATATCTCAAAAAATATCATTTTTTTTTGGTTTTCTGTAAGAGCAATTTGATTAGAAAAAGAGAAACAGAAAAATCCACATTTTTACATAATATAGTGTTAAATTTTTCTCTGACTAAAACACTTTTTTCCTCATCTGAAATATGTAGCACTCTTAGTACGTGGTCAACAATTTCACACGAATCCCGTAAGGACAACAAAGTGTTTTACGATTTTTTTATTGCGTCGGCTACTGGCGTTAATAGTTTTTAAATCTGCTGTAACTTGAGAATTTTGGAACTGCATTTGACTTAGCTTTATTGCAGCTGCTTCTTTAGCGACCAGTTGTAAAATCACTTTTTTCAAAATGTTTCAAATAATAGATTGCTGTTGCTAATCATTAGAGCCGTGTGGATTTTAAGTATGACTCATCACTCGCACTACTGATATCCGATATAGATAGATATTATAAATCGACCAGATATCTAACTCTACATATAGCTCAACACATAACTACACATAAGCTCAACGTTAACGTATTTTACTATTTTGCAATCAATTTTAATTAATACTACGCTAACTTGTGGTTTCAAACTTAAAATATGTGTAATGCACAATTCACTATTGATAAAATCTATGTACATACAGTTTTGGTAGTTCTATGGAATACATCTTACGGCGATGCAGTGAATGAGTCATACTTAAAATCCACACGGCTCTACTAATCATATACCCCATCATGTAAGAATTGGCTGTGGCGGTTCCGGTATGTCAGGACACTCTGAACGAAATAGCCGAATACGTTTCGGTGATTTAAGAAAAATGGCTTTCGTCTGTGCTATTAGTTGATCCACATCGGAATACACTTTCGTCTAATGTCTGCTACAGGGTGTAAAGCATGAAGCAAACATGTTATGTGCAGCAAATTCGGTTGAACAGCTTTGAATAATTGACCTGTGCGAAGCATAACCGCGGCAGCATCGGTAACCATCATTAACACTTATGAACAGCTTCGGTAGTACATCTTTTACAGGCTAGCAAGTAATGGTGTGACGGTCCTTTCAAGGTCGTTGTACGTGTTACACTCGATAGTAGGGAATTTTTTTTAATGTCTGCAGCTTCATCTATAGCTAGCCACAACCGTTCATTTTTTACTGCGGTTTTCATATAATTCTCAATCTTCTCGCGCACTAACGGCGAATACCTACTTAGCCTCTGGGGACTTGGTAGTTCCCACGTTGGATTGTATTTCTTCCAAAACTGACGAAACATTGTTTATCCGATTTTTGCAAGCGGTATATTGCACGCACTTAACATCATTGTTAAATCACATAGAAATTCTTTATACAGTCGCTTTTTTTTTTAATTGTATGTTGCGCTATTTCGATGGTTCCTACATCTTTATTATTGCCATAAATGCGTGTCTACTCTGTTCGCAAACAGACAAGTCGATGCATTTCTACGCATTTTCAATCCTTTCGGTTCAATTCCGACACTTATCAACTTCGCACTGCGATATGTATTACACATAGCACACAGCATAGAAGGCCGAGAAGTGCCGATATGTAGCGAAGCAGCTCTGTATCGCCCTAACCTCTCGCGGTTAAACACCACTGGATGGCAAGCGAGAATATTGCGCTCTAGTCATCAGTATTTCCACCAGGAGGAATTTCAATAATTACACCACATTTACGAATGCGCCAAGCATATCATGGGTCAATATGTTTTTTGATGAATTTGAAGAGATGCAAACTTCAATTTAAATTAATTTAATTTAATTTAATTTTAAATATCGGTAACTTCGGTATTTATTAGTTATATCAATCAATTTCTTTAATCTTATTCAAGACGTAAATAGTTGTTTCTAAGCATAAATTGCCGGCAAATTATGCTTAAATTAATATCAAAACACATGCAAAACTTGAAAGTTTGAAGTGGACATCTTCTTTGTTAAGTTTTCTCTATTTAATTTAAATACTTTAAACTAACCAAGATCACAAAACATTCGTGTATTTCAAAATATGCAGTGCAACCGAAAGGAACAAATCTACAAAATAATTTTGGGTATTGGCCCGGTTAATGTTTTCAGATTTCTCGGATTCATGTTTCTCCAAATATCGGTAGCTCCAGTTTCCGGTGGGTGATTTTGTATAGTAATGTTGAATATTCAACAGCGAGATCACTGGTCTTCATCACTGGTTCTTAGAAATATATTCAATAACAAACTTAAATAATCTTCAAGGTGGCTAAGGCAGGTATTCTGGGTTAAGTGATTCATTATACGTAAAGTTCCTGGGTTAATTTAATGAAAATTTTACGGTTATGCAGACCTTCAAAGTCGTTCTTTCTCCTTATCGAACGTATACATTGTAGTAGATGCAATCGATGTAATCAATCACAAACAAAACGTATCCTCTATGAAATTGCTTTCGCGGAATGCAAATGATTACTAATACGAGTAAACGCCCGATAACAATCGTACTACATCACGCATCCATTTATAGACCATGAAATTGATGAATGGAGCCATGAGTAACTCAAGTAAAAGGTTACCACAAGCAAATAAGCAATTTTGTAATATAATCAAACAAAAGTAAGACGCCTGTGAACTTGCAGGAGTTTATTTATGGAATAATGCAATCACATGTCTGAATCATTTTTTTTTTGCCTCGCATTCCTTGATTTTTTTATTACAATAAACAGTCGCTCCCTAAAAACATTAAATTACATTCAAACAAGCAATTATAAATATCCGAAAGTCATTGTATCTCAAGCTAAACTTTAATTTTTGTCAATTCTTTGGTTATTCTATTAAATTAGATAATATCGGACAGGGTCACCCGTGTCGCGAGTTGTTTTCTAGCCTTCAGAATGACCTTGACCTACGATTTGAAAACAGAAACAATCTTTGCATATTTAATTAATAATATGTTTGTATACACTATTACAGGAACATTATTCAAGTATTGTGGACGATAAATAACCGCACTGATGATCTTTTAGAGTAAACATGTCGGATCTTAGATCAGTTTAAAAATAATTTGTTATTGGACTAACAATAAGTGGCGCCTAGTAACACAGAGGCAATAATTATCTAATAAAAATTTCATGCGAAAAATGTCCATGTATGTACCCAACGATCAAATACTTTAAAGAATTAGTAGTGTAGAGTAAATATTCTGTTGTTCTGATGTTACATGTATGTCTAAACGTAAGTATTTTTTATAATAGCCAGTTCAATCTGCATAAGAGTTCAAGGAAATCGTCAGAAACTTATCAAAAATATAAATAATATACGGATAAAATACTCAGAAGAGCTTATAACGGAATAACGACAAAATCCAATAAAGTAGTTGTTGATAAGAAAATGAGCCATAAACATATAAAAATTAGAAAGTAATTAGCGCACACTTCTACTTTTTCTTCCATTTTGGCTTCTCTTATGTGTCAAAGCAACAGACCGGAACACCAGAAACCACTTGGATTCAATATCCAAATGCAGGACTTCCGCTTAAAACATTCGCTGTTCATATTATGTTAAAAACAAAAACTTTAGGCGAAACGATATAAATTATTAAGAAACAATTAAAACTAAAAACAGATAATCTATTTTACAACATCTTATGATACTAACGTGACAAACGAAGCTGTGACTGAATTGGGAAATGGGACGCACTGATTCTGAGCAGTGAAGTTAAATACTCATCCGCTTGTTCCTAATGCCAACTATTTCCGAGCTTTTTCGTTATAGCCTGTTTACATATGTAGGATGAGTGAGTAATATTATTATTGCATTATAAAATACGTTAGTCGTTAACATACGGGCACTTTTTCGTTTTCCTTCTTGACTTTGCTTAAGCTTCTTTGTGAAGCGCCTGTACAAGCGGAAACAAAGATATAATTGCACTTATTAATGTGCCTTTAAACTCTTTAGTTTTTGCTCCGACTGCACTGATACTTACAGCAGTGCAGTCTCAAAATCAGAATTTTGAATATGCGCTAATGCACATTCTGACGTCACATTCCAGCAATTTTCCCTGTAAACAGAACATTGTTAACAAGAGTTCACCGTAATATAAACTAAATATTTTGAAACATAAATAAAAAATTTAATATTTTAAAACTCAAACCTTTAATGCTATTGTTACAAAATTTGTGACGGGTTGAATGGAATCTTTAAGTGGGTCGTATCCGGCCTGTGGCCTGTAATTTGCCCATCATTCTTCTAAGAGGTCTGTGCTATCAGAGAATTTTCGATTCCTACTATTTACACAAAGCGCTCAATTTTACAATTCCAGAAGATTGGGATGCCCTATACGTAGCTATTATTAAATAGTCAACATTTATAATCCCGTTCTTTAAATATGTCCTGAAGATCGTTGGCTAATTGATAGTATCATAAAGGAGACAAATTTCCAAATCATTTATTCTATCAAGAACTTTTTAAGCAGATAATAGTTTTTGATACAGACCAACACGTGGTCTTCTTCACTTCTTCTTGTTTATAACATTTTCGATTTTCGCTTCATTTACATTTCATTTTTGCATGAATTAATTCTACACAATAACCAAAATATAATGCTAAAATAACTTCTTTATGGTACTGATGAATCATTTACGTCCAAAGCAATATAAGGAAAAAAAAACGTACTACCCACGGACATGTTTCGGCCTACCTGACGCCATCAGCGTGGTTCCAAGAGTGTTTTTTTACTCCACCTTGCATTACGGCGCTACCTTTTTTATGTTTTTGAACGCTTACACTTCAAAGTTTCTTTTTTATACTAATTCTCCTACTTTCTTCTAAATTTGAGTTAATCACAAGAGCAAATGCATTTTATTCTTTCAAGAATCTTCCACTGTAGCGATAGATAATAAATACAATATTAAATAAATTATGACGTAACTACTAAATAAAAAGGATGCCTACCACGGAGTTTCTCATAACCATTTTGAATCAATTCAGTTACGATTGGACGACGAAACGAAAGATAGGGCATAGAGGAAGGTGACTCAAACCGTAAGGGCGTTTATTTTCTACCAATCGCAATGGAAATCAATATAGGCTAGAAGCAGGTTTCTGCAGTTGATTGGTGCATTTGCATTATGGCTATCCACTATCTTGATGTACGTCAAAATTTCATTTTGTTTGGAAATTTTCGTTTAGAAAATGGTTTTACGTTTGCTCGATTCCGTGACATTTTCACATACTTGTTTGCTATTCTCTCTCGCTGCACAGTATATCGAAGCAACCATAGACAGGGTGCACTAGTCGGTTCTAGCGGGTCATTGTTGGTAATTTTGAAGAAATTTTATTACTTATCCATAGATTAGAAAACCTGCATGAGGAGCATCTACAACAATATAACTATTATGAATAAAGTAGGTTTTAAAATAAAAACATACTTACGAGGGTATTGCGCATAGGCTTGCAAAACTTCAAAATTAATTATTGTTGACTTTTCATGTTCGCAGTTCAAGGTAAAACCATCATTGCTGTAATCTACTAATTAAACGTGTTGGATAAAAATGCGCGTTTTTGCCAATTAGACCCCCAAGTCGCCCCGTCAAGTCCGTTCCGTTCGACAAGCCTATTTTATCTCACGAGAAAGTTCGATCCTACTTCAAAAAAAGCAAAACAAAATCGTTTATTTTCAGTGTTAAAAGATTAATAACTTAAATAACGATTTATTTGTTACTTATTTAGTTCGAATGGGTAGCATGGTTTCCTTCTTTATGACAATATTGCCTTAGTTTTACGAATTATATTTTTTCGTATCAAATGATTGATAATGAATTTATGATTCTTTTCTAAAGCATTTCCGGTAGCAACTAGTACTAGCGAATACGTTGACTTAATAATAAAAGATAATAAGATAGAGAAAATGGAAGATCTGCTGCTGCTTTAAGACTTAGTGGACTTGGTGGTGGACTTTACAGGCCCACTGTCCCATCTTGAAAAAGCCCGGTCTGGTCTGTATCTTGATGTTTGATTTGACGTTTCGCTGATCACGCTGTCAGCTTTTTCAGGTGGTTTCTAAAGACTGAAGAAGCCGACAGCATGACCAGCGAAATGTCATGTTAAACATCAAGTACGCGACAACATTAAAGACAAGTGACATATTTGACCACCATCAACTGAGCTTTGACTAACATATCCGAGATATATGCTCATCTGCTTCTAAGTCGCCGGGTTTCATCACACGTATCTCTAAGGACCTTACCGATCCATGCAGACTAAAATCACTGTTTAATGCATTCGTGAAAAGCAAACTAGAATATGGAAGTATAATATGCTATCCGTGTTAGGAGATACGTCGTCGGCTGATGAGAGCATCCAGAGAAAATGTTTAAAGTACGATGGACGGAATTTATCCGCAAGCCGGCTCTGATTACACAGTTCTATTAGAACGTCAGATGATGGACTCATTAAGTGCGCGTAGAACTAATATCAGTGCGTCTTTTGCGCTTAGGCTAGTGAATAATAAACTGGACTATTCAATTTTGTCAGCGGGTTTACAATTCACCGTACCTAGAATTTTATCTAGATATTGTGATACCTTTCGAGTTCCGCCATATCTAACCAATGTTCTCTGTAGAGCGCCTCTTGTGCACTGTGTACGAAATGCTAATTTGGTGTATCGTGATATTTGTTTCTAATGTCTTACTATTGTGGTATCGTAAACTGCTTGTCACTATTGTATTATGTCTTTTATCGTTGTAGTTTGTCCTTGAAATGGAATTCTGTCTGTTGGGCAAATATATACCATTATTATTATTATTATTATTACCAGGTGGCAGGAAACAGCAAAGAAACACGATGATTACTCTTACCATGGTGAATTTACAAGAAAAAAGAATAAAATACAATACTGTTGATAGCGCAAACTTAATGCAAAGTTAAACAAAATTGTGTTTTAAATTTATATTATTAATAACAAATTTTTCATAATATGGTTAGAAAAAGCCAGAATTCCTTTCATTATATGTACATAGGTGAACGCTTTTATAACATAATGTGCTTACTGTGCTGATATGAAGTATGACAAACGTAAAAACAAAGGGAATCCCCAACGGTTAAAACCTTGATGAATTTTGGCCAGTAACCTAATATTCAATTAACTGAAGTAAATATGTTTGTATGGTCATGGATTAATAAACGAATATGGATTTAGGTGCGCCACATTCCAAACCTGATTCACAACTCTGTTAAATTTCTCGGTTTTAATAAGAAAGCCCGGCCATTTCTTTATCCGTTAGTGTTGCAAATGGATGTCAAATATTACGCGAATTAAGATAAGAGTGTTGCTTTTTTGCAGTGTTTCGTAATAAATTCTACAAAGTTCAAGGTTTTTTTAATCGCCACATATTACTTTCAATATTTTTTGTCTTTTTTGAGGTTTCATTTTAAAATGTTTACTGGAAATATCTAGTTGTTGTACACTCTACACATCCATCGGGAAAAAAAATGCAGGATTAAATTAAAACGATGTTAATAATGAATAATGATAGCAAGGACTGTGAGATAGTATAGCAAGCATAAGGGTAGCGGTACATTCCACATCACACAAAATATTTAATACATCCGGAACATATGTATGTTTCGAAAATTCGTAGACTTGGGTGTTCGTACAGTTGACAATTGACATACACTACCCGTCAAAAACAAACGCGGTATCGTTTCTATTTACGAACAAAGTTTATAGACATTATATAAAATGTAAATGAGGGTTATTAATACTTGTTGTGTAAACAGTCCATTTATAGATATTTCTGGGTATTTATTGCTTTATGAGGGGTAATTGAGATTTTCGTAGATCAAAATAGGAATTTTAAGTGCGACAAAAATTTAGACCCTGTGCATTTATTACATTAATATAAGCAAAAATGTTTTAATTTGATACTTCTCTTTATATGCGGCGGTTGTGCTGGTAAAGTGTACACATTTCACCACGAAAAATTATATTTTATAAAGTGTTTGCAATATGGGTAGAAAAAAGCAATTATCCTTGATAGAAAGGGGTAAAGTTCTAGCCTGGCACCAGGATGGTGTTAGTAAGAAGGAAATTGCTCGCCGGTTACGAAGAAGCGATCATTGCGTTAGAAATTTCCTAAAAGATCCGGAAAATTACGGCAAACTAAAAGGCCAGGGGCGACCGAAAGCTGTAAGTGAGCGGGATAAACGCATGATATTGCGGTGTGCATCCAACTCTTCTGCGTCGGCGAGAGTTATTGCAGAACAGGCGGGGGTACAAACGCACGTGCGTAATGTTCAAAGCATTTTAAAGGCGTCACCGGTAATATCACGGAAGAAAATGTCGAGAAAAACGCCACTTTCGGCGAAACACAAAGAAGAGAGGTTGAGATTTGCTGAAGAACACGTATTCTGGGAACAATGAGAAAAAGTTATATTTTCCGATGAGAAACGTTTTAATTTGGGCGGATCGGATGGGTACTCACATTATTATCATGATCTGAGAAAGGAACCAAAAGTGAAAATGACCAGACAATTAGGGGGTGGATCTGTGATGATATGGGCAGCGATTGGATTTCGCGATAAAAGTGAGATAGTGTTTTGCACAAACAAAATGACATCTGTGACGTATAAAGACTTATTGCGTGACAATCTTCTACGTTTTGGAAACCAATGGGCCGGACGCAATTTAGTTTTTCAGTAAGATAACGCGCCGATTCATAAAGCAAAAACCATTACTGAATGGTTTAAAGAGAAAAAGATTAAAACGTGTGTGGCTACTTAACTACTGTGGCAGACTTAAACATTATTGAAAACATGTGGGGTGAATTGGCACGTCGCGTTTATGGCGGAGGCCGTCAATATTTCACGGTACAACTGAAAACTTCAATAGTTACTGAATGGCAGAATATCCCTCCGCATTAATTATGCGTTAAATTTATATAAATCTATTAATAACATACTATTGGAAGTGATTAAAAACAATGGAGGATCTACGCATTACTGATCACTCATTTGTTTATTTTTGTTTTACATTTGCAACCGAGCGTCTAAATTTTTGTCGCAAAAATTGTTTAAACATTGGAGTAATAATTATTATTTAGTTTATATATTACTGGAGGAGATATTTTTAAGTTTATTTCACTTTTATGAATAAAAACTTAATTAGATATCTTGCTAGTTTCGCAAAGAAATGTTGTAACCCGTAAAACATCTTACCGCGTCTAAGTTTTTGTCGGGGAGTGTATATGCCGAATTTATTAAATACTTTGTTGTTAAGGTTTCCTTCAAAAGTCAACAAGTTTTAGTAGCACACGCGCGTTTGTGTGCCTTTAAATTATTATTTTCCCTTCACAACGATGTTTGATACTCAACCAGTGTCAATATTTGTTTTATGAAAGAATCAAGCAGGTAATCTGAATAATTATCGATTATGATGACGTTTAATAATAATGCGCCACAAAACTACATTCCAACTCGTTTTTCGGAGATACTTTAAAATCAGTTTGCGTTAGGGAAACGTAACGGGAATTGTTCACCTGCTACGCTATCGAACAAGGTGCCTTAAGCCAGTAATCTTCAGACGACGCGTGGAAAACTACATTTGCCAGTTCAAATATTAACATTCATAGAAAATGACTGATTTTAGTCTACTGCATTGGACGAAAAAGGTACGTAAATACAATAAAAAGGTACGTTAATGTAACCAAAATTAGTCCAAGGAACGAATTTGTCATTTTAATAAATGCCTATTTATTATATCGATAAAAACATACTTCATATATACGCTATATGCAATAAACGAATTTATTGATATGAAGAATAACAATTAATATCCAACGAATAATTCCTAAAGTTTGTTTCGCTTTCACAAAATAAGTGAATAAACGGGTATTTATTATATTAATAAACAGGTTTTAGTTTGATGAACGTAGTTCATTGTGTAATAAAAAAACCAAACGATCAAGGTTTATTGAATACATTTTTTGTCAATATAACATGTTAGTAATTTTTTCAATTTATGTATAACATACGATGAGTAAGCGAAATGCTCGATCGAACTACAAATCTTAGTCACCTATCAGCAATGTTCACAGAACATGCTTGGAAATGTAGGGCTAGTTTTAATTGGACAATGTCTGGCTCCTAATCAACAATTACGTATTTAACATTTGTTGAATATTAATTTTCCTTCGAAATTCTAAGTGATTACTAGAAAATAATTTTGACATTGATGATTTAAAACAAAGTGCGTGTTTCTTGAAATATACATCTGTTCTTTAGTGCGGTGCTTAAAGATGTTCAATTAAAATCAGAAGTACATTCAATGAAAGTTTCCAAAAAAACAAAAATTGTTGAATATCTCCTGAAATTTGGGGTAAACCAAGTTTTAACCTAAAAATTAAGTAAAAAAGGCTCCTTGATACAAATTTTCCCTTATAAAATTAAAACCCCGCGATTTTTTGTTTTATTTTATACAGCAATAGTTTTAATTACCAGCTCTTGTATATTTTTTCTCTTCTTTAATGTTTTTCACCTACGAAGTAGGAGAATTCCTCATTGTTAAGATACAGTTCTTTTATAAAATTGAGTTTTACCTGCATTAAGGGGGGCTCGACTATTATATAGAACTTCTGACGAACGGATATATTTTAATGTACGGTTTTCTTGATTGTGTTGCAGTGTTAGCGGCGCGATAAATGATATATTACTTACTTATCATGAATTATATTTCATTTAAACTTATGCATTGGACAAATCTAACCGAATGAAAAAGAAAACAATTTATGAAGAGTAAAAGGTTAGTGCATAAATTGAAGATGGATTTTGTGTTTCAACAATGTTTAAATTGGTTCGAAAAGAATTTATCAAAGTGGAAAATCTTTTAAGTCCTACATTATTAAAGACGCAATAATAAAGTGTGCGTTTTGCAAACATTTTAGTTTGATAGCTTATATAATAATACAATTAATTACTCATTAATCATTTTATCTTGACCTACTTCATATTATAGTTTAACATTTTCAATTTGAGGAAACTTACACAAAAAATAGGAGGTAACAAAATTCCTCAAAAATAATCGGACCTCCTAACCGTCTTGGAAAATCTTTATTCACATAGCCAGAATCTTTCGAGCCAATGTAAATAGACACAATAACAAATAACAGTATAATATAGAGTGATATATAAAATAGCCATTTATAATAGAGAACGCAAACAATATTACAACGCCTGCATTAAGCATATTTCTCTTAGTGATAACAAAAAATTCTTATTTGGGAAATGTCATCCATATCCTGGAGAATAGGTGAAAATCGATATTCAACATAAAGTACTTGCTATCATAAGCTTTTATGTAGCTTTTTATGTATGCTGTTATGTACATAAAAAGGTAAACATTACTCATAATATGTTCACCTCCTTAAGTCTTGATTAGGGAGTTTATTTTGCCTGACTAATTTGTTTATTTATATGCTAGAACTCCTACAACATTAAGTAAACAATGGATTTTGTATGTTAAAAGAGGGAAATCGAATGATTTGGCGAATAAGCAATAAGCATTTTTGTTGCTTTTTTTCAGTTTTTGTCACAAGTAAGCCAGGTTGAAAGACCAATGAAGTCACTGGACGCAAATAAAAGTTCTAATTTACCGTACCTAGCAAAATATATAGTTGTTCAAATATTACCTAATAAGAATTGCGATTCATTTGGTTAGGACTAATAAGAATATTACATATCTTCTGGGATAAGACATGATATATTCTTGGATGAGACATTTTGATCAAATAAACGCCTTGCACCCATTCGCATTTCAAATCAACTTTATTTAATTGTTTCAATTAGAAGAGTACTTTTTAAATAATTAACTCGTAACGGTGATTTCGATTTCGTATCGTGATAGAGAAGCTAATAAGTTCCAAATTGTTTCGGGAAAATTTCTGTAGTAACTAGCGTGATTCGTGTTCGATTTTTACAAAAACAATGGAAGAAACAAATTTTGGTACAAATCGTTTTACTCTTTTACAAAATATTCGCCTTTAAGATTTATCCACTTTTGCAAGCGTTTCAACCGATTCCCGAAACATTTTTGAAGGCTTCAACAGCTGCTTGAGATGATAAAAATCGCTGTCCACGCACTTCTTGTTTGAAATTCGTGAACAAAAAGAAATTGTCTGGTGATAAATGAAATGAACGAGCGCAATGAGACACTAATTCGACGTTTTTCTGCTTCAAATAATCAATTATTTAACGTGCTGTGTGAGAGTTGGCACTGTCGTGTTGAAGTATGATGCGACGTTTTCGATTTTTTTTCTGATTTCATCAATAACTTCTGGCAAACAAATTAAATCTGCTCCAAAGCAAAGCTTGCCCAGTGCAACGAAAAAATTAAATGCCCGTCAGCGAATAAGTTTTGTTGGATTCGGTCATCCGGAAACACGCAAGCAGTTGATTGTTTCTGGGTAGTACGAATATATACAAAAGTATTTTTTGGCGACATAACAAAGTTCAAGACTCCGTATAGAAAATTTAGCTTATCAATTATGCAATTAAATCCAAACGCTTGAAAGCGGTTTGAAAAAATTCTAAAACTCACATATAACCTTTAATAAACAATAGGAGTGACATTAAACGAAACAGTGCGTAGAATTAACACACTAAAGTATCTACACTCCGCATCACGTAAGTTTCATTAATTAATCCGGAACAGATGCATCGATCCTCACTTTCAACCGAATGACCGGATAATGTGAGAAAAAAACTCTAATTTTAACACATTTCTTCCACCCCTATTCTCGAGAAAGAACAAGTACCTACTTTTGCCGCTTACACGCCCTAAAAGTAATACATGCGAAAATACGGAGAAATCGACGAAAGGGTCTCGTTGTAGTATAAGACATAAAACATGTGCATGCCTTAGCCTAATAAATCAAACAGACAACGGTCCGTTCTCTCTATTCATCAAATTTGTGTTACTCTCTGTGCAAATAGTTTCGTAAGCGTCTAATTCCCGCCGCGAAGTTTCGTTCTTAATCAATTTCAAGTTTTCTACATTTAACGATTCTATTGTACCGTATCTGTAAGATCTGATGTGCTTACTTAATCTGGTGCTTATCGCTCTTTTCGTTTGCGTTAAACAGGCATATTAGAATTAGAGCTTTTTCTCACATCATTCGCTCGTACGGTTGAAAATGAGAATCGACGCATTTCGGATTAATGGATTAAACTTGCGTGGTGCGGAGTGTGCCGACACTTTAGTATTGTTTATCATAATATCTCACAGTCCTTGCTATCACTATTTATCTTTATTAGTGCGTTATATGAGGCAAGCAGAGAAAAACATCAGTTTACTTCATTTTAGAAAAAAAAATATTTTGAATTTGTTACTTATTTATTTTATCGGGATAAAAATTACGCGAAGATTACATATCAAGAGGGAAAAATTTAAATTAACAATTAAATGAATTAAACTTCTTAACCGACATTAGCACTTTCTTTCATTAGAAATAAGATACGTCTGCGGTTTTATAAATGTCACCTAAAAATATCTGTTGCTATAATTGCTTTTGTGATTTTTTTACATTCAATTTTCAAAGCAATTATAAGATGCTTAAAAATATAATATATCGCCAGACGGTTTTCCCAACAACAAAGCAACAGCACATAAAAAAGGTTATTGCCATAAAACATATTGTACAAGCTACAATTACACGTATAATTCTGAATACGCGACAGCAGATAATTCTACTTTATCAAGTTGTAATTAGTAGCGGCATGCAACCGATAAAAAGCAGCAGGAGTAATTAGTTGTAAATTTCGTTTCGGATTTTCTTTAGAACGTTGAATCTAATCCCCAATAAGATGAACCTTTGTATCAGAAGTTCAATATGCGTACTTATTTATCAGTTAACAGCACAGTTTTACAAGAAATTATTTTACGAATACAGATACCCGTCAATATTCACGGAATTGTGTGATATTTAACAACTAATTAGTATAGTCGTGTTAAGAATACTTTAGATTAACACTGAGTTCGACTAAGAAAACGATATTGAAATTTCTGACCAAGGAAGGTAATTATTGGTTTATTCGATACATGTGCGTCGACAGAAATAAGTTTAATATTACGCAGAATTTTGCAGATATGGTTTTCGTGATATTATTAATGTAAACAACGCTAATTTATAAATATTACCAGATTGAAGTACAAACTTTAAATTTGATAAAGACGTATTTGGAAGTATTATTTTACATAATTGTTCGTCAGAACCCTTCAAAAGCAATACGTTGTATGTGAGAAAATAAATCTTAATTATTTAGTTTATTTATTTCTGAAAATAATGTCAGGTTTCAATCATGACATTGACTAACTAAGTACATTGTTTGAACTACTGATTGATTAAATTGAGTTTTTATTAGTTTCTAAAAGGCATTTATTATATAAGCAGGTGTCTCATGAGAAACTGCATCAATCGATACTAAAGCTTACATGTACTATTGAACCAAAATATTCTCAATTAACTAAGACTTCTGGTTGTACGGGAATTACACTCCCCGACAGAAACTTAGACGCAGTAAGATGTTCTACGGGTTTTAAGGGTTACAACATTTCTTTGCGAAACTAGCAAGATATCTAATTAAGTTTTTATTCATAAAAGTAAAATAAACTTAAAAATATCTCCTCCAGTAATACATGAACTAAATAATAAATTATTACTCCAATGTTTAAACAATTTCTGCGACAAAAATGTAGACGCTCTCTTGCAAATGTAAAACAAAAATCAACAAATGAGTGATCAGTAATGTGTAGTTCTTAATCATTTCCAATAGTCTGTTATTAATAGATTTATATAAATTTAACACATAATTTTGAGGGATATTCTGCCATTCAGTCGCTATTGAAGTTTTCAGTTCGTGTACCGTGAAATATTAACGGCTTCCGCCATAAACGCGACGTGACAATTCACCCCACAAGTTTTCAATAATGTTTAAGTCTAGTGACCGTGCGGGCCACTGTAAAGTTTTAATCTTTTTCTCTTCAAACCATTCAGTATTTGTTTTTGCTTTATGAATTGGCGCGTTATTTTGTTAAAAAACAAAATTGCGCCCGGCCCACTGGTTTCCAAAACGTAGAAGATTGTCACCCAATAAGTCTTTATACGTCACAGATTACATTTTGTTTGTGCAAAACACTATCTCACTTTTATCGCGAAATCCAATCGCTGCCCATATCATCACAGATCCACCCCCTAATTGTCTGGTCATTTTCACTTTTGGTTCCTTTCTCAGATCATGATAATAATGCGAGTACCCATCCGGTCCGT
>LR737390.1:7679807-7713111 GCA_902655005.2 Marronus borbonicus
ACTTCTCATATTTATTTTTTCAGCAATTTGTCGCCCCGAATATCCTTCTTCAAACAGCGTAATAATGCGCGAACGTTTTTCTACACTGGTAGGCTTGCCACGTGCCATTTTGAAGTAAATTTTCTTAAAACTTTCGCGCAAAAACGACAGATGCACACCAACACACGTTTCACAGTAAAATGAAGCAAATTTATATCTTTACGCATGTGATAAATAAACAAGAATGATACTGCGGTATATTTCCTAAATGTATTGTTCGTTAATAAGTCCCCAAACGACCCGTTTCAAAAGATCGGTACTTCCGAGAAATTCTTGGAATGATAATAAAGGGACTTTATTGTGGTTGTCGCAATATTTCTACTTTACATAATAATTTATGGCTGTAATCGCTTAGAAAAGAGTGTATGCTTAATATTTTTCTAATTTTATGTATTAATAATTGTATACAGTGTGATATAATAGATTATTATTGTGTGACCGAACTTCATTGAACGGCAGGGTGCATATATCTGCTTATACGCAGAAAAAGAACGTTCTAGATCTAGCGATGCAATATTCACGTACTTAAAATGGTCTTCGAATTTGTATAACGGATCTTCCGCAACACTAGTGTTAAAAAAATGGCGTAATTTAGAAAATTCGAAAATTTTTCTCTGACTGAAACACTTTTATCATCATCTAAAATATTGAGCACTGTTTGTACATGGTCAACAATTTCACACGAATCCCGTAAAGACAACGAAGTGTTTTGTCGACTCAATAAAAAGATTTATTGCGTCGGCTACTGGAACGTAATTGTCATTAATTGTTTTTAAATCTGCTGCAACTTGAAGATTTTGGAATTGCATTTGACTTAGCTTTATTGCAGCTGCTTCTTTGGCGTCCAGTTGTAAAATCACTAATTTGATCTTTTCACAATGTTTAAAATAATAGGATGCTGCTTCTAACCATGTACCCCATCGTGTAAGAATTGGCTGCGGCGGTTCCGGTATGTCACGATACTCTGAACGAAATATAATTTCCAAGCAGGTACATATTTTTTCAAAAATGTAGGCATTACCTCTTGCTTCACAATGATTTGAGGGATATTACAAACGCTTAGCATGACTATAAAATCTATCACGAAAATCCGGCATGGTATATAATTTTTTACATTTTCCCTGTGTTTCGCTGATTCCAGGTGCCGTTTGCACTGTTGTTCGTTATAAACCATAAGGATCACATTGCAAGCATCACATTTTACGTAACCGCTGTGATATTTTAAAAACGAATACCGATGTATGTATTTGATCTCATGTATTCCATGCAATGTGTTGTCGTTTTCGCAACATTTTTATAGTACATTATAAGTACAAGTATTGGTTTCATCTACAGAGTAGAAGCGACGCGAGCAAACTGATTTATGTACATAAACATATAACATCGGCTGACCTTCTACAGCCTGCGCCGCTGCGTGCCAACAAAAATCACCATCTCTAGTCATAACTATGCGCGTGGATACCTTTTTTTAAGTGTTGCATAACATGTGTTTTGTTTAAATGATCTACTTTTTGTTTTGTTCGTCAAAAACATTTGTTGTTATTTTTGTAAGGTTTCTGGCAACTGTTAAGTCAAAAGCGTTTCAAATGTTCGTGATTGTTTCTGTTAGTTGTGGAATGTAATCTAATGTTATATAATTTAGGACTTTATGTCTAGGAAAAAATCGAATGTGAATAAATGAAAACAGTAACGATAAACGAGCAGCGATATTTTCAAATCTTCCAAGGTCTTCTAAGACTACTACCCGTACTTTTAAATAATCTTATAAATAATTTTCCCTGGTGACTCATTTAAGTTTGATCACAACTGGAAAAAGAAATACGAATTAAGGTTAATTGATTTTAAACGAAAAAAAAACGCCCAAAACGCCCTGCAGAAAAACGGCTACAGTACAAAAGTTATAAGGAAGCCACGAGAGCAGAGAAAAGACGAAGACCAACAACAACCAGCAGGATACGCGTACCTTCCATACATAGCCGGAGTCACGGACAGGCTAAAAAAGACCCTAGGGGAGAAAAACATCGCCACACGTTTCAACACGGTGACCAAAATCGACCAGCTACTCCCTCCAAATAAGGACGTGTTACCCAAACTAAGAGCAAAAGGCATATACGAACTGAAATGCCAATGTGGAAAAAGCTACATCGGTCAAACAGGATGGAGTATTCAGTGCAGAGTAAAAGAGCACGAGAGAGACGCACGCCTTAGGCATATTGAAAAATCTGCAGTAGCAGAACACCTGCACCAACAAGGAGACCACCGCATAAGCTACAGCGACGTCAAGGTATTAGCCAGGACCAGCCACTACTACCCGAGGATAATACGCGAATCCATAGAAATAATGAAGAACACCAACAACTTCAATCGCGAAGATGGATACAAGATCAGCAACACGTGGAGGTTAGCACTACGAAGTCGTCATACAACGAACGACGCGATTCAGCGGAACGGAACGGTTATGGATCAGCAAAGCAGAACGGTTATGGATCAGCAAAGCGGAACAAAAATAGGATATATAACGAGCAGCAAAAGACAACAACAGCAGTCTTTAGAAATCTTCTGAAGAAGCTGACAGGATAGTCAGCGAAACGTCAAGTTAAATATCGACTACACGACATCAACAGAAAGACATTTCTACAATGGATTACGGTCGTGAAAGCCTACACTCAATTTAATTATGTACTTATTTTCCCATTAAAATAATTAATATTCCACGTAATGTTCAGCTATAACACCAACAGGAAGCCTATCAATTTATTCAGTGAATGACATGTTCTTTCAATATCTTATTTCCGTTTGCAAAATCTGTTTCTTCTTGTATTCCCGCTTATCCTTCATGGGAAGAACATTTTTTTTCATGCGTACGAAAAATTCACTTGAAGGAATGTGCGACAATACTGCAGAAAATGCATTGTAATAGCCATTGTGATTGGACCGCAGATTTTTGTTAATTATTTTATGTTGTTGTCGCTAATACTTCAAAGTTGCGGTCAAATTTCTGTTGCATAAATACAACATATTTTCCAATAATGTTTGTCGCGACGTGCACGACAATATTGTGACAATAGAAGTGACTGTTAAATATTTACACGTGCATCCGTATAACACAGCCATTACTGTCTATTGATATTTCACGAAGAATTCAATACTGTCAATGGTTTAATGAAAATCTTCAAACATTCATGTCAAACGAGGCCTGGTTCCCTTCGTCAGGCTATATTAACAATCAAAATTATAGGACATGGGTTACAGAAAATCCAGATAATTTTATAAATCAGTTTTACATCCACAAAAAATTGAGGTCTGGATAGCAACGTCTAGACGCCGCATAATTGGCCCAAAATTTTTTCATGAAAATACCAATGCGGAAAGATATTACACTCAAATTTTGGAAGTGTTTGGTGAAGATTTGGAAAGGGGCTATTTTCAAAAAGATGGAGCGCTACCTCATGTAGCTTATGGCACATTGCGATACCTAGAACAATATTTCGTGATTATTGAGTTATTAGTGGGGAACGCTAGCCATCACGGTCGCCTGACCTAACATTTTTAAATTTGTATCTATTTGTATATTTTAAAAATAAAATGCATCAAAATCAACTTCACAACTTGAAAGAACTGCGAGCAGCCATAGAGCAAAAAATCCATATTATCAATCAAAACCAACTACAGCGACTATTCGTCAATATTAAGAGACTGTTTGGATTCTAATGGCAGTCACTTGGAACATACACTACCGTTCATATATTTGGGGACGACTAAGAAAAACTCCGAAAAATAAGCAAAATTGAAATATTGACAATTGATTGTGTTTTATATGAAAGAGTATACATTTCTATACGAATATCTATTTATATTCTACCGCAGCCTCAGGCAAAATTCCTCTTAATCTCTTTTATAGGGTTATAAACGCAAACTTGAAAATATTGTCGAATATTTCCACAAAGGAATAATGTGAGATTCATAGAACACTTAGTACAACAAACAAAGCAGATATCGTCTTGTATTTAAAATAAAATCGATCTTGATAGTAGTTTAGTTTAAATTTAATTATCGTAACAAATGAGGGCTGAAATGGCAAAACGAAAAGAAATTTCCATCGAAACGCCTTCTGTTATTATTACTTTCCGTAATGAAGGATACTCAATGGCAGTTATTGCGAAAAAATTAAAAATATCGAAAAATGGTTTATTTACAACATTAAAACGGATGGCGGAAACGGGTTCTTTGGCTGATAAGAAAAGTTCTGGACGTAAAAAGAAGACTACAGCTGCTGAAGATCAGTTCATGGTTCTTGTTTCAAAAATAAACAGATTCCCAACGGCTCCGGAAATAACGCAGCAAGTCAATGTTTCACGAAGAAATCCTATTTCACATTCGACCGTGAAACGAAGATTAATTGCGGCAGGCTTAAAGGGACGAGTAGCTGCCAGAAAGCCGCTTTTGAAAGATCAAAATAAAAGAAAAAGATTGCAGTGGGCACAAGAACACAGACACTGGACATTCGAACAGTGGTGCAACGTGCTGTG
Source organism: Marronus borbonicus (assembly GCA_902655005.2). NCBI lineage: Eukaryota > Metazoa > Arthropoda > Insecta > Coleoptera > Scarabaeidae > Marronus > Marronus borbonicus. The sequence continues at coordinate 7,684,376 of LR737390.1, forward strand.
GACAGATGAGTCCAAATTTGAAACATTTGGCTCCAAACGGAGCACGTTTGTCAGGCGACAGGTTGGTGAAAGAGTTAGTGAACAGTGTATTTTACCTACAGTGAAGCACGGTGGAGGTAACGTAATGATTTGGGGCTGTTTTGCGGGAACAGCTGTAGGTGATTTAGGAAGAATACAGGGAATACTTCGTAAAGAGGGCTATCTCAAAATATTACAAGAGAATGCTGTACCAAGTGGGGAACGATTACGAGGTCGAAACTTTATGTTTCAAGAGGATAACGACCCTAAGCATTCTTCTCGTATATGCAGAAACTATCTAGCATCTCTGGAAGAAGAAGATCGTTTAAAAAGAATGATTTGACCACCTCAGTCTCCTGACCTGTCGCCTATCGAATTAATATGGGATGAACTGGACAGAAGGATTCGCCAAAAAGGAGTGACTAGTTCACAAGATTTATGGAGAAAGCTCCAGCAAGCATGGACCGAGATCCCAGCAACATTTTCGAAATCTTTAATTCTAAGAATGCCACGAATATGTACCGCAATAATTAAGTCAAAGGGTGGACATATAGACGAAAAATCCGTATAGACCTAATTATAATTAGTACATTTCTTTTTGGAATATTTTTAGTTTTGTATGGTATACTCAATGTACAGAAGTAAATTAAATTACAAATGACTTTTTGTTTTTATCCGAATTAAAAAAAAAACTGTATTTTTTAATCGTCCCCAAATATATGAACGGTAGTGTACATTATAATGACTAATGTGTATATTGTGCTCAATTTTAGATATTCATATATTTAAAATAGTCTATATTTCGTTCTACTCTTTTATCACATCATCAAGTTTATATGCAATTAATCACAGGATGGGTTAACAATCTGACACAAGAATTGAAATCACGCTTAGGAAACATATCACAATGATTATTCAATCACACAGCGAAGAGGTTAACCGATTCATTCTAGATACACTGAATTAATTTACATACTGAGCGACATAACTTTTAACATCCTTCACGATTCCTGGAAATAACTGATCGAATCCAATACAACGCGGAACACTATGTGGACCTACCTCAACTTATGAATATCATCAAACAGAGCCTCCTAAAGCCTCGTGTTGAATGGGAAATACCTCTATTTGCTGATTATTGAAATTAATTGCAATCATCTTCTTTTTGTTTGTTTTTATTGTTAATTCTTATGGCAAATTCTAACGCAGATGTTTTTTAATTCGTCGAATTCCTTATCTGACAAAAAAAGCTAGAAGCTAATGAAAAGAAACTCATTCGTATTCTGATGAAAATTATGTATACGATGAACTTTGATATAAACCATGGACTTTGTTTAAGTTGAACAAAAGTAACGGAATATGTCGGCATTGAGACTTCGCCAATTAGAAAAACAAAAAAACCATTTTTGGAATGTGGTTTAAGGTGAACTATTGAAAAATAATAAATTACAGTTACAATAAATTTGTTTACAAAGATAAAAGTTCTTCTGGATATTCCTTATATTGAAATTCAAATCAAGTATTTATGAAACATTTAAAAATTAGCGAACAGACTGTTCTACGACAACCAATACTAAAATGTTTAATATTCGTTGCAATACTTACAATATTAGTGGTAGCTATTTATTCAGGAACATTACTGTACGTTATAAATATACGTACGGAAATCAATATTATGTCATGCAATGTTTGTACAATGTATGAAATATAATTGAAAAGTAAATGGAAATTAAATAAAATGTAACAGACAAGTACAGCAACAACAATGCTAGGCTTCATTGTTTATCTCGCAATGTCAATGCTTATCATATGTGTATTTTTAATATCACGTTAATAGTGCATTTCTGCATTTCTGTGCACAAATAAAATTTAATATAGAGAAAAAATTCTACGAACTTCCCAAGTAATAATAGCGTTGGGAACGATGACGAATGAAACTCAAACTTTTTGGTGCAGGCGTTAAGAGGCTACAACGGAGGATCCCGGATCCGGAAATTCAAAATATGAAACTTTGGGAACATATAGATCACATTTAGGTATGTACTACGCAATTTCTTATTTGCACGAAAACGCTCTGGCAGGGTGAAGTGAATTTCTGAAAATTAGAAATTTTCCATTCTGCCTACAAGTTTTAAAACAAGAATTGTTTGCTTGAATGAGCTTCGTTATGTAGACAAGAAGGAAAAAGTTAAGTATATAAATATTTGTACATGTATTTTTTTCGACAGGTAAACACATGTTTGGAATTTCCATATGCGAAATCTATATACATGAAAAGGTCGTAGTTTCCTTCGGTAAGGTTAATATGTTCGCATGTTCTTCATCGCTCAGCGTCCGGGAAGACGCTGATAAAACTACGCCCGCAATGATGAATAGTACGGTGTTCCACATATTCGATATGTTTTTATTCAACGAATACGTGTATGCGGAGAGGATATACGGTTTGATTAATTCACTCTACAGTCTTTAATAGTCTGCAATATCGAGCGTTGTGGTCAACTCGTCGTACTACAATGAATAACTTTACCCTGCTTATTGTCGTTTCATAAGGCGCGTTAGGTCGCGCGTCATTGCGTGAGTTCTTCGGATTAAATCTTCAGAAGTGCCGGGTATTTACGTAATTCGCCGGACTTTTGAATGCATCAGTCAATTCGGGTTCTAAACGGTTCACATGTGTTACTACGTATATGGGTGTGTGAGCGAGACTACATTCATGATTTAATGTAGAGATAGATGTATACCTATAGGCGAAATATATTTGCGCAAGAAAACGTAAACTTCCTAATTATCATTCTAGTTGTTAAGTTTGTCGTGATTTTACCAGGAATTCACGTTATTTTTAGTTGCAGAGTATAAATTCTGTAGTAAAATATAGATATTTTTCTTCCAAGTTTACCAGCGTAATGTAATGATTATTCAATTTTGAGTTCCAAACAATATATCATTTACTTGCTGAACACAGTCACATATCAGAAATCAACGCTTTAGATTTTATCTAATATTCTTTTCGTTTTACGTTTCCTTTTAAATATTATCAGTTTTCCCTCAATCGGTAAGATAGGGTAACTCCTTCTTTATATATATATAAATGATTACTGATAAATTACTATAAGAAATTATTGTAAAAATTAATACAGTCAAACTTGGAAAGTTCAAACTTCCATAATTCGAAATAATCGAAAAACAATAGAAAAAAAAATCGAATTTTACGTTCAATTACGGGACTTTTAGGCCGATGTACATTATCCTAACAGTTTATTCCATGTTATTTTATTTTGTTGAATAACATCATCAAATGAAAAAGCAAAATCAAAACATCGACTCCCTTCTAGGGCAAATAATTCCTTTTCATACATATGTACATATATGTATTCGTAGATATTAACTAAACTCGCAGAAAAAATTGATTGCGATTGGATATGTTACTGTTTCGCAGAAGAGGTTTATTGTGTTAGTGAAAATGTAATTTTTCAGCCTTTTTTAAGTTGTGTTCCGGTTTCTTACGTTTAAACGTGCGCACCATTGGTGTGGCTAACGAATGGACTCTTGCATGCGAAGGGAGTCAGTATGCAGAGATATATTATAGCGGTGCCGTTCCGGCGCTAGATACAAAAAAGTTTTTAAGACGGTTTTTGTAGATTATGAACCGATCTCGATAACTAAATCTCTATGTTACTGAATGAACACGAGAAATTGCCATCTCTAGTCATATGTATAAAAAATAAAATCGGGGGTGTATGTGATTCGACGATTGAAAAAAAATAAGCGTCTTCCGTGACTTGAAAAAATGAAGAAGCGAGATTAAATATTTTTAACATAAGGTGCGTTTCCAAAGTTATTTCTGCAAACGCGTCCGCCGTGAGGAAAATATGTTCTTGTATAAAGAAAACGATTGCTCTACATCTAGTGATGTTATATTTGCATAATTAAAAAAATCTTTGAAACAACTTAACGCATCTCTAGACAAACCTTCACAAATTTGTGTAAGTGTGGCGAAATCTGAATCTTTGTTTAGAATACTTTCAAACTTAATTTAAGCCTTAATTAATGTATTGACAGAACGACATTTATTGGTTAATCAAGATTAAATTTTAACTATAACAACTTGGATTGGTGGAAACAGCTGTTAACAAACATAACGAATATTATATGGAAGACAGGTTTGCCAATTGCACAGAGTTGCAACATTAAATTTGATATTATTATCATTAAACGTTTTACACATAAACGCATTGTAAGTATAGACAATCATTCCATAAACATGTAATAATTAGGTACGAATAATCGTTGTAACAACAGATTATGATACATACGAATATTTTAATATGCTAATAATAATGCTTTAAATACTCACGGTGAGTAACAAAACAGGTTGCGATAAATTAAATTCAAACTTCCTGTACTGTTATTGTTGGTATAACTAAGCAACATAATCAAATTATAAAATAATAAAAACAATACCGATCAGGTTATATTATATCGTGGGTCAATGTTGTATTCATCGTCGGTATCTCACACTGGCAACTAAAGAAAATGTTTTTCATGTAGAAATGAATGATAATTCCCAATGCGGAAAAAGTAGTTTCTTGTAATGGTCAAATAATTAATTTTTGAAGTCTACATACAAGTTTAAATTCTGGTACAAAAGGGACTATCAAAGCAAGGAAATTTCTAGTGCTTACGTAACTTGAGTACATGCAGCAATTACATAAATGTACTAATTAATATGATATAAAATTTACATAGAATTATAATTAATTATAGTGAAAATCCATTCTTCTAAAATCATCCCGCAGATGCATGCAATTTGCGGTATTATAAAATTAAAATGCGGATATGTATTAATTAGTCATTCTTTTCGTTTTACATGTAAGATCCTCCGCAGTATGTACGGCGCAGTTTCTTGTCGCAGTTTGTAAACAGTCTTATTGATTAATCATCATGGATGTTAATATTGATCAATATTTCGTTAAATTTCAATAAAAAAATACCCTGGCGTTTATTGTGTCATCTATTTAATTACTCGTAGCAATTATAATTGCATTGAGTTTTAATTAGATGCTGGAATTTTAATAAAAAATTTGTACCTCCCTGTAATTGATCATAGTTTCAAATGATACCATTTTCTCATCAAATACTTAACCTAAGAAGTATCTACATATACGCAATTTAACCGAATTCCCGGACACCTGAAATTCTTAGTGACTGGTTTTCGAATACATTTAAAAAATGCATAATTAACGAGGAGCTTATAACATATATTCTCCCTAGCGCAATTAGGCGCCGGGTGTTCAAGTTCCGCTAAGATTAAAAAATTTGTTTAGTGGATCCGGTACACTCCAGAGTCAATTAACTGCGCTTCACCGTTTACGACGAGGGTGATAGTAACAAGGCCGTGGAACACTTTACACACACAATTTACACTAAAAAGGCTCTTGAGGTTATGACAAGCTTGAAAAGCTTATATACCCCGTTGGGCCGTCACCACATTGAACAAAAAAAAATTACTATACAGCATGTCCACCTAGTGCGTGTCTAGAAGATATTTTCTATTGTAAATAACACTAAACTATATATAAATGTGGGATTTATTCTTTGTCTAATACAGACGCTTTCATAAATAAAAAACATATACCTTTTTAGAACATTCCAATTATGGGGTTTACTAACGAACATAAAATGTTCACATTTTCGAACTGGTGTACAAGCTAATGGAAACTGGGCATATAGTCAGCGTTTGTGTTTAAACGATTTTCAAGAGCAATTTTCAAACATTACTGTAATTCCCGATCAATTTTAAAATTATTTTCATCGCTGCGTTCGCTGCGCGCTGCTGTTTTTAATAAAACTGGGTCTGTAGCCAACAAGAAAAGCCATCTGTTCGTATAGAAGAAGTCGTTAATGACGTTGATGAACGTGTGGACGAAGACTGTACAAAGTCCTTGAGGGGCTTTCGTTTAGCCTGTGAAGAACTATTGCTAAAAAAAATTTGCGGTGCATTCATTTAAGGTGCAATTCTAGCAAAAAAATTGCTAGATTTGACGTTCTCGGGGTACAGCAATTCTGAAAATATGAAAGTGTGGAGCAGCCAGAACCTACACTATTTTACTGAATCTCCGCTATTTCCCTGAAAATTTGGCGTTTGGATAACGGTTTCTCGGAGAACAATAATTGAACCTGTGCTTTTTAATTTTACCGTTAATGCTGGAAAGTAGATGAAGAAGATCTTAACCGAATTTATACATCAATTACACGATGATGAACTTCAGCAAGATGGTACAACAGCGCATACAACATAGGAAACAATTGCTTTTCTTCTTGATTATTTTGATAGTCGCTTAATAAACTTACTTACTGCAGTTGAGTTTCCTTCAAGGCCTTCTTGTTTAACTGTCATGGATTCTCCAAGAACTGCAAATCAGGAATGTTCAACAATAACGCCAGTGATGTTGCAAGATGCTCTTACAAACAGCAAAAGGCGTGTGTGCTTGCGTAGTTTAACCGAACCTCAACCGAAATGCCTTAAGTTCTAGAAGGTATAACAATTGAATCCGCCTTCTTAGATGAACTCCCTTATTAGTTTCTAGTAAACAAATCTACGATCCGAACAAGTTTCCAAAAAAATCGTGTAGCAAAGCAACGTCATCTTTGGTAAAGTTTCCAAATTTCATTCCACCTGTATAATGGAACGATCGTAATTGTTACAACCAGTCTGAACTCCATCGATTCCAACATTTTTCCGATAAATTCTCCCTTATCATCCATTGATTAGGACCTCTTATCTGGTAAATCCTGGTATCTTTACATCACTTGTGAATTCAGAGTGTGCAAAACTCATCAAGAAAACCAACGGAGACAAAATGAGGGAATGATCTACGCTATCATCACTCGAGGCTCATCGAAATTCAGGCTCGCTTTCTCAAGAGTAATTTTCACCGTTTGAACCATCCGTAACCAAGTTTTGGCATTGTCGGAATAAATAATTTCCGGTACTCACCGACGTGCAATGAATCTGGGTAATGCCTAAATACAACTTTCTGCGTTATATATGCTTCTTCTCTCCCATTGTCCGTCGCGACATATAAAGAACCAGCGAAATCCACACTAGTTATCTTGAAATAATTGGCAAACTTCACTTGGCAGTGACATGGAAGAGAAGGAGATATATAAACCGAATGGCAGCAAAAGCAGCAGCAGGCTAAAGTTATAATTTGTAATTTGCAATATTTAAAGGCCATAGCCGGAAAACCTTGTGAAATCGGCCCTTACATAGATTTGGCTAATTTTAGTAACAATATGTATTAGAAGTCATCATTATCCTGCATATAAACTGTGAAGCGATTCAATGTATGTTGTTCAACATTTACTAACATTTTTGAAGAAATATAACGTTGTAAGTAAGCTGTGTAACGTTAGAAGTACGCGTTGCGATAACAAATGAATGAAGAAGGTTTCCCACAAATATATCTAACTAAATTACGTAATTTTGTAAACAAACTACTGTATATCCTTATCTTTTTTCAATGCTGACATTTTTTTTATCGGTATTTATTGTTTGTAGATATTTGTTAGATTACTGGACCGGATATCTCTAGCATACATTTTAAAAACCTTGTTGAAGTAGTTTAAGCGAAATAGGTCGGAGTTTTAGCATCGATTAATAACTGCTGGTACACTAGTACACTCCTGACAAGACCCAGTCGAAACAGTCTTCGAAAAAAGCGAAAACTGTTCCATCGACCAGGGAAGTAGTGGCAAGTATTTTTTAAGATATTATCATTGTTATTGTTGGCCCTGGTACTGTGCCATCAGCATTAGCCGTATTTATGTAAATATTTGCAAATATACACATAAAAAACAGAATATCTAACACCAGGGCTAATATGAGACACGCTTCACACACGGGTTTTCTGAGATAATTACAGAATTGCGTTAATCGACGTACGAACATACAGAACATTACTAAAAAAAGTTGATTTGAAATATGAGAGAATTTTAATCGAAATAATTAGTTTGTTTATCATACTCGTGATAATGAGAGGTTGTGACCCACGATGGAACTTCTTAAAGCTATATTATATAAGTACACTGCTGTTCAGTGAAGTTCGGTCATACAATAAAAATCTATTATATCACACTGTATACAATTATTAATACATAAAATTAGAAAAATATTAAGCATACACTCTTTTCTAAGGGATTAAAGCGATAAATTATTGTGTAAAGTAGAAATATTGCGACAACCACAATAAAGTCCCTTTTATTATCATTCCAAGAATTTCTCGGAAGTACCGATCTTTTGAAACGGGTCGTTTGGGGATTATTAACGAACAATACATTTAGGAAATATACCGCAGTATCATTCTCGTTTATTTATCACAGGCGTAAAGATATAAATTTGCTTCATTTTACTGTTAAACGTGTGTTGGTGTGCATCTGTCGTTTTTGCGCGAAAGTTTTAAGAACATTTACTTCAAAATGGCACGTGGCAAGCCAGTGTAGAAAAACGTTCACGCATTATTACGCTGTTTGAAGAAGGATATTCGGGGCGACAAATTGCTGAAAAAATGAATGTGAGAAGTTCAACAGTAAATGACATCATAAAGCGATATCGAACGACTGGAACTATAGAAAATCGTGTTCGTCCTGGAGCATCTAGGAAAACAACAAAAGCTGAAGATTTGAGAATTGTATTATTAAGCAAACGCAATAGAAAATTAACAGCGCCACAAATAGCAGCCGAAGTCAATCGCGGCCGTGAAGAACAAGGCGAGTACGGTAAAACGTCGACTTCAACAAGCGGACCTTCATGGACGCATTGCCATTCGAAAACCCTTATTACGTCTGGGCAACAGAGCAAAACGGCTACAGTGGGCCCATTCTCATCTAGATTGGTCGTTAGATGATTGGAAATACGCGGTTTGGAGTGACGAGTCAAAGTTTGAGGTTTTTGGGCAAAATCGACGAGTTTATGTCCGAAGATCTAAAACCGAAAAGTGATCCCGAACTGCATTGTGTCTACGGTGAAGCAAGGGCGTAGTTCTGTGTTAGTGTGGGGATGTTTCTCCTTTGCTGGAGCGGGAGATTTATGCAGAGTGCAAGGTGTAATGAGGAAGGAAAATTATTTTGCAATACTCCAGAATCAAGCGGTGCCATCAGGATTGCGTATAATAGGCCGTAACTTTACATTCATGCATGACAACGACCCAAAACACACTGCGTTAGTGTGTAAGAACTATCTAAAGGAGCAAGAAGAACAGCACACCCTGAAAGTAATGACACGGCCCCCACAGAGCCCAGATTTGAACCCTATAGAGTTGTTGTGGGATGAACTGGACAGGAGGATCCGAAAAATATGCCCAACTTCACAAGAACATTTACGGAATATTCTGCAACATGAATGGATTAATATTCCACAATCCGTTTTAACAAAACTTATCGAAAGAATGCCTAGCATAGTTCGAGCGGTGATTAACAGCAAAGGAGGTTTTTTCAATGAAAAAAAAATATAATGTTCAGTATGTTATATTAGGCCAGAATAACTTTTTATTTATTATTTTTGTCTTTTTTAACTGTACATACAATAAAATTGCATTTTGTTTTTAGTTTCGTTTGTTTCTGTAACCTTTTCATGTTTTTCACCAACCGACCAACTTCTCTGAACGGCAGTGTACATATGTATAAATCGAGTCTTTCAATGAAATAATATTTCAGAGTAGTAAAGTGTGTTACCCGCAGAACTAGAAATTATTGCTTATTATCGGCATTATTTTGCCTGGTCTCAGTAAAATCCATTAATCCTCACAAACGGACAATCGTTACTTCTCTTTTCTTTCGAAAACGGAGACACACGTTTTGTAACTTGAGAATCATTTAAGCAATCAAAATTTAACATACCCCGATTGTGTTCTATAAGGATGGTATCTGTGTGTTGTTCTATGCTTTGATAACAAAATTAATTAATATCAATAATTAATTATGAATAAACAGTGCATTCACCTCTGGTAGGCAGCCAATTTCGTGCACAGAAGGAATATCTGCAAAAAATGCAGATTATAAATAGAAGTAAGTAAAATACATATTTACTCGATAAATTTATACGATATCTGATATCAGTTTTAACAACAAAACCTTCACTTTTGCTTTGAGGATTAAATGATCTTCTAATCACGCATTAACAGAGAGTGCTCTGAATCTCCGGCTTTAGCTAGATTTATTTTTTGTACTCAATGCTACATTTTCTAATAATTTACTTTAGATACGTACCCTGTATCAACTTATTCAATATGAAAGAGTTACCAACACACAATATTAATAACAGTTTTTGATCTAGTTTTTTTACGATGTTCACTTGAATTGAAATGGTTTAAAATTGTTAATAAATAATCCATCAATCTTGTATCTAATGATCTGTTTTCTTTGAAATGGTCCAGTTGATATCAACTTTTTATAAATGCATCCTTTTTCCTTATCAGTTGATGTTAATACATACTAGTTTTCCCCAATTCAGTTCAGGGGAGGAAATAGAGCAATTTTCTCCCTCGGACTTTTTATTTCCCTTAATTACTAAAAATAATATTATTATTGTAGTTATGGGCGTTAGTTCATTTATGCTGGTTCCTGATTATTGTGGAATTGTTGGAGATTAGCGATCTTATAGTTCTTTTTAATTAAAAAATTCCTCGTTTGGATTTAGTGCAAGAAGGGTGATATGAATGAACGTCTTTTAACGAGAAACATCGTCGAGAGATACAAGAGCTTATCTGAACAAGCTATGGTTTTATAATATTCCGTTAAATGTCAAGAAAATTTATAACATTCACTAGTAGAATATTGTTTAAATGATACTCATTTATTCAGAATTGGACTTGCAATGATAAAAAAAAAATATTTTTAATTTACCTTAGTAGGAATGTCTTTCGGGTGATGTCGCGTAGTTAAAATTTTACTTGACGTTCGCTAACCATGCTGTTCAGCTTCTTCAGAAGGTTTCTAAAGACTGGCGTTGTATCTTGCTCCTCGTTATATATCCCATTTCTGTTCCGCTTTGCTGATCCACAACCGTTCCGCTTTGCTGATCCATAACCGTTCCGTTCCGCTAAACCGCGTCGTTCGTTGTATGACGACTTCAGGACGCGATTTAGTGGAACGGAACGGTTATGGATCAGCAAAGCGGAACACAAATGGGATATATAACGAGGAGCAAGAGACAACAACACCAGTCTTTAGAAATCTTCTGAAGAATCTGACAGCATGGTCAGCGAAACGTCAAGTAAAATTTTAATTACGCGATATCACCCGAAAGACATTTCTACTATGGATTACGGTCGCGAAAGCCTCCACTCAACTATTTCATTTACCTTGCTCGCTTTTCTTTTATTTTCCTTACAAAGATTTTCTTTTAGCCAACATTTCTAATGATTGAGAAGATGAGAAGTCGTCTCATACAAAAAGACAGAGTGAAGAAGAAGAGAAATGAGGTGAGAAAGCAGAAACAAGGAAAAAAAGACGGATTATTTCAGTTGAACTAAATATTAATTATACGTGTTTTTATTATTAATAATTAAAATAAAAATGAAATAAAGCTTGAGGCGCCTTTCAGTTAAGCCTCTTTTTTCTCTAATTATTGGCAAAATCATATTATATATTACTGATGCCACTAACAGTATGTATAATTTCTGTTTGATTTATTTTTTCAATGTATGTACATAAAAATAACCGTTCTTTTCATTGTTATGCACTATATTACGTGGGGAAAAATAGAGAAAATATGGAAATTGTATGTATTTCGGAAATTATTTGGATGAAATTGGGGCTCGTGAAAATCGGGAGTGTCTCTTTCGGCATTTTAGATTTTTATTTGCATTGACAAATGAATCTTTGAATGAGACATAGAAATTCTACTACATAAACGCTATGTTTATGTGTTTCTTGTTGAAATTCAACTACTGAAATTATTCAGTAGTAATTATACTTCTTGCTCATGAATTCTAATTTGAATTCTTCAAATAATCGCATTTTAACTGGAGATTTATCTAGACACATGTTACCTAGATGAGAGATAGAGATAGAAAGTCAGATATGAAATTAGCGTCATTAATGCCATTGTTTAATCGCGTTTTTGGGATTTTTTTTGGGCGCGAAGTTGGGATTCTATGCTTTGTGATGACATTTTACACTACTTACTACACTACAACGTGAAACTGAGAATTTTAATGAAGACGAACCGAGCGATTATTAACCAATTAAATTACTTTTTTTTTGTGCCTAAACTTACACTGAGTCTTGTCGTAGAAAGATGTTACTTTAATTTAGAAGTTTTGAGAAACGGGTTTTCCCCACTACCGTCGTTAGCTGAACTTATAATATCCTTCTACCATAATACATAAAAAAGCTTTTGATTTTCTAAAGATATCCAATAGAAATAATCTATAGCATTTAATTTACGCATACCTATTCTAAGTGAGCACCATTTTCTTTCATAGAAACAGTACAGTCCATTACGCTATGTTAAAGTGAGTCTTTAGGGGCGCTTTGGGTCAAATACAAACTCACATCAAGTCATTATTAATCTCTCCTTTTTATATTGATGAAATTATACGCAAGGAGTTAGTTCCTCCAAGTTAGAGGATTAATGCAGGTTCTACCGGGACGTGCCATGACGGTTAAAGGAGCACATGAAAAGGAAATGCCCGGATCACGTACCGTACACCAGACAACGTTGTCGCCCCATTTAACTCCTGCGACTTTCTCGTGGCTGAGGTATTGGGATCGGCGTTTACACTCCGAAAAAGCCTACTTTGAAGGTGACGGAGGTGAACAAAATTTTGGTGTTCTTCAGTTTTATTTATGGCTACATTTTTTTTGCCACTTTTGGGCACTACCTGGTAAGTATGACGAAAATAATGTTAATAAAATTTTCAAAAATTCCAAGATTCATCGTGATCTCATTAGCAGTTTCTGCAATTAAAAACACAGTTTATACATTCTGTTTGTCGCCAGACAGTAGTACCTACAAATTTTCTAGTGAATCAGTGCGTGAGAGTATTTATTCAGAAATACGTTTTTCCAAGTATAGTGCATTATCAATATGGTTTTCCCAACCAATTAAGAGAGGTACCCTATAGTTCACATTCTTTGATTAATAAAATTAAATGTAGGCATTGCTAATCCCAACAATGCCTCGAATCACTTCGTTTTTTTGTCGTAGTCGTGAAGGTCGACCAAAATCGATTGTTGTTTCAAAAGGCATGAAGCTGTGGCCAATATGATTGAAGAGGATCGATATTTTACTTACAATTGAATACAAAAAAAGTAGATTAGTAAAAAAAAAAAATTCCCTTCATTGTTATTTCATCAATATTTTTTTAAAGTATACACGCACAATTTTCTGGTTATTATCATCGGAAGGTGACCAAGAACCTAGAAATAGAAAGGACAAAACATCATTTTATAAGGGAATCTTGAAGAGGTACTACAAAATGGAGACGTTTTCCAGATTGTGCTGTGCTCATCCGATCTATTTACAGTATTACAGGAGATAATCTGTAATGAAAAAACTACTCAGTGATTAAATTAAATTTTTAATTAAGTTAGTCCAGAATTCATTTCTTATTATTATTTTCCTCTAATTTTTGGGGAAGGAGTTTCTTCTTAATTTACAATTTAAAATTTTCATTGTTCGCATCGAAGCTTAACTCTTAAGTAGCCAAAAACTGACAAACTACGAAATAGAGTAATATGAAAGTTTCGTAATTCTAAAGCCACTCACTAAGATATCATTATCACACAATGTTTGTTAATACCCCTTAGGCATTCGAACATATTCTGTTACATCCTCTATTATGAAATCGCAACATAACATTGCCATTGCAACAAGATGCGATAAACCTTGAACGCCACTAACTTCATTTTTTTAAGTACGGTGAAGAACCGATACGGTTGAAATAATTCAGGAATTCAACTAAATTTCAAAGAAATTCAACTAAACGAGTTTTTCTCTTCAAAATTACATCACACAGTTTTTCTTAAAAAAAAAAACATTTTGAACGTTTTCACACAGGTAGTTGCACAATACTACACATGCAACTAAAAAAGAAGAAACAGTGTGTAATGACGCTAGCCATGTCGCCTATAAAACTTGTTCTCGGTTAAACGTTGGTTCACTCAGTAAAACGCAACCGAACAGTCTTGAACAAATAAGTGATAGTAAATCTGTTGTAAAAGACACAAAAATGGCATCGACCACAATTAATCGTGTTATATGTTGGATTATGTTTGGTCTAATTGTGGCTACCGCGATAAATTGTTCGGCCTTGAATAAAAAATTCTTGAGTTATATGGAAATGGTACAACGAACTCAAACAATTGGGTGCAAACCTAGACTAAGAAGTTTTAGAATTAAGGAGTTGTTTACAGATGTGTCAGAAAACGCTGTAGCTCCCTCTAGGATCGTCCTTTATAGGTAATTATTAGTAACAGTTAAATACATAATTTCCTTCATCCTTTCAATAATAATTGAAGAATGTGTCGTTTATTTTATTTCAGATGTGGTGACTCCCTTGGTTGTTGCGAAATGGGGGAAGTGTGCACAGTGAAAGATTCGATGTCCCTAACTATAGAACTTGTTTCCACTCAAGGCTCTGACGCCTACATTATCCGGAATGCTGAAGATCATCTATCTTGCAAGTGTGTACCAGCGAATGAAGATAGGATCAAATAGTCGCAAGTGATTACTGAATACAGTGAAGCAGCCTACCTGATAAATAACTTATTTACTTATTTATTTATTTATTACTGATGGCATCTCTGATATGATGTCGCATTTACTACTTAATTAAATAACATGGCAGTTGGTTAATAATCCTGTGACATATTAAATAATTTAATGTATACGTATTTGTAAGGCACATAATTTAATTCTCTAATTGTAAGCATTTTTGTACCCAAATATATTTTCCAATATAAAACGTCAGTTTTACGCAACAAAACAATCTTTAGATGATACTCATCATGTGATCGATGAAACAAACATAAAGGCACGATAGGAAGAAAAACGATACAATTTCGAGTAGAGCACTTTAAGATGATGATATTGGATAAAAAAATCACCTACTTAAGCAAAGAAAAAAAGCAAAGAAAAGAAATAATGGGAAAACACCAACGGATTCACTGGGAAACCCCTGTATGCTGTTGCCATCATTAATGTTAATTAATTATAGCCTGAAGTAAACGAAGTTCATGTCATTTGTTTTTAAAGACATCGCTCTTTTTTGTGTTCTTGTATTAACTTCATTACATTCAACAATCGTTTCTTAAAAAAATGCGTTGTTTGATACTACCAATGACTTCAACACTACGGCGTCATTAAAAGGATTGATAGAGGAAAGAAGTAGAAAGCCACAAAAATGTATCAAGATTGATTCAACGAACGAGTTTATCGTTTTAATAAATTGCAGTGCACTATATCGGTGGACACATACTTTCGTATATGCACTACATACAATAAACGAATTTATAGATAGAAAGAATACGAAAAATCCGTGAAGTTTGTTTCACTTCTCACGAAGAAAGTTAATAAACGGGCATTTGTTATATTGATAAACATTCTTCAATTTATTCATTGTTGTTAGTTAATATAATTTTTCGGTGCTTTAACAAAAACAGTCAACGAATTAATTTTTTCAGTGAAACAAATTGCAGTTATAGTAAGGTTGAGGTTTAAATCTATAAGGGTTCATTGCACGGTTAGAGATTACAACATTTTAGCGCCAATTTGATAAAGAATGGCCGAAATTCGCTTAGTACGAAAATCTCTTTTAGAGTAACATACGCCTTTCTTACAGAATCAGTGGTTCTATAACGTCATCTAAAATGAAGAATTTTAGCTTTGTCAATTATACGTGCATTATTAATTTTCAATTCTCGCAACATGCAAAAGATGATTCGACGGTAATGACCGTGAAAGAAAATGTACACTCAACTATCAGAACTTCTAAGACTTGCACTATACAATTGATAAATTGTATTCACGAGATACAATAACAAATTGTTCTAGATCTTACTCAGTAGATGGGAAAGAAAATTAAAGCTGGGTATCATCCGCATAAGCATGTAGATGGCAATGCTTGGGTTGAGCTAAACAACGAATTGGAAATATATAAATCAAAATAAAATTGGTGCTATAACCGATCTCTGCGGCACAGTCTGTGCTACATCCGCCACCCCCCAACTTCAACCAATAACGTACAGGAATATCTTTTACAAATGACCCAGTACGAAAGGCTCCTTAATGCAGTGAAATGAAATTAAATCAAAATCTTGTTTAACTCTGTCAACTATATCAACAGAAGAAATCATGAAATTTTTAAACGACCTCCAAACACTCGTGACGTTATAAACGTGGGTTTTTCAATTACTCGGATACTTGATCGGAGCAACGCAAATGCGTTTTTATAAATCGGGTAAAATTCGTTTTAAAATTATAAATTTTAGGCAATTAAAAGACATACCCAATATTTTTGTTACACATTTCTGATAGAAAATATAACCTTAAAATATTTGCGTCTAAAATAATCGACGCACAAATATGGTTTATCTAAAAATGCTAAATTATGAGTATATCTATCATCAGGGCCCCCACACATCTCGTCTAGTGGCTTCAGTTTGTCCACCTATCCAAAATGAAAATCCTTCTAGTAGTTGAGACCTCGATTTCTAGAATAAAATACCTTTTTCATCTTCGGAGCGTGGATGGTAGAAGGATATCATAAGTCCCGCCAACGATGGTAGTGATGAAATGGCACGTTGTACGGCTTGTATTCGATCCCCTCATTTTCCATAACTTCTAAATTCATGTAAGATTTTTCCACAACAAGACTTAGTGTGAGCCTGTCATTGAGGCAACTTGTCCAATCTTCAGAAGTCTATTTGGAATGCAAAGTGTAAGTCGTATTTATTGATCGGAACTAGCTGATTTTCAAACAGGAGTCATATCATTTGGAAGAGGAACTCTTAAACTCACAACTAACGAAGAACTCGACGTAAAATTCAAACATGGATATCCTGGACTGTGGGCAATAGTGCAGAAGTTTATCGTTAAAACTCCATCAACCTGAACCATTTCGTTATTTTTTTTTTATTTATTATTAATTTTGTGTTTATCTCATTATTTTTATAATTCTTATTGATGTTGTGTTTGTTTTTAAAATTTTAATAAACAATGTTATTGTACATTTGGTTGTCATTTTATTAATTTCCACTTTACGATTATTAATAGGTACAAATAATATACAACAATATTTTAACATTTCATATAAAATGAACTATTATGGACGACAGGGCGTTGGAATCTTTTTTCTTTTAAAGGCGGCGGTGAACCAAAGCTGATTGGTAACTTCTGCCTTAAAGTACAAGTGCTACTATCGCTAATTTACTATTTATAAAACTTCTGTAAAATTTTGTTTCCACGAAAAAGCTGCGTCAGCTTCAAAAAGAATAGTTAATTGTAATCCTGGGACCGCACGACCGACATACGAACAAGCGTGGTTTCGTCCACAGTCGACAGACTTGCGGTGTGTGTACGGTAGCACGGTACGCAAATGCGTACTTCTATCTTGAATCGCTCTAGATATTGGCCGCTTACCCAACTCGAGTGAATATCACTCCATATAACGCTAATAGCAGCCACGTTACACATTATATTTTTAACACGACATTGCATAATGCATTTATAATGCCATTTTAAAGTTCTTTTTCCGGTAGTGTAAAGATTAATCGTTCGGAATCCATATTTTGTAAAAAATACTTTCGAAATATCACAGCTTTCCATAATAATATTGATTATTCAAATATTATTCAGAAATCTTTTTTTTCATTACTCCTTTCAAGGAAACACAAGCAAGTGTGTCTCACCGATTTACATGAAACCTGGTGGGTTTATAGACTGATGTAGTGTAGGAACAACGATAACTTTCTTAGCTGCTAAATCGCCCGTTTTCGGAGAGTGGAGCGCCCATAGGGAACGCTACCCTTTGCTATTTGCTTTAATATCTCTAAAACTATAAGACTATAAGTATAAAAAAAGTTAAGATACATATTTAACTGTTTTAGTAGCACTAAATGATAGCGGCAATAGTTTTCTTCTGACAATTATTGGTTACCAGCAGCAACCCCCATCCCCATATTTATTTCAAAATTCAAAATTTTTATTTGCTAAAAAAATATAAAGGGTTATGTATAATTCATCCATATATATTAAACATGCCAAAAAATAACTCAATTTATAGAAAAAAAAAAACATCTATAAATAACGATAGTACTTATTGTTACTCATGTAAAAAAAATCGTAAGCAATGTGCTTATCTAAATATCTTTAATATTATTTAGAGTATTTATGGGGATGAGGGTTGTTGCTGGTAAACAATAATTGTGAGGAAAATTATTGCTGCTATCATTTAGTATTACTTAAACAGTTACATACGTATCTCAACTTTTCTTTGATACGTCTTATAGTTTTGGAGATATTAATGCAAATAGCGAAGGGTAGTGATAGGGCGCTCCGCCCCCGAAAAAAAGGCAATTTAGCAGCTAAGAAAGTTACCGTTGTTTTTACATTACATCGGTCTATAAACCCACCAAGTTTCATCTAAATCGGTGAGACTTGCCCATGTTCCCTTGTTAGTCTAATTCAATTTCTCCAATGACTATAAAAGTGTGATTTAACATTATATAGCAACAATTCTTAAACGATCTATCTCGCAAATAAATTGAAAAATTCATACAACATATTTTTCTTTAAAAGTATTATTTGAGTATCAAGTAACATTAGTAATTAGAATGTAGGAATAGTTTTAGTCAAATAGCCGGTTATGCGATATCTAAAGTTAGCGGTTCCGTTGAAAATACTATTCCTCTTTAATCCAAAACGGTTGTACTTACTCGAATGACACTTTAACACATTTTTCGATTCATAACTTTGCTATTTGCTTGAAATTAATATCTTTGATCAAGCATACACTACCCGACAAAAACATAGACTCGGTATCGTTTCTATTTACGAAACAAAGTTTATGGACATTATATAAAATGTAAATGAGGGTTATTAATACTTGTTATGTAAAAATAGTCCATTTATAGATATTTCTGGGTATTTACTGCTTTATGAAGGGTAATTGAGATTTTCCCAGATCAAAATAGGAATTTTAAATGCGACAAAAATTTAGACCCTGTGCATTTATTACATTAATATAAGCAAAAATGTTTTAATTTGATACTTCTCTTTATATGCAGTGGTTGTGCTGGTAAAGTGTACACATTTCACCACGAGAAATTATATTTTATAAAGTGTTTGCAATATGGGTGGAAAAAAGCAATTATCCTTGATAGAAAGGGGTAAAGTTCTAGCGTGGTACGACGATGGTGTTAGTAAGAAGGAAATTGCTCGTCGGTTACGAAGAAGCGATCATTCCGTTAGAAATTTCATAAAAGATCCGGAAAATTACGGCAATCCAAAAGGCCAGGGGCGACCGAAAGCTGTAAGTGAGCGGGATAAACGCATGATATTGCGGTGTGCATCCAATTCTTCTGCGTCGGCGAGAGTTATCGCAGAACAGGCGGGGGTACAAACGCACGTGCGTAATGTTCAAAGGATTTTAAGGCGTCACCGGTAATATCAGGGAAGAAAATGTTGAGAAAACCGTCACTTTCGGCGAAACACAAAGAAGCGAGGTTGAGATTTGCTGAAGAACAGGCATCCTGGAAGAAACAATGGGAAAAAGTTATATTTTCCGATGAGAAACGTTTTAATTTGGACGGACCGGATGGGTACTCGCATTATTATCATGATCTAAGAAAGGAACCAAAAGTGAAAATGTCCAGACAATTGGGGGGTGGATCTGTGATATGGGCAGCGATTGGATTCCGCGATAAAAGTGAGATAGAGTTTTGCACCAACAAAATGACATCTGTATAAAGACTTATTGCGTGACAATCTTCTACGTTTTGGAAACCAATGGGCCGGGCGCAATTTTGTTTTTCAGCAAGATAACGCGCTAATTCGTAAAGCAAAAACCATTACTGAATGGTTTAAAGAGAAAAAGATTAAAACTTTATAGTGGCCGGCACGGTCACCAGACTTAAACATTATTGAAAACATGTGGAGTGAATTGGCACGTCGCGTTTATGGCGGAGGCCGTCAATATTTCACCGTACAGGAACTGAAAACTTCAATAGTGACTGAATGGCAGAATATCCCTCAAAATTATGTGTTAAATTTATATAAATCTATTAATAACAGACTATTGGAAGTGATTAAGAACAATTGAGGATCTACTCATTTGTTGATTTTTGTTTTACATTTGCAACAGAGCGTCTAAATTTTTGTCGCAGAAATTGTTCAAACATTGGAGTAATAATTTATTATTTAGTTCATATATTACTGGAGGAGATATTTTTAAGTTTATTTTACTTTTATGAATAAAAACCTAATTAGATACCTTGCTAGTTTCGCAAAGAAATTTTGTAACCCTTAAAACCCGTAAAACATCTTACCGCGTCTAAGTTTTTGTCGGGGAGTGTACTTTATTTATTTAATAAATATTTTCATTCCAGACATCAATTTTTTTAACCGTTAGGTTTCGGTATGGCCATATAGAAAAAATAAATCCATAGCCGCGAATGAAGAACCGCGCAACCCAAAATTGAAAACCCGAAATAGCTGATAGAATTCTAAGATTTGTCTTTCAAATATTTTTGTTTTGTTTGAAACAACGTCCACACAGTGGACATTAGTTCCCTCTGACACATTTAAAAAAAGCACAGGACCAAACAGAAGTAATAGAATCAAATTTTCAAAATAACGAGGTTCTTTCAAGCTTCCGAATAAACAAATGATATATAATGTTACACAACAACACGTTCCCAAAATGCGAACTGTTGTTAGTGAAAAGACACAAATATTCGCAGAAATAAAATTAAGAAATACCATTTAATTAATATGGTTAGCGATTACAGCTCATTAACGCCAATTTAAAGCCAAGAGTTAGGTATTTGTAAACAATATCTGAAATTCGCGGTTCTCCGGATGATAAACTTCTGGTATAAGATTTGTTTGAACAAGCGGTGCACGTCATTGATGACGCTTATGCGGTGTTGGATAATTGAATATGCAAAATGTGTAAATACGTAGTTAATATAGCAACAATAAAGTTTTGTAAAGTAATTTGTAATATTGTGTAACAAAAATGAGAGCTTAAAGTAAGAAGTCCTTAAAAAAGTCTTACGGTTATTCAATAACTATTATTAAAATTTATGCGTAATTTAAGCTTTAAATTTAATTTCCTGAAGTTAAGAAATAAATCTACAAATATTTTATTAGTAATCTATATTAATTTTAATATTCATTATAAGAAATCAAGTAATTACAAATAGAAAAAGAAAATATTTATAGATATTTTTAAAACATAAGCTAGCTTATAATTACTTTAAAATGATGAACATAATTCAATAATATGTAATATAATAGATGATATCAATTTCATAATTTCATCAAGTACTCCTCGTCGCTTTCACTCATTGCACCCATATAAAATAAATTCTTCCCGGTCAATTTCCTATCTATATTCCACAATTTCTGTATTGTCTTCTCTATATACTCCTCGCCTTTTCCCAGATATCTGTGGAGGGCATCCAGCCAAACTGATTTTGCGTTTTCAATTGTACAACTATTTTTCCCAACATATTCAGTAATCTTTTGAAATGCTCTAGATTTGTTCTATCGGATTGGTCTATTATATACACCGGTTCAGATTTATTTTAACAAAATTGTAAGCAACGATAAGAACAATCTGATAAATTTTTGAATGGACCTATCTTACAGCTAAATTAAGTAACTGAACTTTGAACAAAGCTACGGTGTACATACGTGATATTTCACTGCCTACAAGAAACATTCATCTCACGTAGTAGAGCGCCCAAGAATTTCGGAATGATATTCTGCTGTACAATTATAGGAAATCCATATTTATTAATATATTTAAATAAACTCACTGTTTCTGAACATGATACTTATACCCAACGCTGTAGATGTTTGCTGTAGATGAACTAACTTATTTACAATAGTCATAAATAAGATAAAAAATATTAACTCTCAAGCAGAACAGGAGTATGCATGAACCGCTTAAAAATTTACAACACAAGGTGCAGTATGCGATTCCCATTGCCCACAAAACATTTTCGGTACAGTGAGTTGTTGCAGATTTAACTTATAAAAATAACCGCGTTAGCACGATGGAAAAGCTCTAAAAACTAATAAAATACAGGCTATTATGTGTTTTACAGGTGACAGTCACCGATCAGATAGAAACATGCTTTCTGCGGAACCTCACGTTTAGGGGATGGAAGCTACGCCCAAAAATTTCGACGATTTTCGGATTTTTGCAATCTATACTGTTATTGCGAATGAAAAAATGTAAATCATATACACTACCCGACAAAAACATAGACGCGGTACCGTTTCCATGTACGAAACAAAGTTTATTGACATTATATAAAAATTAAATGAGGATTATTAATACTTTGTTATGTAAATAGTGCATTTATGGACATTTCTGGGTATTTATGGCTTTATGAGGGATAATTGAGATTTTCCTAGATCAAAATAGGAATTTTAAATGCGAGAAAAATTTAGACCCTGTGCATTTATTACATTAATATAAGCAAAAATGTTTTAATTTGATACTTCTCTTTATATGCAGTGGTTGTGGTGATAAAGTGTACACATTTCACCACGAGAAATTATATTTTATAAAATGTTAAAAGTGATATTTTCCGATGAGAAACGTTTTAATTTGGACGGACCGGATGGGTACTCGCATTATTATCTGAGAAGGGAACCAAAAGTGAAAATGATCAGACAATTAGGGGGTGGATCTGTGATCATATGGGCAGCGATTGGATTCCGCGATAAAAGTGAGATAGTGTTTTGCACAAACAAAATGACATCTGTGACGTATAAAGACTTATTGCGTGACAACCTTCTACGTTTTGGAAACCAATGGGGCGGGCGCAATTTTGTTTTTCAACAAGATAACGCGCCAACTCATAAAGCAAAAACCACTACTGAATGGTTTAAAGAGAAAAAGATTAAAACATTACAGTGGCCGGCACGGTCACCGTACTTAAACATGATTGAAAACATGTGGGGTGAATTGGCACGTCGCGTTTATGGCGGAGGCCGTCAATATTTCACGGTACAGGAACTGAAAACTTCAATAGTGACTGAATGACAGAATATCCCTCAAAATTATGTGTTAAATTTACATAAATCTATTAATAACAGACTATTGGAAGTGATTAAGAACAATGGAGGATCTACGCATTACTAATCGCTCATTTGTTGATTTTTGTTTTACATTTGCAACAGAGCTTCTAAATTTTTGTCGCAGAAATTATTTACACATTGGAGTAATAATTTAATATTTAGTTCATATATTACTGGAGGAGGTATTTTTAAGTTTATTTTACTTTTATGAATAAAAACTTAATTAGATATCTGCTAGTTTCGCAAAGAAATGTTGTAACCCTTAAAACCTTTAAAACACCTTACCGTGTCTAAGTTTTTGTCGGGGGGTGTATATATGTCTGAATACGTCTTCCATAGGTTTACCAAACTAGCTCAGACAATTTTTTTTTGCTACCAATATCACTATGCCCTCACCACCTTATAGAATAAGGGTTGAATGCAAAGGACAAATTATACGCACAAGTGATCCCTTTGAAATACCATTTGCGCCTGTATGCATACTTGCTAACCCCTTACCCCTAACTACCCCAAACAATTCCAAGCAACAATAGTGGTACATGGTATGTAACTGTTTGCATACCTATAATTTGATGTAATTTTCGTATAAATTCAATTACAGATATATAATCTTCATTAGTGACTTTTCACATTTTTACAAATGATGTTACTCTGACTGCAGCTTGAGGAACAGAAGTAAAATAAAAAGCTCACGATCAGTCTATTGATACCTTGTTGGTGGTTGCATTCGCAGTACTTTGTAGGGTACATTCGAGAAAAAAGTACCGATATAATTCTAATACATGGTAGTGAAAATCATCAAAGAAATGTTGAAAACAAAAATAGTCGTTACAGGGCGCACATTTTATAAAAGCAGGCTTGTCGCCGTGAATGTGAAAAAGCATATTTAACTAGGCGTATGATACTATCTGGTTTAGCGTCTATGTAGCTATGTCTATGTTTTTATACCATAACATAGAAATAAATTATGATATTTTAGGGGAAAAGAGTTGATTGTGAAATAAAGACTGCAATTTTATTAATACATCCAAGGATTGCACCATATCAGTTGATTTTTTTGGGAATGGCCAAAATACGTGCAGGACACTGCAAGTAGCAGTAAATCTAACAACACAAAAGTATCGGCAACCTCCACACCACACACAACTTTAAAGTAGTTCGGGACGTCCGTTTCGAGGATCTCAACCGGTGGTCGGTCACCGGTATCCTCGAAACGGCCGTCCCGGTCTACTTGATTAAACTTGTGTGTGGTGCGAAAGTTGCCGATACTTTTGTGTTCTTAGCCATGCTACGCCACAGTTTTTGCTATCATTATTCTATCATTATTTCGTAGATATTTGAGAAGTTAATTTTGCTTGACCCAGGAGCCTCAATTTTAACATTTGTTGCCTAACAAAAACGTAAATGTGAAAGATATTAGTACCAACCTGGAATAACTTTTCGCAAACTCGTGAACGTGCCTCCAGTCTCTTTGAACATTAAACAAAGATGATAAAAGTTTTCTTACCACCAATATTATAGGCAACATAGTATAACTATGTGTTATAGATGCAGCAGCTTGCGCAGCACACACTATTTTGCCTTCCTTATAGGTTAGAGTGCGGTCAGCGTACAGTTACAACTTGTATCCGCTTTCATCTGCGTTATCGGCTTGACAGATAGTATAAAATCTTTGGCAGTGGTTTCTAGTCACGCTGTGTATGGCCTACATAAACGTCCTACAATTAGTTATCCTTCTAGTCACTATTTAATTTCTTCGTTTGAACTGCAATATCCGTTTATGAGATGATTTAAAATTTTCTAAATCAACTGTAGCATTGGCTTCTAATATCCAGCGATGAATATCTATATGCTGAAAAATTACATTTCGATTTTGAATTGTACGGAAGCTAGCGAGGGTGTCACACACACACAACAACAAAGCACAGGCGTTTCAATTGTTTACTTAATTTTTTTAACATCTTCCAGCAATATACTAAAGGAAAAAAACGTTCATATCGTTTATTTTACTCAGTTATTTACTTTCATCAACTTCTACCAGACGATACTAACTATCAAAATATTTACAACTGACAACTTCCTTTACCACTTTAACCGCTGACTTTAAAAGAATTTGAAACAATACTATGTTCCGTTGGTGCAAATGTGGCGCATGACAAAGTAATTAACTTTGCGTAAATAATTATTATATAAGCATGTGTGAGGAACATTTTGTTGTATAGGAGTGACGTAAAGAATGTGCAAGGACAAGAGAAAATAAAGGGAGTACAAATATAATATGTTAAGAGAAGTCCGGGAATTGAAAAATCAATGCCTGTCTGTATCGCGCTTCAAGAGAATAACAAGGTGAAAGTAAGAGAGAGTGCAACAAAGAAGTAGATTACGTTTGTCTGTCACACAAAAAAATTCGGAGTTGCATGTAGTTAAAATTTCATTTTTATTGTGTAAAGCTTTTCGAGCAGGGTCCCCATAATCTCCCCAAAAAGTTAAAATTACCCTGCTTCGGCACTGGATTTAAACTAGGTTGCGCTATGGCAACGTCTGGGATTTTCAAAAAAAAATAAAGCTGAAGACAGAAATTGTGCGCATTTGAAGAAAAAGAAAGTTTTGTTTCAATAAAACAACGCACCCTTTCGCACTTCAATGGTCGCCATGGCAAAAATTCACGAACGTTAGTTTCCGGAAAATTGCGCGAATACTTCATAGCTCGTAATCATTCGACTGTGTTACGGTGTCGGAATCTGTGTGTTGCAAATAAAGGTGAAGCACGTACAGGCGCACCCAGAAGGACCACCCCTCGAGAAGGTTTTTTTTTGAAACTCTTGGTCATGCAACACCAGTTTCAGTCTGTAACATTTGTAGGGCAGCAGTGATGGAACGCTATCAGTCGTAGAACATCATTACACATTACCTTTAACAACTGAGCATAGAAGCACTACGCGAAACTTATTTACTTCTTTTTTTTATTGAATTGCCTTTTATTTACGTGGTCATATAAGTACGATAGACATCTTTAATACATATAAATATTATTTTGCAAATTTTTTGGTAGCGCTGCGGCCAGAGAATATAAAATATCTGAAGGGAATTAATGTATCCAGAACAGCCATCATATTAATAATATTATCTTGTAGCTGCAAAGAATTAAAAAATAATATAAACAGTACATTTAAAAGATAAAGAATCTCCATGATGAATCTGATGATGATGGTAACTATTTAATTTTTGTTTCCAGTTATGTATAACTTGAAGTTATGGTAAGATTCATTACATCGCAACTACATACGAATACATCATAAGATCATAAGATTATTTCAACCACAAATTACTCAAATGGCAAAAACAAACACAACAATGATATGCAATATTAAACTGAACAAGCACACGTAATGACGTATACGAATCTGCCTATAAATGTTATTGTCGGTTGAATCTTGTTCATTCTATAAAACGCATTTGGACAAAAAAAATCGATTGCTTATTCAAATAAATAATTGATAGCAAATTCGTTGTGAAAAGAGAAATGGTGGCGACGACGATTAAATGTGGTATATTTTGGTGCACGGTAGTAGTGGTTATGGCTACTGCAACACATTGTGCGGTCTTGAATTATACGGACTTGACAATACGAGTTCAAAACTTCAAGTGTGGCGAACCCAGACTAAAAAGTTTTAGAATTACGGAGCTGTACAGTAACGTATCAGAATACGCTACAGCTCCTTCTAGAATCGTCCTTTATAGGTAAACGTTAATAATAATTATAGTGACATTTTCTTATATTTCCTTCTTTCGAGTAATTTTTTGAGCACTACAATATTTTTATAGCGATAAGGTTTTATAATAGATGCATCTTTCATTTTGCTTCAGATGTGAGGAGGCCCTTGGTTGTTGTGATATAGGGGAAAAGTGCACAATGAAAACTTCGACGCCCCTAATTATAGAACTGCTTCAAGGAAGCACTCAAGAATTTATTGGACGGGAGGCCGAAGACCATACATCTTGCCATTGTATACCAGACGAAAGTCAGATAAAATAGTTGCAATAGTATCAAATACCTTAGATACGTGGTGCCTTACTTATGTGTTTATGAATTTATTTATTTATTTATTTATTTGTTTGTTTGTTTGTTTGTTTGTTTGTTTGTTTGTTTGTTTATTTATTTATTTATTTATTTATTTATTTATTTATGTGACATATTAGTCAATTAATATGTATTGTTAAATAATTATTTATTTGTAAGTATTTTTGTACTAAAATATGTCTTATATACATATATTGATATAAAACATCGTTTTTTCTTTATCTTTGTGCCTTTAAGTAACCATTCCTTTCTAAGAAAGGATTTATGGCAGTGATATGTTTATGGAAGCATCAGTGGGCAACGTTAAATAAAAACGTAAGCATTTTAATATCCGTATTTATGTACTAACCTACATGAATCACCAACAGTAGCAATTGTAACACATGGCATAGTTTATCAAGAACTGCATTGTAACAACACAAATTTATTGCTTATGGATTGTGTGATGTTAACAAAATCTTCGACCACAAAACTTCACTTACGTTCTTTGTGATATCAAATCGTTCGTAATTCGGCGGAATATTAAGCACTTGCAGTATGTTCACCGAATGTTGTAAAAACGTCAAACTGATTGAGTTGATCTGTAATCTAATCTAATAAAAGGAAATAAAACCATATATCTCTAAATATGCCTTCTATAGGTCTATCACACTCCGCTAGTCCGGACGAAATTTCATTGCTACTCCTATTACTATCTCTCACCCCCTTTCGGAATGGGGGTTAAATGGAAAAAGGCAAAATATATGCGCAAGTGATTTATGTGGTCTAAAGCTTTATTGAAAAAGTAGGCTGTGAAACAAATGAAATTATTTGTCAGCTTTCAGTTTCACAATGTGCTTAATACTGTTTACCCAATATATTCTATTCGACATAAGTACAACATAACAATACGAACAAATAAATTAATACGTAAATTAAGCTTAACATTTCAATTCATAGTATCCATATTTTTTTTAACGCGACCTCCGTTGTTTGGAAAACATTCTCGAGATCTACATGTTAAGTTTCTTCTCACTTCTTGCAATATGTGTTGTGTTATTGGCCACAGACTTTACGAATAAGATTTTTAAGATCGTCAAGATCTTGAGGACGCTTAACAAACGTCTTTCTTCAGAAAAGCTCACAAAAAAATACAAAGCAGAGAACTTGTGGACCAGTTGAGAAAATGGTGGCCACCATTTTCTATCCATTTTGCACCAAACTTTTCATTTAGAATATTTCTGACATTTCGTACATTGTGTGCAGGTGCTCCATCCTAGTGAAGCTATAAATCGCGACGTATTTCTATGGGTATATTTGGCCACAGACTTAACGGAT
>LR737390.1:7815147-7952879 GCA_902655005.2 Marronus borbonicus
AAACAGGAATAAATGTAAAAAAAAATGGGCGTCAATTATAATTTTTTAAATAGCTACCTTCCACGTCATTCAATTGCAGTCAAGGAGGCATCCAAAGTTAAAAACTAATTTTTTATTCAAATAAAACAAAGGATTCGGCCATTTAATAAAATTGTTTCTTTTTGTCCTCTAGCGCCATCTAATATCTAGAAGCTTAAATTGAGTTCTAACACATCTATTAGATGTTTACAGATCTATTTACGGGCTACATAATTCCTTCATAGCTGTAACACTTTCAAACTAAATATTTTTGTATTTCAAAGAACTCGGACAACTGCATAAATTTAGTGTTAGCTTTATTCCAACCGTAAGCCTCATTTCTTAAATTTTTAAATATCTATGATCACGTTGTTGAGCGCAATTGTTCTATCTATCCACCGCCTTCTCTGCAATATGCCATTGTTTCGATTTTTTTTAGTCAATCGAATCCCATTTTGTTGGAATAAACCGTAAATTCCTTACTTAATTGAAGACATGCATCCAAATTAAATTTGACGGGAACATATAAACACACACGAACACGTTTTTAAGTTATATCACATAAACTGGACTTTGAGAAAAAAAAAAATGCTAAGATAGCTTAGCTTCCTCATGGTATTGATGGAATAATTCACGGCAAAGGCGTGTGAGGCAACAGCGATAAAAGGTAGATATGAAAAGTACTCTCGAAACCACGCTGATGACGCCGGGTAGGCAGAAACATGTCCGTGTGTTAGTGTAATTTTCTCTCTCCTTTTATTGCGTTTGCCGTGAATTATTCATCAATACCATGAGGAAGCTAAGCTATCTTAGCATCTTTTTTTTTTTTTTTGTTATTGTTTCTAGGCATTTTCTGATGTGTTCTGGACTTTGAGAGCTCATTTACAATAAAATATAAGAATGGCTTTATTTACACGATTTATAATTACAAAACACTAATCAACACTATTGAAAAAGAAAGAAAATTTCTTAAAAGCCATCCCATTGATTAAATCTATTATAAAAGCGGAGTTTTAGGCCACCTTATTAAACATTAAGCGATTTGAAGTATCAAATGGCCGGCTTACAAAATGTTATAGGAGGCATATTACATTAAAAACATATGTGGTGAAATATACAGGCTGTTCCATTAAAAAAACATATTTTGGTTAATATCTGAAAATAGCGATGTTCAATTAGTCTTTCATTATGCGTAATTTACGTTTTATTATTAGTTAAACTCCTTATGATGTGATCTGTCCTTTGTGGGTTTTTCCTTTCCTGTCGGCATGTCTCATGTATCAGCCCTGGTGTCCGTTCAGGTTGTTAGGTATTCGGTTATTTATATGTACATACTTCTTCATAATTATTTGTATATTAGGCCAATAATAATAATTAGTTTTTTATGTTGCTCGTTAATTAATTAATCAGCTCTAAAAATTAAACTTCTTTGCTAATTTAACCAACTTCATAGCTCCAATAATAACAAAGTTAGCAATAGTGCCAGGTTAATTTGAAATACCTGTATTTCTAAATCATAATTTAATATTTGTTATTGTAGGCCTTAATAAAATCATATATCAGTAAACGTATTTGATGGGACTAAATATAAATTGAATAATACGACACTACTCGTAATCAAGAATATGTTCCAGAACCAATCACTAGCGTACCGTCCTTCCACCTAGCTGGGAACAAATATGTCCACCGTTCGTCAAGATTCTGTAAATTATTCGTTTTCTTGTATTCGTTACATTATACAGTTAATCAGATATAACGCATCTTCATTAACATATAGTGCTTCGATAGAGTGGAGTGTATCTGCTGCTGGTGTTTTGTCTGGATAACAGTGATACACAAACATTCAACTTTTCTAACTATTTATTAACTGAACTAACTAACTTCAACTGTTTATTAACTGAATGGTGAGCGATTCACGTTCACGCACGCACACCCTCTTTTCCTTTCATCAACAGATGGTGTCTTACAGGCAATAGCCAATAAGCGACATTCAAACTTTGATTTACACTGTAACATATAGTATTGTTCAATTAAACATGTAAGATGTTCTTTTGTGAATAACTTGATTAAATCTTAACATGAATATAATCTCAAATTAGCTACCACGAAGGCAAAATGTGACAGCAACTACCGAATACGCACTAATAATAAACAAAAATATTTGTATTAATTATATGTTGTATTCGATTAAAGCCGCCGCCGATGTTGCCGCCTTTTGCCTTGCCTTGCCTGCCCCATAACACTATTTTCAGCTTTTGTACGGCCAAAGGACATATTTAAATAACCATTTTACCACGTATAAATTATAATTATGTCATTTCCGGTATTGAAAATACAAAACATCAGAGACAATGATGAAACTTTGTATTAATTTGTTTGTATATTACAAAGAGCACCTATGGCCGTTCTCTTTTCGTTCATACACAAAATTGTAACATATAAATTTATTGCAATACTGTATGTATAAAGTTCAATAATTTCACAAAATGAAATATACAAACAATATATTATTAACCCAAGTCCTTACAATTCTCTCTAAACATATTAGCAAACGTATCTGTTGTGCGAATTGTTAATAAAACCTCCATCGCCACAACCTGGAGGCGGTGGATCTCCCCCTCCATTCTGATTTCCGGTTTTTAACTTGACCGGTCTCTTCTTTTCTGCTTCCAATTCAGCGCTGTCTTTCAATAATAAGTCTTGCAATCGTTTAGATAAGACAGTCTGCGATAATGGTTCGGGATCGACACAATCATCTCGGCTGTAAAACAATATGTATGGTGTTTCTGGCGGATGTAATTGACACAATTCTTCCGGTTGTGTCCTAAAAACTACATAGTCATTGAACTTAAACCACTCCGCTTCATCTCTGGCGTATGTGTAATAGTGACCGGAGTCGACGCTCGATCCACAATGAACAACGGCCGCGTACAACTCATATCGCACATTCTCCAACACCAAATAGGAGTCCAATTTCACCCTCTGTAATAGCTTGGTTCTCTGCTGCGATACTGGATCGTATCGGAAGTGTTTCAGTGTTAGTATTAACCTTCGTGGTTTTTCAACGATTCTGCTTACGCGTTCGCCGTCGGTTAGTCTTTTGCATGTATCACAGTGGTACTGGTTGTCGCCACACAACCTTTCTGGTTGCAAGTAATAATTGAGCAGCGTCTGAACCGATGGATCCATGCAATTATTCGGGAACGACAACTGTAACTCTCTAAATGAATCCGTTCTTTCACTCTGTAAACCGCAAACATCACACCTGGACACCGTCAATATTCTACCACCGAAGGAACCTTGAACCACAGTACTATCTGAAGACATTCCCGAAGATGATCCTAAAAATTTAAAACATAACTTTATGGTATTATTGTTAGGCTAGGCTTAAAGGACATCTATTTCAATTAACAAAGATGCAAATTTGCAATGAATCTATAATTAAAGTAGATTAGATTAATCATTATTATAATAATTAAATTCACTTTGAAGAGGTGTAACACAGAAATTGGTGGTATTTTTCAGTAAAGTGGAAGCCGACTTATTCTGGTTTGTTTTCGCTTAAAATTCTAAAATCAAATCAGTTGTTAAAATACTTAATATGCGCTTAAAAATAGCGTTGCGTTGTTTAAATATAATAACAAATAATTTGATTCTTAACGAGACCGCTCCACTAATCTTGGCAAAAATTTATTGCCAATTTTTAACATTGCGTGGGCTCTCTATACTTATGTACTCATTAGTAATACACATGATCATAGCATTTATGGTTTGAATGTTCAATAAATTTCTATATTTAGCTTTTATTAAAGTTCATGAACGGAGTATAGTTAGGAAACTTTAAAAATATAAAAATATACAGGATGTTCCATTCAAAAGTAAATTTTTCTATGGTACCTTTTTTATAAAACACCTAGTATACCGGAATGTATTTTCTAAAAGTGCACAATCAACATGATATTACATCCCCAAAATATCAAATTGCTATCTAGGGTACATCTACAGCAATAAAAGACCTTCGAACTATTGCTGCACGTTGTACATCAAACTAAAGAGAAAATAATATGGAATTGCATGGTTTTTGTTGCAAGTCTGTATCTTAAAAAGAAGAAGAGTTAACGAAGAATTACACGTAATACGTAAAATTACAATTTCGTATTTCAAGCTTGCGATGATAATGCATAATTTACCACCAAACTTAACCTTCAAAAATAGAACCCCCAAATAAAAAAGATCTTACCTATGTTTACTATGCTATTTCCTATGCTAGATGAATATATAGAGTGCTCCTGTTCATGCAATATATCCAGTAGGTATCCTAAGAATTCGGAGCTATCATGCTGGTGTCCCGGTTGGAATCCCGGCGGCCGTGCCAGGTTGAGTATATCGTTTGGTGATAGCGAACATCTTTGTGAGAATTGTAATAAAGCAAAAAGTGCTTGTAGTTTCGAAAACAATGGCATTGTGTCTCTGGAGCTTTGCAAGACGCTATTTCTGAACAATTTCGTCATATACAGTGCTTGCAATACACTATTCATGTAACAAGTGTTACCCAAGTTGTTCAGTCCCACCTTCCCGCTAGAAGATCTAATCGTTAATGTACAATTATTTATATCCAGCCAGGACTTGCAATTCAAAATTTCTTTGTAATTCTTCTCTGGATGGTATTGTTCCAAGGTCTCGTTAAGATCATCGTATAATCCCGGATGACCAGGAAAATGTTCCATCAAAGCCATAAAAAGATTAACAAACTTATGTAAGTAATATTGACTAGAATCTGACCTTTGTTTATACAAAGAATTTAAAATGTTATTTATATGAGGAAGAATCTTGTGAAAGGCTTCTGGATTGTGTTGCATCCTCTCTAATATATATAAAACGACAGGTCCAACACTACCTCGTATACTTTCTAGAACTACTAATTTAAATAGTTTCTCTATGTATACCCGTGCAACTTCTATTAATATATCATCGTGCTGTTTTGCTTCTAAGCCTTGCATGAAACACAAAACAAGGGGACCCAAATTAGGCGTATACATCCATTTGGATAGCCAATTACACAGCGTTAGCAATGCTCTTTCTAAACTTTGCTCACTATAACGATTCTGTAATATCCATTGTACAGCGAAGGGAATCTTCTTGTAATCAATCAGTTGCAATACAATAGACATCGTAGGAGAAGGTCGTCTCTCAAGATCTGATATTCCATTATATAATGCCTTCAATGTTGCGGAGAATAGTTCCTCCTTTGAGCATGCTTTTGTAAACATTTCTTGAACCTGTTCTATATCATTCATGAACTTCTTATAATCCTCCGGTGCGGTTGGAATTTCGATCTCTCCTAACTTCAACACCACTCTTTCGTATAGTTTTCCCAATTCTGCGGCATGCATTCCAGTTTTAATATTTATATCTTGTAATGCTCGTATAATCAAATTCAACCCATCGTTCTCGCGGGACTCGACCACTTTGTGTTTGACTGCCATTTTTGTATTTGTTGTCAACTAGAATGGAAATATTATCAGACACGTACAAGGCACTGATCAACAGAAATGAAGTATTATATAGACATTCGGGACTGACAGATATAAAGGTGCAACTGTAACAAAAATAAATCGTTTTTAATTCCAGAATAAGCAACAACAATGACGCACGATTGTTTGCATTATTTCTAAGCAACCGTATAAATAAAATAGGGCTAACGTCTAAAAATAACCACCGCAACAGCGTTAATTGGCTTCAAAGCATTTGGCAATGATAGAACGGTACAAGATATTCTGAATCACCTTGATTGTATGCGCTTTATACGATTAGATAGGTAGAATTAAAGTTATTTTATTAACCTTATGGCGGTGGAAGCTTGTCACTTCGTTCGGATTAATCGGCTTATTCCTTCCGTTCGATTACGCAATTCTTCGGATTCACAAGGCACATTGATAATTTACAAATTAGACGCACAAAAATTTCTATAACACACAATATTGTAATAAATCAAAAATGCTTGTACAAATGGACGTCAAACTATTTTGCGTGACCTTGATAATGCGATTGCGCGTTGGAGAAGGAATGAGAAAACAACTTCATAACAAAAAGGATGAACTGCAAAATTTTATACATGGAAGTACAACAAAACAACAAAAAGTCAAGATACTTTTGGCATTTCAAATTTCAATTGCAAAGATACTAAAATGTCACGTAACAACATGAGCAAATGTGAGATAAATAATGATAGCAAGGACTGTGGCGTAGTATGGTAAACAACACACAAGTATCCGCACCCTCCGCACCACACAAGTTTAATTTATTATATAGTAATATAATAAAAAGTCCGGGACGGCCGTTTCGAGGACACGAATAGTCCTCATCATCAACCGGTGACCGAATGATGTGAGAAAAAACTTTTTCTAAAACTAAACATGCATGTACTATCCCTACGTCTTAGAACAGATATTCTTTACAAGTGCCTATTTCTACCTCCTGCACGCCTTGAAGCTACGACGTGCGAAAAATAACATGCATGAACTATCGCTTCTTCCGAGAAGAAATATTGTATTTTACAAGTGCCTAATTCTACCCTCTACGTGTCTTAAACTACGACATGCGAAAAACACGGCCAGATAGACGGGAAGATCTCTTTTATGACCCAAAATATAAACGAGTGCCAGCCTACTGCAAAAGGTCAAAAAGGACAGAGCACGACAACGGTCCGTTTTCTCGGTTCATCAGATTTTTATTACTTTTTATGTAAACTGTCTCGTACGCATCTAATTCTCGCGGCGACGTTACGTTTTTAATCAATTTTAAGTCTTCTAATTTAATACTATGCCCGGTTTCATTTATATGTTGTGCCACACTCGACGCGTCCAATCTGCCGTAGCGATAATTTCTTATATGTTCTTTGAATCTAGTTTCTATCGCTCTTTTCGTTTGGCCAATATAGGCTTTATTACAGTGACTACATTCAATTTTATAAATTTTATAAATGTGAGACCGCCGATAACAATTAATTTACACCACGCGCATTAATCAAATGTACACTAGGTACACAACAAAATGACTAACCCATAGATAACATTCTATGAAAAAGGCTCTTTTACATTATTCGAATTCGTTTTGTGGTATTCTGTTCCAATCTCACCTTGCAAAATTTTAAAGCTCTCGGCTGGATTTCATGGCTGTCTCCTTTCCTTCTTTTTTGCCCCAAGTAATCCCAAGCATGAATAATGGCATTCTTCAAGACTCATTGGAAGATAAAATTATTTTCGTATCAAGCACTGCTGGGGAGAAATGGCAAGGCTTTAAAACTTTGCCATTCCTTCTTAAAGAATAAAAAACAATATTCTTTTATCAATAATAATAATAATAATAGCATTCCTGTTCAAGACTGCGGGGCAGGTTGGTTTGGTGATTGAGCTAACTACGGAAAAACAGAGATCTAATAAATTGGCACGAGGTGCGGAGCAAACTCCAACATCTTTTCGCTGATACAGTCCTCAGAGATCACCTACAAAAGGCTTTGCACGGATTATACTTAAAACATCGGAAAGATCACGATTTATCAGAGGCCTTGGCGTTCTATTTCCTCCAGTCTTCATCGCTATATTCGGAGACTGAGGGTTACATAGTGGCGGTCCAGAACGGCGTATACCATACACTAGTCCTCGGTCTATATCCGCTACAGAGCATGCACAACAACAGATGAATATCAGCATGCTCAAAATATGCTCCTCTTCGTCATTACATGGCCTTAAAAGTTTTACACTTCCGACTACACCATCTCTACGATACTGACCATCAAGTGCTGCTGTTGTTTCAAAAATGGGACGAAAACTACAAAATATTTTGGAATTACTACTTCCGCACCCCAGCGCGAGTACCCGCCAATTAGCCGGATATGGTGTTCCTGGATTACAGGGAGAGGGATATGTATGTGGTGGAGATGTTCTGCCCGCGCGACACCATTCATGCGGTATTTAGATCTACTTTTGAAAAGTGTGGGATCAAAGAAATCGATCTACAAAGCAGGACAGACGCGAGATAAATTCCAACTAAAAGCTGTTCATAGAGATTATTTGAATATTCTTTACCTGAAACCGCCTACATTTATTGTTAAACATCCCCGGGCTTGTAGCATTTGTAATACTAACTTGAGTTACAGGGCTAGGACTACACTATCGTAGCTTCCTTTAATAGAATTTTATTGTAGAAGTCGACACCGTAAGTAAATATTACTCTGTGTACGTACAGAGCGTCGCAAATATAACAATGCGTCAGAGCCAACAAAATACGGTTTGAATTTCTCTCTTCAACCTAGTTTATGTTTAACTAATCTGTAATTGGGCGTCTTACCCGTTAGACTTTCTTTTTCTAATCGATTTACATCCTACTAAAAATATCAATTTCTACACGAGATATCGGCTTTCGCTACACAGAGTAGAATAATATAGAAACCAACCGATGAATAGAATTCAATTGTGCACAGGTTCCCACTCTCAAATATGCATGGGGATCCAGAAAGGATCGCGTAATATTTGGATTCACCGCATTTTTTTGTACACAAATGCTCAAGATAATTTAATAAATTTAATAAACATAAAGATTTCTTAAATAAAGGTCGCTTTTGTAAAATAAACTTTTATTGTGCATCAATTACATAGTATTTAAAACGGCAATGAAAAAATACTTTCCATTTACATGATCCATGATAAATTTGTTGAAATGATTCACGTTGACATTTCCGAATCTTGATCGTCGTCCTCATCCTCTGACGCACCTGATTTGTGATTTTCGACGTTTTCACCGTCACTTTCCTCTTCCGTCCATTCATTTTCACTTTCTGATTGCGCTTCGTTTTGAACCATATCGCTGTTCTCGTTCTCGGAATCGCTAGAATCTATAAAATCGAATTAGAAAAGAAAATGGTAACGTATTATACAGGCTATTCCAAATAACATTTCCAAGATGATGACGTTTCCTTTAAGAATAAATTTATAGGGTGGCACTTATCAGAGCATAATTAGCATAAGCAGTAACTTCGGCGCTTCTAGCACTAGAATTCTGGACTACCCTCCGAGCATACTCACCGCGCATTTTCGTCGTTCTGGCATTTTGTAACTTTTTATGTTTGCTGTCGTTTTCTCTTCGTCCTGATAGGAGTGCAATGTCCGAATTATTTAACTTGGTTGCCCCTGACAACGGTATATAATGGAATTTTACGTGCCTCAGTAAAGAAATGCATATAGAAACAGGTGTGAATACATGACAGAAATTGACAACTTTGGCCCATAAAACCCATAAAAAAATCAATTGAAATATCGAAACTTAAATATGTCTAGAATTACAACATAAATTTTTTGTTTTCATATCGGAAATGGTATCTAGGACAGCCTGGTTTGAATTTTTAAGAATTGCTAATTTCTTTTTACCTTTATCCACATATGAAAGAAGAGGTTCATCATTTTCATTACTTTCCTGCATAGTGGCGTTGTTTATTTGTGTCATTAGTAAATCTAAACGCCCTCTTAGCCTACTCAATGGTGTTTGTAACAATAACCTACTCTGTATGCTTCCCAGAATTGGGTCCAGTAACTCTGATAATTGAGGATTTGATAACAGCAGTCCGGCATGAATTTGGAGTAAATTTTTCAACCACAATGAACCCGTATAGCTCCTATAAAACGAATAAACTATATTAGTACCAATAAAACATTAAAAAATGTATTCATTTTTATTAATACCCACATTGCTGTTTTTCCTTGGACACAGCTTGTTAATTCTTGCAACAAAGGTACTATGACGGGCATAGGCAATCTTTTTATTGTACTTCTAATAACACTTTCATCTCTTTTAATCAACACATTTCTTAGTATATGCTTATCCTTGCTATGCAATCCTTGCACCAACAGTTGAGCTACGTTGTCCATTTTTGGAACTTTTGAAGTTATATCTGATTTTGTCAACGTTAAATTCTCTAATCTTTGTTCCATAGGTATTTCTTGGCTTCCATCGGGCTTTCTCTTAACTGCGGACGGTGTCGAAGTATGCGGTGTTAGATACTGTACATTATTATCTACAAGTGGCATCCTAAACTTTATCGACTCGCTCTGTTTAGCAGCTTTTAACGTTTTTGGATCGCTCCTTACTAAACACTGCAGTTTTTCGTGTATATTAACAGTAATATTTTCAAATGTTAGAAACATTTGACTCCCGTGACAAATCAACAGCGAGAGATCTTTCTGAAACTGTACTCCTACAATTGGTACGGGAACAACATTTTGACCTGTGTCAGATGCAATTTGTATTGTCGTTTTTGGTTTGAGTGGCTTATTACATTTCCTGGTAAAAATACAGTGATATAAAAAAATATTTCTTAGTAAATTAATTATTTACCCGTTCAAAATATGCTGATAGATATGTACTAAACCATTTCTCGTTAGAGCAGCCATATTAGTTGGAGAGTCTGAACCATTAATTATTGAAATATTTTGTGCAACATCATCCATAAGAAAGCTTGCAATTGCATTCTTTTCTGAATTATCTTCACTTAACGTCCAACAATTTAACAGACGATCGTTCTAAAATCAAGAAGATAGAAAAATAATTAGATAATATACTCCTATATATTTTTACCTTAGATCCACTTATAAAATACGCATCGGAATTTGTTTTAGGCTGTATATACTCTAACAAACAAACATCACTGCTGTGTCCTGTGAAAGTCCTGATAACCTCTCTACTGCTAATATTTAACACTCTAATTATCTTCGATGCCACAATTATTCTATTCTCTGGAATTTCTTTTATTGCTGTAATCTTATCGTTACCGCAATTCCACTTGCTAAAAATATATTCCGTTAAACTGACCAGTAACAAATTCTTACAATAAAAGGTTACTCTTTTAACGTTTGACGTTCTAAATCCCAGCATAAGATAATATGATTTGCACTGGAATATGCCGTATTGCCACCATTCCATGATAAAGAACTAATTCCTTGATTTACCTTGCTATTTATTTTAAACGTAACGCTTGCATTTGCTATTGAATACCCTAGTAACAAACCTCCAGTAGTACCTAGTATTATGTATGTTTTGCTTGATTCTGACGATTCTCGCCTCTTTTTCTTTTTTGGAGATTGTACCTTCAACATTGCAGAATAGTTACTTTCTTAAATAGATTGCGTTAAAAACTAAAATACCTTATTTGATGATGAATGAGAAGCAACAAACTGTAAACAAGTGCATGGGCAGGATAGGTGGTAATCAGGACTATATTCTTGTTCAAACGATCCCGTTATTGCATTCCATATTTTTAATTTCCCTTCAGTTGATAGAAGGGCGAAATAATGTCCGTCAGCACTAAAACCTGAAGTCATCTTATTCACGATTCTTCACCGCCATTAACACATTTCCCACACTTCCTAACCTAAAATTGTTTATAGAGGTTATAGTAGCTTTCGATTTATCTAAAAGAGCTATTCTGGAACAGCTCCGGAGCAACTCACGTACATGTCGCAGGGAGGTGACACAGTTGCAAATAAAGAAAAGATGGCGGGTGATGTGATGGACCACGAACGTAAATACGAAGATTTGGTGTTATTCATTTCTAATTGAAATTGCTGTAAATAAACTGACTGGGCGTGCGGGATCATGTCTCCCCTGCCGAACGGTTGCAGCAGCAGAGGTGAGGGGAAGCGGAAACTAGTGCTGTACAGGTGCGAATCGCACGGCTAAATAGAACGCTCCAGAGCTGTTCCGGAACAGCTACGCAGCAGCACAACTAGAGATGGATCGGTATTTGCAGAGGTATTTTATTGCGCAATAGCGAAATAACACTACTCTAGAAGGATATGCTAGAGCACGAGTGAAAACCGGAAACAGTGATCGCTGGAGTAAAGTTCACATATCGGGATTCACAAACTTCGTTTAAACGCGAAAATATTAAAATTGCCCCAAAATTATTTAACATGATGCGTACGTGAGCTATCATAAAAGCAGTAATATAAAAAAATAAGCCCAATATCTATCGTGTCTATCAAAACTGGGCAAACTTATTACAAAAAATAATTAATTACATGTACATTTCCGTGGGCGTAACCAGAGAGGACAGGGAAGGGCCTTCCCCTAAATTTATGAAATAATTTCACTTTTGTTTCTTATTGCCGGCCATACAAAAGTCTCCAAAATGTCTACTCTAATTGGCTCATCCCTTGACCAAATTCCGGCTACGCCCATGTACATTTCAATAAAATAAACAACAGCGACCAACAAAATAGGAACAGGGAACATGAGAAATACAATATTTAGTAATAATAAATTTAAGTTTCTGTAATTGATTTAAATTCTATTAAAAGATTGACGATGTGTCTACCCAACGTAATTTTTACACAAATCTGACGCCACGGGAAGCAACTCCCAATTTTTTTCATAGCGGAACGCACGATGGAACGAAAGCAAACTTGAGCGATTGGCAAGCAACGAGGTAGAATATAAACCGATATTACAGTTGTACAGGTTTACACCGTCCGGGTTTACTTTGTTGCCGCTGTATACATCCTGTTATTTTTAAATTTAACGTATAGCATTGCGTATTGCCATGGGCGTAGCCAGAATTTGGTCATGAGAGGACAAAGCCTCTCCCTGCCCCCCTTGGTTAAGCCTATGCATGTTACTGAATTTATTTTCCGATTATCTTTCCAAAAATATAAAAGCATATGACCTGTCCTATTTAAGATTGATATCGCTCCCATTAACACTGAAGTTAATATAGTGGGTAGATAATTTCAAAATAATTGGGCAAGTCTGTTGGTAGCCAGATGTAGTGAGAAAGAATGAGTTTTATAACTGTTTGTAACGAATGTTGTAATAAATTAGTTTTAGAGGAAAGCCCTTTAATGTGCGATAGAAAATCGGCATCCCTATAACACAAAAATTAATGTCAGCGTATTTAAAAAGGCCTCGAAAGTTAGCATGTTTTTGTACTCTAGAATCTCTGCATAACAGAATAATAAAAATATAGAAATCACGTTTATTTCGCGCAGTGACGCTACTGCTAGGCAACCGACCTGTTGCACTCTAATTATGAATAAAACTATTTTGCTTTGTTTGCTTGATTCGCCGCTTTTCCAGAATAATTTTATATGGAAATTCAGTACAATACGGGATTTAGTGGATAGATAAAATACGTTTACTACTAATATTCTTATACATTTATCAACAAAGCAGACCGCTATTCTTTCCACTTGCCGGCAAATCATGCTCTGGGATCTAATAAATATGCAGCCTCGGTTATTTATTAAATCCCAGAGCCTCCCGCCTGGGGCCGAAGTATCGACGATAGTCAAACAATATTTCAGAGTAAATGTATTATTAGGGGAACGGTAGAAAACTAAACAAACAACTTAGAAACACAAAAATATTTATAGACATTTCCGAATTTACATTCAGATTGATTATTGATACATGCACATTATAGAGAAAT
Organism: Marronus borbonicus; assembly: GCA_902655005.2. Classification (NCBI taxonomy): domain Eukaryota; kingdom Metazoa; phylum Arthropoda; class Insecta; order Coleoptera; family Scarabaeidae; genus Marronus; species Marronus borbonicus. The sequence goes on from LR737390.1 coordinate 7,828,643, forward strand.
TAATATTTTTCTTAAATGAAATGATAAGAACATTGTACAGGAGTATAATATAATCAACATTATAGACATTTTGGTTAAATGCAAACACAGATGATATTTAAAAAGTTTTCAATTAAAAAATATGACATCACTATTCTTCTCTATTAACATATTCAGTTAATGTTAATAAGATATCATCAGACCAGGTTCATTAAGAAATATACAATGTGTTCCATTCTTGTAAACCTTCTTATTTTTGATAAAAAAGATCATTCTTGATCATATTTTGTACAGTGCTCAAATTTGCGATAAAACATACGGGACAGTATAAACATAAAAAAATTCTATTTGAGCAAACTGCCATTATTATCAATTTGTATTTGTAATATTATTAAAGAATCTTGATCCTAATCTGGTGTAAAGCTTAATTACCAAGTTTAAAGAATTTCGATACAGATAAATTAAAATGCACCACCCTTAAACTAGATAAACTACAGATAATTTAATAATGACTATGCATATAATTAAATATTGTATGTTTTTTTGCAAAACTAACTACTTCATTTAACATTCCAAAACAAAAAGAATTATTTTTTTTTTCAAAAGAATAAAGAAATAGGAAAATTTACAACAGTGGGGTACCCTATCCGCGAACAGATTGTATGTATCCAACGTAGTAAAGAAAATAATTACTACATTTTATGGACCAATTGCGTAATTTACAATATTTAACGAATACTATAAATAAAATATATTATTCTTATTTTAAGTGATTTGTTTATAAAAAAATTATATAAAAACGTTTTTAGACTAACACAGGTAACGATCTCCAGTCAGTTATCATAATCTTCGTCGATATATAAACTGTCCCCTGTACTTTGTCCACAATAATTGTGAGAAATCGGTATTAGCGACGGAATATTATCAATAGGTTTAACGCTTACAGGACTATTTATGTCTTTGCTACTTCTTGTGGGAACCAAGTCAGGTACAGGTATATGTTGTTTATTGATATTGTTTACATGTGTTAAATCTATATGTAGCTTGGTTTCAGTTTTTATCATTTCATCTACTGAAAAACTTAATTTCTGTGATTCAGACTGTTTAACATTCGGACCATATTGAATAACAGGCGTTCGTGCGGCAGATGTGCTTTGTTCTGTGTAAAAGTTAGCTGGAGTGTCTTGTATTGGCATTTCGTCTTTTGTGCTGTTTTCTTCGGAAGTTTTTGAATCGTAATCCTTAGGTAACGCATCCAATTCGAGCGCATTGTTTTCATTATCCTCTTGCAGGCTAGCATCGGGAATATCCTTAACTAAATCTTTGAGGAAATCGAAACGGTTCTCTGAAAGTATGCATTGTTTCATATGGGACGGAGTGAGTGTTTTTGCGTTTCGTGCCTGAGTGATCCGCATCGATTTAGTTAACAAAGATTCCACAAACAATTCCAAAGTTCGAGGTATGTTTTATTAAGGAAATTATTTTGATAACTATTTGTTGAAAGATATCATGCAATAAAAAGGATATAAATAATAACTGGTACAGCCTGTGCTACTTTTCCAACTTCTTCATCAGTCTGCATAATTTTTTTAATTCGGCTCTGTAATTAATAATTATTATATTGAAAGTAAGATTAAATGAAATCAAATCTTACGGCTGGAAATCTAGCATTATATTTTTTCTTTTTTGAAGGCATTTTCTAGCATTGATTTCTCGTTTTCTCAATTGTCAACAAATGCTACAAAACTGTCACCTTTAGGTTAGTTTTCTAGTGATTTTTGAATTTATTCCCTACTTCAATTTCCGAAACAGCTGTTACTTGTCGTTACACAATTTTGGCGGGATCGTTACATACGGTATTTAAAATGTTATCCTTGTGTATGGTTAGAGATAAATACATTAGCCTTTTATTAAAATGGAGTTGCACCATACAGATAGGGTTGTTGTATTAGTTGATATGGATTGTTTTTATTGTCAGGTTGAGGAAAAATTAAACCCTTCATTATGTGGTAAACCTATTGCTGTTGTTCAATACAATGCCTGGAGAGGTGGTGGGTAAGTGTTATATAGAAGAAAACACAAGCCAAAGCAAATATTTTCATTACAACATCCTTCAATTAAAAGTTATACAAGAACTAAACACATTATGAATTGCAGAATAATTGCTGTTAATTATCCTGCAAGAGATAAAGGTGTTACACGTCACATGAGAGGAAATGAAGCTAAAGCAAAATGTCCAGACATTAAACTTGTGAGAGTTCCTACGTTAAGAGAAAAGGCAGACTTAACAAAGTAAGTATGTCTAACTAATAATAAAGAATTTGTTATTTTACCGAAGTTGGTCAAAATTGCTCACCATTCACTCCTTGGCAATGGTGAAAACATTGAGTAATCCTTGACAAGGAATCTGTTAAGTTCTCTGCAGAAATGTGTATGACCATCTCCCATTTGTTGCTTTAAATCTTCAAACCTATTTGGTCTCTTAATGTAACCAAGCTGGTCATTTCTAACACTTCCTGATCTTGGTCTTGCTTTAACGTTTCAAAGTTTTAGATACACCCAGGTAAGCCAGGCAAAGGTACACTGCATCCCCAGAATTTCCATGCTATAAGCTTGTTGTCCTCGGTCATAGAATGAGTTATTTTAACCCGATATAGGAATGAAATGAATTTACTTCATCGATATCCAATGCCTAACGAATAATATGAACTCCGAGACGGTCTGTCGACAGATCTCTTTTGCATGAGGTCCTTCTGGATATATTCAAAGTCGTTGGTAGAGTCTGGCACATAGGAGATATTTCAAACAGATTTGGAGGTTGCCTCGATGTGAGGGTTGGCTCTTCTCCAGGCGCACTATCATCTCAGGGGTCTCTCAGAAATCGTTGGTCTTGGATCTACTCTTATTATATGTGATGGATATACTGACAGGAGTTGCAGATCATTTCGCCACTTATGTCGACGATACTGCAGTTATATATTGGGGAAAAAACAGTTGATAACCTTACTGACTAGGCTGTTAGATAGCGACTCAGAATTAATGAGGCTGTGTGCTTTGCCAAAAGACGTGGTCGTCAACATCCCATTTAGCAACCCCAAGAAGAAAATTTACTGGAGCAAGGAATAAGATGAATCCATTTATTTGCAGGAACAGTCCTATGAGTGTGGATACTAAGCTTCTGCTTTATAAGCAATATTTGTGATTAATTCTGGCCTAATGCACCGGCGCTAATTCCCATCTGCAGAAATTGAAATCCCTTGAAAGCATAGTTCTGAGGATGATCGTCAATGTCCCGGTCCGGTGGTTCGTGAAACTGAGAAGAAGAAATGCCTGAATAAGGGAGGATATTGCTCTAGCAACACGGAGAAGTGCTTTTTAATATATGTGTTTAAGATGAATCTATCAAGTTAAAATCAAATCATACAGCAACGAGCTTGTACAAATAACATGGTTGGTCGTATTTAATTCTACAAAATTTATTTTACATTAATGGGGATATTATTGAGTTACAGTTGAAAAAATGAATCTCTGTAGTCATTCCACATTCATTATTACACTTTTATCGAGAGCTATACCTTTTCATGTTGATTTTTTTCCCACGTATTAATTCTTGCTTTCTTATTGGAGCAAATGACCATGCATCTTGTTATGTTACGTTATGTTAAGTAACCCATGTTGAAGCGTTATTGATTCCTTTTCTCTATTGGATACTAAAATCTTACATCGCCTAATACGGTGTCTGGTGTTGATGTAAGATACATTGTTAGTTACTTTTGAAAATTAATGTCACTATTATTGTTTAACATGGTTGATGCAGATACCGCGATGCCGGCAAAGAAGTAGCAGCAGTTCTACAAACCTATACAGACCTTCTAGAACGCGCGTCTGTTGATGAAGCTTACATGGATATTACTAGTGCAGTCAAGCAACGGATGGCTTCTCATCATCCTGTAACCTTGGACCGATTAAAAAATTCACACGTTGTTGGATATGATATCAAAGACTTTGTTGACAGCCTTAAATATGAATATCATTTAGAGAACAACATGAGATTGTGCGTTGGTGGAATTATAGCCGAGGAAATAAGAGCAGCTGTCTTTAAAGAAACAGGTAATTTTAAAGATCTAAGCAAAATCTGTTATAATCATGGTTTCATATTTTCCAGGTTACAAATGTTCTGCTGGCATAGCGCACAATAAAGTATTAGCAAAATTAGTGTGCGGTCTTCATAAGCCTAACCAGCAAACAATTTTACCGCACGATGGTGTCGCCGGTTTATTTGCAACTCTTCCTTTGAGAAAGATTAGAAGTTTAGGAGGCAAATTTGGTTATAATTTGGGTGAAGATTTAAATATAAAGACAATGGGAGAGTTGAAACAATTTTCCGAAAAGGAGCTCATTAAGAGATATGACGAAAAGACCGGGTATTGTTTTGCAATTAACACCTTTTAATCCATTCATAACAAAATCTTTCATAAAAATATAAGGTTGGGAATTGGAATTATAATCAGCATTCAATTATCAGGTTATTTTTATTCCTACACAATGCATTTCTGTTTTAGATCATGGCTTTATAAGGTTGCGAGAGGGATTGATCTGGAACCAGTAACCGTGCGTTTAGTGTCGAAATCTATCGGTTGCTGCAAGAAATTTCCCGGAAGAACAGCGTTAGTTGATCCTGAAGATGTTCAACATTGGGTGAAGGAACTTTCCAATGAAATATCGGAACGTTTAAGCAAAGACCTAGAAGAAAATAATCGCAAGGCGAAACATATGGTGATCGGTTTCGTGAATGAGATTAACAGGAGAGATGTATCGGCTTCTAGAACGCACCCCTTGGGTTCGTACGATCCTGAAAAAATTGCTACGGATATGCTGAAAATATTAAATAAGCATTGCTTGAATACAGATGGTTTTTATCGTATAAAATATTTAGGAATAAGTGCTGGAAAGTTTGAAGATTGCAAGAAAAGTTACAGTATAAGTTCTTATTTTTCTACTTGTGATAAAGAAACTAATACAGAAACTTCGAAACCCGAATACAGTTTATCATATTTCTTTTCTAAAATGAAAAATGCTGACATTAACGAATCTAACACAAATTTAACAATTTCAGAGGAACCACCTGTTGATAGAGATAATAAAAATGACATAACTGACCAATTCGCTACAGAAAGCGATTTAGATGCTATCTACGCAGAAGATACTATAATTATGGACGTTCCTGAAAGTGATCAAAATCTTACGGAAAATGGTAGAAGCAGTCAAGCATCTTTTGCTGATGGTCTAATGTTAGTACGTAAAGAAAAAAATGATTCTGAAACTGACTCAATAACCGACGAAATAGGCGCAGACTGTGAAAATAAAGATGTTGACAAAGCAAACACCTCATCGTTTTTTTCCAATTATTTTAATAGTATGGAGCATCGTGATAGAGACTTTAATACATCAAAATATTTAGAAGAAGACACTAATTCGAAACACAACGAAATATCAAGTGCTGCGGATTTTGACAACGATGAAAGTTCTATATCAACAGAAAAGTCTGATATAACATCTGACTATGCGAAAGAAGATGTTGGTAATAATTTAACAAGTACCCAAGCGGAACATACCGGAAATGCGGTGGAGTTTACTAACGCAAACATAATAGACACTAATACAGCTTCAAACTCTTACTACCATCTCCAGAATTTTGAAAGATATGACCAAGTTAATGATGACACTAAAGAAAGATGTAGAGAATGCAACAAACTTTTATTAAAAACTGATATGATCTCTCATATGGATTACCATTTTGCTTTGAAAATAGTTCGCGATGAAGCTCATTTATATACAAATCAAAATAATGCTACGGTTCCAGATCCACTTGAGAAAACGAGTGAAAATGGAAGGGCATTGAAACAGAGAAAAAGGAAAAGATGTGAAGTGACATCGACAAAATTAACAACGTTTTTAGAAGGTACTACACCTGTATTAACAGATGTTATTACGCAAGTATGTCCACATTGCAACAAAAAGATTGCAACTGACGAGTTTGCGAGCCACTTGGATTACCATGTTGCTAAGAAGTTGCATACGGAAATCAACTCTGTTGCAACGAATAATTCAATAAAACGCCCAGTCATTAAGAGTAATGCAAAAATTAAGCAAAAAGCTAAAAAGCAAAATAAGCTACAAAGTGTGTTATCTTTTTTTAAGCATAATACAGGGATGTGATATAGATGTATTTTTAATTATGAGCATTTTATATTTCAGGTAATTTGTATTTATTGTAAATGTTTAATACAGGCAATAAAAAGATTCATAAAAATGTTCCAATTAATGTTCCATAATCAATTAAATTGATAAATAAATATTTACGTACTGCAATCGATACATCCAATAATATAGATTATTTATAATATAACTAAATGTTTTCGAGATTGATATAATACAATGCCACTTTTGTTATATGCAAAAAAAAAGAAATTAATATGCGTTAGTATCAGATAAGAAATCTTCCATGTACTAACTTGGAACATGCGCAATATGATAAATATAAATAGAAATGTTTTTCAATAACGGGCACTACCACCGCCACCTCCTCCTCTATTATAGCCAGATCGCCCGCCTCTTTTCGGTTGATACTGTTGATTATGTTGGCTTTCTTGGACGTACTGATCTGCATATGTAGTCTTTTGATTCTGAAAATAGTCATAGGTTTTAGCTCGTTTAGGTTCATTTGTTGAATAATCCTGATAGCCACCGTAACTACCAGCGCTATCAAAACCTACGTAATTTCCAGATTTCTGACTGTAATTTTGACTACTTCCTCTATCTGAGCCATAAGTACCACTACCGCCACCCCTATTATAACCGCTACCCCCGCCTCTATTATAACCGCTTCCCCCTCTACTGTAATCACTCGCTCCTCTATTATACTCATTTCCTCCACTTGCGCGATTATAATCGCTCCCGCTTCCTCTATTGTAATCGTTTCCTCCGCTTCCGCGATTATAATCGGTTCCACTTCCTCTACTGTAATCGTTCCCTCCTCTATTATAATCGTTTCCTCCTCTATTGTAGTCACTTCCTCCTCCTCTGTTATAATCGCTTCCTCCTCCTCTGTTATAATCGCTTCCTCCTCCTTTGTTGTAATCGTTCCCTCTATTTAAATCATTTCCCCCACCTCTACTGTAATCGTTTCCTCGATTGTTATAATCGTTATAACCTCCTCCTCCGCCCCCTCCCCTACTGTAATTACTATAGTTCCCGGATGATTGCATTCCTTCTCCTTTAGAATATTCGCCTCTTCCCCTACCACCGTAGCCGCCGCCTCTACCGCCACCTTGTGGTGGTCCTGTCGTTCGTTGTTGCCAGGACGGCATTTCAGGGGGTGGTGGTGCTAATTCATTCGTTCTACCGCCTCTGTCAGGAACATTACCGATAATCACCCTATTTATGGCAGATTTGGTGTTTCGACGTACGGAAGCGCTGCTTGTCTTTTCGATTATGGCTAAATCTTCACGTGCGCTAATTAAGTCCGACATGCTAACGTTGGGTTCCACGCGTAGTTGTTTTCGTTTTTCAGTATATACACTAGTAATCATCTCATCTTTGCCTTTCACTTTGTCAGACCACTAAAACATACAGAAAATAAAATTGTTAGCATCTCTCTGAGAACTAAAGTTTTATAATGGTGTCTTTAAGTTATGCGAAAATTACTTGTACTATAATGTTATCCCATCATCAAATAGCTCTTGTTTGACTTTAAATTTAGTGTCGCGGCAATCAATACGCTTTGCTGATATTGGTATGGCACATCTTGTCAATATGTTTTACGAGTGTTATAGCTCAACTCTATACAACGCAGATCATTACTAATCTAAAAAAATCATTTGGGGTTAGACGATCAAAAGAAAGCAAACTACTCAATAAGACAAATCAACATTTTTAAATCCAATGTTTCAGTGAAGCCTAGCTAGTTAAGTTCCCATATTATTTGTGTTTTTTTTCCAGTTCTATCTCTCCGTTTATTAAATTACTTACTTGAAATGACTGTATAGTACAATCTAGCCTTTTTAGTAACATTTCTCTTCTGATGGTGTATTCTGTATGTAAGTCTTGTAGAACCTGGTTTAAAATATGCCATTGTTTATCAGTCAAAGTGAGATTAAAGATAGGGGTGCCAATGACATCACTTCCAGCTTTTTTTATGGCTCCTTCTACAGTTGGCAATAGTTTTGAGAATAAAGTTTGCATAGAAATATTCGCTGGTGGTTTTGGAAAGCGTAACACCGTTAATATTTTCTTCATATTTGCAGCTTGCGGCGTTTCTTTCTAAAATAAAGATTTTAGATCCCTTTATTCTACTTTAACGATCTAGCAACATACCACTTTCAATTCTATTTTATTTGTATCTGGCTTAGTATCGTGTAGAATTCTAGCTGCCATCAATTCCGTTATTAAGTAATCTAGTAATGAAGTTGTTGCGTTGACATCTCCTAATCTATCAGAAATATGTCCTTGGGTAAGGTTAACATGAGGGCATCCTAAAATACGAATTAATTATGAATATTCAAATTACTTATTATACATACCTAATTCCTTTAAAAATGAGCTTAATTCCATGAGGAAAGAAACAGAATCCTCTGGAGCATCGATCTTATTAACTCGCTCGTCAATTTTACATAGTACTTTCAACTCATTGGTGAGAAATGTGACTATTTCTGTGTATAATATACTTTTTGGACCATCGTTTAAAGCAGATTCTAATTTTGCTTGATCAAGTTGAGTGCCAGAGTATCTAAAAAGTTTCCATATATATTAATTACTACAATCTTTCATATAATGCAGGAGAAACTTCTATAAATGCAAAGGCTTACAAATCTAAAGCAATAATAGGTTCGAGAATTTCGTCATATTTAACTAAAATAGTTACCCTATATCCTCCAATGATTTGATTATGTTATCAGTCATGATGGTGCAAATAAAGTATTTTATAAAGATACACTGCAACCCGATTAAATGAAGGATATGACAATAACCGGCAATTCTTTATCGTCACAAACTATGATAGGAATAGGAATCTAACCTCTTTGACATGTTTTGACGTTTTCCAAGCAATAATGACAGGTTAAAGATCTGGTTATTAAAACATAGATGGCGCTAATACTACAATATTACAATCGTTTAAAAATATACAGTGCGTACAAAGATTCATAGCAAATGAAGAACATATACACGTTCCAATTATTCCCATTTGGTGTGTTTTAAATTGCGCGGTTGAGAAAGTTGATAGTTCCGGCTATAAATATGTCCTTTATTGACGGAAGTAGCTTCCTGATCATCTGCGGAATTTTAAAAAGTGCCATTCGGTCACTGGTTGAGAATGAGGATCCCACGCATCCTCGAAACGACTGTATCGGATTATTTAATCAAACTTGTGTAGTGCGGAATGTGCCGATACTTTTGTGTTGTTCGCCATACTACGCCACAGTCCTTGCTATCATTAGTTAATATCAAATTATGGGAAACTAAACTTACTACAGCTTCATGATTCTATGATTCAAAATTTGGCATTTTGAATCATAGAATCACATGCTAAATATTTATAAAATTCGCTAACATTACACCAAAGACCTAAATTAAAACAAAGTTATAGCTTGTGATAAAATAAAATAAATATCACAAACATAGATAATGGTCTGTTAACCCCATTTACAAAATGGCGACACAAATAAGAGAAATTTAGTTCCAGCAAACCTGATAAGCTTGGGAGTATATTCCTAAGCTGTAGTTTTAACCTAAAAGCTGTGCAAATTAAAAACTATATTAATGACTGTGAAATTTCCTGAAAACAGAAGTAGTATGCAGTAATCAGTTGAATATATAATTAAGTAAGAAGTATTTTAATCATTAAGCATTATGGCTACACTAATAAAAGACGTAACACTTGATGAAAATCGTCCAAAAACGCTTCTAGCAGAAAAGCACGCAGATTTTATAGTCAAACTTTTCCTTTCGGAAGATAACTATGAATTTGCTGTCACAGACTATTTACGTATGTCTGGGATGTATTGGGGGTTAACAGCTCTAGAACTGATGGAAAAATCAAATAAATTACCTAAAGCCCAACTGTTTGATTTCATTAAGAATTGTCAAGATCCAGAATCGGGTGGGATAAGTGCTAGTTTAAACCATGATCCACATTTATTGCATACCCTATCTGCGGTACAAATTTTATGTATGTATGATAAAATAGACATAATTGATGTCGAGGGTGTAGTAAGATACGTTGTTTCATTGCAACAACCCGATGGAAGCTTTTCCGGTGATAAGTGGGGCGAGATAGACGCAAGATTTTCATTTTGCGCCGTTGCAACGTTATCCTTGCTGAAAAAATTAGAAGCGATTGATGTTGATAAAGCAGTGAAATTTATCGAGTCCTGTAAAAATTTTGATGGTGGTTTTGGTTCCAGACCATTATCGGAAAGTCACGCAGGATTAATTTATTGTTGCTTAGGATTCCTATCTGTAACAAACCGCTTGGATATTGTGGATCGTGATACCTTAGCTTGGTGGTTATGCGAAAGACAATTACCTTCAGGGGGATTAAATGGTCGACCAGAAAAGTTACCCGATGTATGTTATTCCTGGTGGGTTTTGTCATCATTGAGTTTGTTAGGTCGATTACATTGGATCAGTTGGTCTCATTTGGAAAATTTTATATTGGCATGCCAAGATGCAGAAACTGGTGGTATAAGTGATCGACCTGGTGACGTAGCTGATCCATATCATACTGTATTTGGTTTGGCGGCATTATCACTATTAGGTTACAAAAATATAAAAACTGTAAACCCAACATATTGTATGCCACAAGATGTTATAGATAGATTGGGATTGAAACCACAAATGTTAAACTAAGAAGAAATTGTACCCGTATATAATTATGTACAAAACAAAGATAACTGTTTATTCAGTTAAATAGTAGGCACGTGGAATTTATTGCCTATTAAAAATACTGCTTAACACGCAGAACAGATAGAAAAATCAAGACACCCAGAAATTTAATGTGTATTTTTCAGTCACTTTGCAAAATAATGCCTTTTATACTTTTAAACTTCTCAGTTTAATAAATGAATTGTACAGTATATCTATTCTTTATTTAATATCACATTTTATTAATCATTATTCATATGTATACATAATGATAGCAAGGACTGTGGCGTAGTATGGTAAACGACACATAAGTATCGGCACCCTTCGCACCACACAAATTTAATTTATTATATAATAATATAATAAAAAGTCCGGGACGGCCGTTTCGAGGACACGAATGGTCCTGATCATCAACCGGTGACCGAATGATGTGAGAAAAAACTTTTTCTAAAACTAAACGCATGTACTATCCCTACGTCTTAGAACAGATATCCTTTACAAGTGCCTATTTCTACCCCCTGCACGCCTTGAAGCTACGACGTGCGAAAAATAACATGCATGAACTATCCCTTCTTCCGAGAAGAAATATTGTATTTTACAAGTGCCTAATTCTACCATCTACGCGTCTTAAACTACGACATGCGAAAAACACGGCCAGATGTACGGGAAGATCTCTTTTATGGCCCAAAATATAAACGAGTGCCAGCCTACTGCAAAAGGTCAAAAAGGACAGAGTACGACAACGGTCCGTTTTCTCGGTTCATCAGATTTTTATTACTTTTTATGTAAACTCTCTCGTACGCATCTAATTCTTGCGGCGACGTTACGTTTTTAATCAATTTTAAGTCTTCTAATTTAATACTATGCCCGCTTTCATTTATATGTTGTGCTACACTCGACGCGTCCAATCTGCCGTAGCGATAATTTCTTATATGTTCTTTGAATCTAGTTTCTATCGCTCTTTTCGTTTGACCAATATAGGCTTTATTACAGTCACTACATGCAATTTTATAAATACCCGACCTTTCTCCCATTTTCGGTTTATCTTTAGGATTACCGAGAAGATTTTTAAGTGTGTTGCGCGAACCGAAGCATACGTTCATATCTTGACTCTTCAAAACCTTACTCACGCCTTTCGATATGCCGTGAAAGGGGAGTTTCACGAATTTCTTACTATTAATTTCTACCGGGGTTAAGGTGGTGGAATTTCTTACGTAAAGCCTATGTTGGACTTTCTTAAGCATGCGATCGAGAGTCGATCGATTCGCATTCGTGTCCTCGAAACGGCCGTCCCGGACTTTTTATTATATTATTATATAATAAATTAAACTTGTGTGGTGCGGAGGGTGCCGATACTTATGTGTTGTTTACTATATGTATATATGTTTAATAAGTGAATAAGCTGAGCTTATTATTAAATACATGCTTTTTTTAAATAAATAATGTATCACTCTAATAATTTATTTCTTATATTCAAAAACATCTATTACAATTTTATTTTAATTAAACGTAAAAATTCGTCAAACTTGATTTAAATAAATGCCGATTAAATTGCCAAGTACTGCCAACCTAGAATTTTGTAACATATATAACTACATATTTATTTCTTCATTAAAAGTACTTATTATTCGTACAAAAAATATTGTACAAACTCCATGCATTCTTTCACGCACTTGGTTCGTAATTAACTATTATGAACGCCCGTTTTAATTCTCTCTGAAGTATCACATGCTTTACGCCTCACTGTTGGCTTATATAGGGTTGTTGAAATACCAGATAAAGAAACAGCAGGTCTCTTACCCATAGCATGCGCAGTTCACTACAATTTGTACATAAGCTTTGATTTAATACTAAACAATTGTAATTTATCTCATGGACCGCCTTAACAGATATTAAAGGCCTTCTATTTTGCTTTTCAAATCAACAAAAACTAAGTCGTCTAGTGAGCATCTTGAATTGTAATCTTAAAAAAAAAAATAGGCTTAGTTCATTATAGTTCCGAAAATAATTTTTAGCAAATGAAATACGAGAATTAAGCAAGAATAAACGTTGAGACCAAGAAAACGCTAATAAACAATAGCAAACAAATGTTAAATATCAAAGGACGAAATTACCCTATTAAGCGTGCTATTACGGTTGCACGCACTGCAGCAAACGTGAAACTCTTATCCCCGCATTGCTCGATCATAATCTATCTCACTTCAACTAGTTCATTGTTACTTAATAAGATACGGACGTACATCTTATCTAGTAAAGATGTTTGTTATTCACTTCTATCTTTGTTATTAACAAAGAAAATAATGAAAAGAGTAAGGTCTAATATCTCAACAATTTTATTACCGGAACTACCAACCTAAATCATTCGCGAAATTTAAAAAATGTCCAGTGGCATAGTATTTCATCTTATCCCTGAATATTATAGAAATTATCTTAAAGCAGTGATTTTTAACTTCCCAAAAATACAGATAATATATTTATAATGAAGTGAAATGTTTTGATACAAAAATAGTTTACTGCGAATTGTTTGTAATATTAGATATCCTTGATATTACAAAGTTGGCTGCCATGTAGCGCACATAAATAAAGGATTTGGATAAAGAATGTTCTATTTGGCTAAAAGCCAAGAACAAATTAAAAATATTTGACAAACCGTTCTTGTACCGATTTTATTTTTATTTATGTAGGAATAGGTAAAACGCAGGAAGTTTAAAATTAAAAAAAGATCAAGAAACCTGAAATTAAGAAATTGTAGGGATGTGTATATTTTAGAGGTTGCTACTCTGAGAAAAATAAATTGACGGTTGGTAATAGGCAATAAAACTGACATTTGCAAAGGCGTTTGATAATTTTGGGATTGTTAAAGAAATTTAACACATTTTTCGCATTTAACGCCACGCACTCATAAATAGAATATCTTCAGTGCTTAAAATCTAATTGGTTCTCGGCATCATAGTCATATTAACTTAGTATAGTTTCGGAAGTTTTATCGATCCATCAATAACACTGGGTGTGATGTATTTGAGTACATTTTCGTTGTAGTGTCGAGTGATTAAAGCCGTACTGAAATAGTCATAACTAAAATTAGTGTGTAATGTCGTACCCTGGTAGACCGCCTATAGTGCAGGGGTTAACAATGGCCCCGGGCATGGCTTATATGCAAATGCCTGGTCCTCCACAACCATTGATGCCAGCTGTAATGCCCATACAACATGTAAGTTATATCGGTGTATTTCAATATGTTGTTAGATGTTTTAAATTTTGACAGATGGTACCTATTCAGGTAACAACCGCACCACAAATACGTGCTTATCCAAAACTCAATCCTAATCGAGAGCAGCTAAAGCAAGTGCAAGGCCCGCCTGTTACCGTGTTCGTAGGTATGTTTGTATAATTATTTTTTCCACAAAGTTTATCTCATGCTTACCTCTTACCATAGGCAATATTACTGAAAAAGCACCAGACACCATGATTAGACAAATATTAGGCACATGCGGATCTGTTATTAGCTGGAAACGTGTAAAGGCTTTTGGTTTTTGCGAATTGGCAGGACCTGATGCAGGACTTAGAGCAGTAAGATTATTACATGATTTAATGGTTGGTGAGAAACGCCTTGTAGCTAAGGTTGATGCTAAAACTAAGACTGTTTTAGATGAATATAAAGGTACGTATGCTACACATTATTTATCTTTTCTTGGTTTTCTTAGCAATATTTATAGTGCAATGTTTTTATTTATACTTTTGTGTGTTTGTGATGAATATAATACTAAAAGCTTAAACTTTAAAAACATATAATATTATTATTACGTAGAAATTATATTCTTAAAAAATGTTATTTATTTTTGTAACATTCAACATGATGGGACTTTGTTTATAATACAGTGTTTAATTGATATTTCATAACTGATAACTGTTTTATAATGTGAAGCTTAAACTCCAAATAGTTGGTAAATAGTGAATTTATTGGAGTATTACCCGAATGGTTTCAGTATCACATCAGATATATCTAAGTGGAGACAATAAATAGGGAAATTCTGCTCCATTTTCTGCATGTTCCAGAGCCATCTGGATTCTTGTTTGTGGTATCACATATTTGCTCAGTACGATTGGCTATTTTACAGAATTTTATGAAACCGATGAAATATATTGATTAAATTTTATGAAATATTTAAATGTGCAGATAGTTAAAAAAATTAAATCACTCAAATATTTAAACATTAAAATAAGTCACATAATAAAAAAATTGTACAAAATACACTACCCCCCAAAAACATAGACGCGGTATCGTTTTTATTTACCAAAGTTTATAGACATTATATAAAGTGTAAATGAGGGTTATTAATACTTGTTATGTAAATAGTCCATTTATAGATATTTCTGGGTATTTATTGCTTTATGAGGGGTAATTGAGATTTTCCCAGATCAAAATAGGAATTTTAAATGCGACGAAAATTTAGACCCTGTGCATTTATTACATTAATATAAGCAAAAATGTTTTAATTTGATACTTCTCTTTATATGCAGCGATTGTGCTGGTAAAGTGTACACATTTCATCACGAGAAATTATATTTTATAAAGTGTTTGCAATATGGGTAGAAAAAAGCAATTATCCTTGATAGAAAGGGGTGAAGTTCTAGCCTGGCACCAGGATGGTGTTAGTAAGAAGGAAATTGCTCGTCGGTTACGAAGAAGCGATCATTCAGTTAGAAATTTCCTAAAAGATCTGGAAAATTACGGCAAACCAAAAGGCCAAGGGCAACCGAAAGCTGTAAGTGAGCGGGATAAACGCGTGATATTGCGGTGTGCATCCAATTCTTCTGCGTCGGCGAGAGTCATTGCAGAACAGGCGGGGGTACAAACGCACGTGCGTAATGTTCAAAGGATTTTAAAGGCGTCACCGGTAATATCACGGAAGAAAATGTTGAGAAAACTGCCACTTTCGGCGAAACACAAAGAAGCGAGGTTGAGATTTGCCGAAGAACACGTATCCTGGAAGAAACAATGGGAAAAAGTTACATTTTCCGATGAGAAACGTTTTAATTTGGACGGACCGGATGGGTACTCGCATTATTGTCATGATCTGAGAAAGGAACCAAAAGTGAAAATGACCAGACAATTAGGGGGTGGATCTGTGATGATATGGACAGCGATTGGATTCCGCGATAAAAGTGAGATAGTGTTTTGCACAAACAAAATGACATCTGTGACGTATAAAGACTTATTGCGTGACAATCTTGTACGTTTTGGAAACCAATGGGCCGGGCGCAATCTTGTTTTTCAGCAAGATAACGCGCCAATTCATAAAGCAAAAACCATTACTGAATGGTTTTAAGAGAAAAGGATTAAAACTTGACAGTGGGCGGCACGGTCACCAGACTTAAACATTATTGAAAACATGTGGGGTGAATTGGCACGTCGCGTTTATGGCGGAGGCCGTCAATATTTCACGGTACAGGAACTGAAAACTTCAATAATGACTGAATGGCAGGATATCCCTCAAAATTATGTGTTAAATTTATATAAACCTATTAATGACAGACTATTGGAAGTGATTAAGAACAATGGAGGATCTACGCATTATTGATCACTCATTTGTTTATTTTTGTTTCACATTTGCAACAGAGCGTCTAAATTTTTGTCGCAGAAATTGTTTAAACATTGCAGTAATAATTTATTATTTAGTTCATACATTACTGGAGGAAATATTTTTAAGTTTATTTTACTTTTATAAATAAAAACTTAATTAGATATCTTGCTAGTTTCACAAAGAAATGTTGTAACCCTTGAAACCCTTAACATTTTACCGCGTCTAAGTTTTTGTCGGGGAGTGTATTTTCCTTTTTACCTATGCGCTATATCCTAAATTATTACCAGGTAGATTTTTTTCTCTTTTCAAAGATGTATCATAATCTATGTCCGATTAAAAAAGTTTTAAGAATATAAAATGCCCTAATTTTGAATCAGATAGGTATAATGGCACATTAAGTTCATTTCGGAAATGAACCCAACAAAAACAACATTTACGAAGGAGTAAATATTAAAATAATTTTCCAATATTAAGCAATGATCTACAGTGCATTACCATACAACTACATAATGCGGGAATGTAATAAATAAGAGAGAACATATTTTAATAAGTACATATTAGTAGGTTAAGGGCCAAGCAATGCTCGATAATATACAATTACAGTGATCATAGTCCTCGGCTCTATAAACTCCTCAACATGAAACGGTAGTCATGGTCTTCCGATATGTTTGAGCTTTTTGGGTTTCTTTGGGGAGTTTTTTGTGCATTCATCATTTGAACTGTTGTCTCGATCCCGGATTGTCTCAAAGAACATCGTGTCACGATAGATTTCAAAAACCCTTCCTTCTCATTAGCGTAACGTGCTAAAAAGATTAAGGTTGGTACCATTCGCCGCGTTTTGTGATCCTCGGACACCATTATGGGAACTCAAGGTGCACCGAGTTTTTGGTAATCTAGGTGTTCCTGACATTAATATGTCCAGAAAATTCGTAGACAATTCCTCTTGGTTAGCTCGCTTAACAAGACCTTCACTAATGACAGGTCCATGTACACACATGATCCTTTTGTGTTTAAATCCGTCGAAGGATAAAGCATCTGTTTACTGCAGAATCGAAGCTCTATTTATTTGCCCCTCAACATGTTAGGCATCGAATTAAATGTCATAGAAACTGTACCAACAACTCATCTTTGTCATCATCGTTTGTGCTTGTCTTTGTTCTTTTCAATGGATGGTAGGTAAAGTCACTCAAATAACTTTTGTCTAACTATCCGATTTTCTTAGATATTGATTGAATCGTTGCGTTATAACATGTTGAAGTCACAGTTTAGTAGGAACTGTTTTGTCCAAAACTATGTCCCCTCCATACTGACTTGATTTGTTCCATCCGTTATGATCCACCCTATGTAAGTTCCGAGTTATACGATCATATGTACGAATTTCTGCAATATTTTGTATTTATATTGTGAAGTACTTTTGTTTAAACGTTAAAAAGCTATATGAATGGGGTACAAATTACGAATACAGAAAAACTACATACAACTGTTTAGTTGCTTAATTCAGCATTGCAACTTTTTAGTAACTTGCATCCGAAACATTCAAATATTTTATTTAACCAAACAACTTTTGTTACACATGCTTGGAGTGAAATTTATTAATTGAAAATATATTTGATTTAGCTGAAAGAAGAAAGAAAGAAAGAGGATCCTCCCCTTTACAAGACGAACCAGAAGAGGAAGAACCGTTGGATGAAGAAACGCAGGCATTAGACACGGCCGCCTTAGAACGCATCAAACAAATTTTGCACGAATACAAAGAAGAAATGAACAACTTCGAGTTGAAGAAAGAAGGTATTGGTAAATGTTTATACTTTTATGAAGATATGTACTCATGTAGTAGTTTTTTAGAGGAAGTAATAGAAAAGCGGAACAAAATACTTGACGAAGCGGACGTTGAGGAAGAGAAACGAGATCTGATTACTCGCGAGATCGGAAAGTTTCGCGAGATAATGAAGGTGAGTAGTCATGTTAGAATGCCGAAACGATCACAAAGTAAACGTGTTAGATGCGGTCAGTTATATCCGATTAAGACATATTATTTTCAATTCTTTTGGTTCTATTTTTCCCGTCGGTCTTATTACGATAGAGTTTTTGCTGAGAGAGATGCTTGAAAGATACATTTACCAAACATAACCTAACTTTGCGCGATACATAGACATACATGCAATTCAATCAAGCCGGTGCAATTCTCTGTATTTATTAGGTTATGTTTTATGAAATAGTTTGTGATACAGAGTGTGGTTAGGTTGTGTATGTTGGTTAGGTTAGGTTATCGTACAAGCTTTGAGGTTGCGCTCATATGGTACTATAAACAGGCAAATGGAGCGGCGCAGTTCCTCCTAGGTTCGGCCCGGAGCGCCGCTGGTGAGTAATGTGACATCAGTTACACTGACATATTATCCACACCCATCTCACACTCGCATGCACTTATATTTTTGATCGTGTGTGTATATTCAATACCATCGGTTTCGCTCATCTCTTTTAAATTCGATATGCAAGTGTGACTTGATAGTTGTGGTTTCTTTTTTATTTGTAAACGATGACAGTGCAAATAACTAACGTAAAATATTTACATTATAGAAGAGATTTTAATTTCAATTTAATTTTCACATACGACACTTCTTTCGTGTACAGTACAAACAAATATATACAACAGTAAACGTAGGAATCTACCAATCTTTATTAAGTATGTTTTAAGTTCGGTAACTTAGAAAATTGCGTTTTTTTTTTGTTTTTTATTAGAAAAGGGATAAGAAAAACTCAAGATGAACCCAATTGTTTTAGAAATTTTGTATTTATCTGTTTTTAAATTTATTAAAGATACCTCTCATGCCATATACGTAGTACCATTATACGACGCATTGGCTATGTAGGATATTTTATACAGTGAAGTACTAAGAATTTTTAGAATTGCAATTATTTATACTATATTTATTAGAAGAAGGAGCACTGAAACCGCTCTAGAAAATTTTCTGGGTGCGGTCATCTCAGCAGTAGATTAAAAGATAGTGCCGCTCGGATTATTCGTTGATTTCTCGAAGGCATTTGACTGCGTTGATCATCACGTATTGATTGGTAAGTTGGAATTGGTTGGTGTTAGAGGAACCATATTAGCTTGGTTTAAGTTATATTTGGGTGATAAAGCTCAAAGCGTTTTAGCAAATAGGATTATTTCTGGAAAGAAGAAGATTGTTATGGGCGCTCCTCAGGGATCAGTGCTTGAATGTCTTAATTTTATATTACGCAGATAATATTAATGTTTTGATAACAGACAAAACCGGAACGTCTTATACCTGCCATACAATTCAACAGTATTTGTCGCTTAATAAATTATATATCAATAAAGAAAAATAATCAACGCTTATGTTTGGAATTAGAAATATTATAATCTGTAACTTAAATAGTACAAACTTACCTGTACAGACAAATAGGGCTTCCGTATTGTAGCTAGTGGTAGATAAGAGATCATCTTAGGGTGATCACATTACCAGCTCGCGAAGAACCACAAACCATCTACGGTATTCGGACATTGAACCGATTTTGCGACATGCGCGTTTTAAGAACGGTGTATTTTTCCTGTGTTCAATCCGTTCCGAGGTATGGCATTACACTGGGGCCAATCGATGGGAGTGCTGAGAATTTTTGTGCTATAGAAACGGGCAATAAGGCGCTGTCGCGTCGCGAGAATCGGCTTATTATATAAAACGTTGTGTATGGCATACCGGGGGAAAGAACATTTGACAGTCTTTAATTATTAAAGTCTATTACTTAAAGAACACACTACGTTCTTGTATCAAAGAGCATGGCGGTAAGGTATTCGACATCATCCCGCGAAAATTTAAAACCATTAGTCGTGTGCTTTATTTAAAAGAGGCGTAAAACGGTTTATAATACAAGAGGTAATATTAACATCAAGGAATACTGTGAGCTTTATCTAATACGTTGCAATAATATTTCGAACGTTTGATCCAGTAAAACCATTGCATTCTGGAAAGGTTGGTATTTGGGGAGCAGCTCCATGGAGAAGAATTATTGCTCCATTGTTTCTCATCGAATGGTGAATGCAAAATGATATTGTAATATCTTGTTGCAACCTTTTCGAACCAGTTGCATGATGACGAACTAAAAGATGGATGTTACTAAAAAAGAACCTCTTACATGAATGCCATGTAGTAGACTTTCCTCGCTGTTCTACTGATTGAACTATTTCACAACTAAAAAATACAGTTTTTAAAAATGCATCATCATACATAATTCAAGAACTTACAGAAGCAATTCAAAATGTTTGTGGCACCTCAATTAGCGCCTCAGCACGTTGTCATCGCTTGACATGAAATGGTTTCTCTTTCATTTTTACCAGAAAACAAGTTTTTTGTTCTCTATGCTTTATTATTATTGATTTAGATTATCTCATTTACGCTTTAAACTTATTTGCATCATTAATCATTACTATCAAATCTAAATTGCATTATCAATTTTTGATATACGAGTTAAGCAAAATTAAAAAAAAAAACACGGTCCTCCCGATTATATCATATTGCACCTTTCTATGAATAATCCTTTATCAAATTTGAAGAAACTGGTTCTATTATCTGGGATAGAGCTTCCTGGCATCCTTATACTCGTCGAATTTTTTATTTAATTCTTTCCAACAGACCCTATCCAACATTTTTAGTTTATCAGTTGTCAGTAGTATCAGTTCATCATGAGTCTTCCTTTATCCGATCGATATTTGTTTATAATGTGAAAGTTAGTTGTTTGCATTGATCATCACGATGCTGTTTTATGTGAATTGTATTATTCTTAGAGCAGCATACAATTATACATAGTTAGATATTGTTTTCGCTGTCGATCGTATTTGTAAGTTACGGTCTGCAGTTTTATTATAATAATAAATTGTCGTCCGATTGTCATGAAGATGCCTACCAAGAATACAGACAACAACAGATGGATTGTGCACCCATTCTTTAATTGAATGTAAGTTACAATGTACATGTACATTAAAACATTTGTTTTTTTTTTTTAGTAAATCAATATATTATCCCGATTCATCTTTTTTTTATTATTTACGATATGTCGGTTAGTACCATTATTATTTTTAACGAAGATATTTATGAGATCAACAAACAAATTTCCATAAAATACCGTCGGGATTCGCACTTGTATGATATAACCGTTCAAATTTTATGGAAATTCGTACAATATAGGATAACTAGAGATACGGGAACATATTTTGTCCAACACACTTGCTGACCTGCCGAGTAGAGTAGCAGCGACTAAGATCATCTTATTTTACATAAAATACACGATACGGCTGCCTAAGGAGTAGAGATGCGAATGGGCCGGGGCGGCCCGTCCTGGGGCGCGCCTCTACTCCGTAGCCTTATTTACGTAGCTGCTTCCCGTAAAATACGACGATTTTAATCTTAGCAAGTGTGCCGGACAAAATATGTTGCCCTGTCTCTAAAGATAACATACTAATGCTTCTAACGTTTAAAATTAATTTTTGAGAAAACGTTTAATTTATGATACATTTCCAAGAGTTATTTTTATGCCGTTTCGATTCAACAAAAAAAATATATGCATGTCGTACTTTACACATATGTCGCTGTTTTTTCTATCAAGAAAAATCAACAATACTTGCTTTTCATACCACAAGGAAATCCATGGTTGACGTTGCATATTAGGAACAGAGTTAGCGTTTATGAACGGGCAGAGTTATCAACAGCCTATAAAAATAAAATTTATTTGCTCCGTATACTCTTACAGATCTTTCACAAAGAAAATAATCTAAAACTTGTATTTGGTCATAATGTTAATCTTGATTTTTTTTCTCGAATCTGATTACAATATTTTTTTTTTATAAATTGTAGGTTGGTTCCCCGGTAACGATACTGTAACAAAAATTTGTTTCTTTTTATTTTCACATACCATGATGAGTGTGGAGTCAAACTTTAGCCCGATTTTCTCTGAAGATTTCGAGTCATGTCGTCATCTTTATCTTTAAGTGAGTTCTAAAACTTGGGGCATAGCTAGGATAGTGCACCCCAATGAGACTGCGAAGACCCCTGACAACTCCCAATGAAGATGGTGTTCCTCTTCAAACAGATTTTGAGGATATCCAGTAGTGTCTAAATCTTTTAATGTGGTGAAATTCTGAAAAGTGTCTTTCTGCGCATGCGCAATTGTATTACCAGAATATTTTTGAAGAGTAACGCTATCTTCATATCGAGGCCGGAAACTTTTCAAACTACCCTCGTATTCCTATAAGCTTTCGCTTAACTTCTTCATCATGTTAACCTTATATTGACTTCCTAAGCAGATCCTTTGAATGACCTAGAATTCTCAATGGAAATATTCCTGCATAAAATTGCACATTAGATCTTTTGCCATTTCTCATTACAAAGAGGAAAATAGGAACAATACGCTCGTTTTGAGATTGTTTAGTTGAGAGATTGCTAGTTTCTGTATCACAGGACAAAAAAATTATTGATCACTCAAAGAAAATCAATCATTTTAAAGGCAGTTGCATTGGAATACACTCCGCCCTTGATTAGAAACGGCATTTTTTCCGACTATTTTGCACTGTACATTAATTGCATGCTACATTTGTATCATCTATGCACCTAAAGAAAATAACAAACATTTATACAATGACATTCTCAACCATAATTGCGATTATAACGATATACCCGTATGACAAAGCTGTAATTTTTCTTGTACAATTACGTGATAATTTGTAATTATGTAAATTAGGTTTAGAGTCGTTGAAAGATATAGTTGACAAGTCATGTCTATCTCTTTTTTTCTAATCGGCAGATTGGTTAGAAATCGTGTGAGATTTGTAACGGCCCCGGTATCAGAGTGGTATGAAAAATTTATATATAAATAACATAATTCTTGCGCAGCGACTGTCGCGCCCTCTCTAGACTCATATCTCTACTTTATTCTAGAGACAAGAGGAGGAGAAAGAAGTGAATAGGCGCAAAGAAAAGGAGGTGAAGAAGGAAAGATCTCCTTCGCATTCGCCGAGTCCACGTAGGCGGGAAAAAGATGAGAAGAAGCGTAGGCATTCACGATCCAGGTGAGTTACATGCCATATAATACTAAAAGGTAGTATCTTGATGTTAATCTCACGATTGACCGATGCTAGTTTTTGACTTAAGGTTGTGTTTGTAGTAAAGTTGTGATGGTCGATGAGAGCGTTTTGAGTTAGTAAAACGGGCCAATCGTTGATGAGATACATTGTTGGTATGCGGGTGTTTATATGGAACTACGCGACATCTATGGAGGCGATGATGAGCAAAGATAACAGCATATATCATACTTTATCTGCCATCATAAGCTCTAGTTTTAATGGATATCAAGAACTTAATATGTTAAATTGACCTTAGACTCCCTACTTGGGACCAGAAACAGCGCAATTAAAAATGGCGCGCCAGTCGAAGCGTCATAAACTCTATCCGCGATGCATAGTTCGTCGCTTTTACCGACTATTACAGCCTCACTATAAACACACCCTTAGGCGTCTTTTTCGCGAGTTCACGCTTGATCAACGGGAACGTTAAAATCTAAAATCATAGCCGACGTGGTTTGGTGACAAATCGATAAGGGAGGAAACTTTTTTTATACCAAAGAAACGCAAGTGTACTTTTATCCAATTCTGCAGAATAATTTCCACCACTTTTTAACTAATGATGCCCTATCATTTTGAAAAAAAAACTGTATTCTGGTTATTCTCTTTTTGCAAGAATGATCTTCCTTCTATAAAAACTTGAAACGTTTGAAAGTTGCTACTGCAATGGTTCTACCTTCAAGAAAACTAGAATTATAAAAAGAGGATAACCAGGACATTTTGCTATTGCTCACAAATTATATGTTTTGGGCATGGTTAAGAAATTGTTAACTGCTTTACCTTATAATCTCCTTGTTTTTGCAAAATTAATTCCACGATTTAAGCTGACAGTAATAGAGAAGGTGCTGATTTGTTATCGTTAGTTCAACAACGGTCATATACAGGAACTCGCGAAGAAGGGCTCTTTGTATCCATAGTTAAGAACATTGCAGAAGTTACAGTAAATTTTCTTTGCCATAGATCAAGAGATAGGGACAGAAGTAGGGAACGAGAAAGAGAAAGGGAACGCGAAAGAGAACGCGAGAGGGAAAGGGAGAGGGAACGCGAAAGAGAGCAGAGAGAAAGAGAAAGGGAGCGCGAACGAGAGCGTGAAAGGGAAAGAGAAAGAGAAAGGGATAGGGACCGTGAAAGAGATGACAAAACAAAAAGTACGAAAGATTTACTGAAGGACAAAGAAATGGAAGAGGAAGCAAAAGAAAAGAAGAAGGCCGAAAGACGAGCCAGGGAGAAGGAAGCTCTCTATCAAGAAAGGCTAAGGTATGTGTTTTATTTTTGCGTTCATATCTCGCGTGTAATATTTAGGGGAATATTTGCGTAACTGTAGAATAATCTTCCGGGTGTTGTGTGTGCACCTTAATTAGTGCGCTACATGCTAGCTTATCGTTGGTTTTTTGGTTGTATACCTAGTTTGTTTTTCCGAAAAGTTCAATTCAATTGTCAGAAATAAACGATCTGAGATATAAACAGGAAAAGGAGAAAAAATGTTGAAAAAGAAATAAACAAATCCCGAAACGTAAAAGGATTCTTATTTAAACAACACAACCGGCACAACCCAAGAAAAAAGAACTTTAAATATTTAAAATATGAACCACCAGTAGCGGCTGGTGGTGACGTAAAGTTCCACAACAAAACTTCGATTCCCTCGTGCAATATACACGATATGCAGCGGATGATATGAGTCAAAACATCTGATGTCTGCTGTTCGCACATGTCGCGCAGGACTAGACTGACTGATCACGCATCATCAAATAAATCTTGTTTTATTATGCAAATCAACAATGTACAATTTAATCTGGAATTATTACTAGTTGCTACTATACTTGCTTATACCTTAGGAATTGGGAAATTCGCGAAAGGAGAAAAGCGAAAGAATATGAGAAGGAAAGAGAGAAAGACCGCATCAAAGAAGAAGAACGAGAAAGAGAAGCAAAACGGCTTAAAGAATTTTTGGAGGATTACGACGACGAACGTGATGACCTCAAGTATTATAAGTAAGTCATATTATTTCGCTTGTCAAAATATGTTCTACTTAAACATTTATTTTGAAGGGGAAGGGAATTACAGAAGCGCATAGCGGAACGAGTCAAGGAAGCCGAATCTGATAACAGGGATAGATCAAAGGAGAAAGAAGAAATCGAAGAATTGAAAAATAAAATATTCTCGGGCGAATTTGAAGATCCAAATGCAGAATTCGAAAGGGTACTATATTCACATAAATTAAATGAATAAATATCTAAAGCAAACCATATTTTAAGGCTAAGAAAGAACGAGAGGAACAATACAAACCTAGGTTACTAATAGATGTCAATTTAGAACAATCGAAACAGAAAGAGAGGGAAAAGGAAAGAGCCCTAGAACGGCAGCATGCGAGAGAAAGGGATAGAGACAGAGAAGCTGAAAGGGAACGCGATAGGTTAAGAGCAAAGGAGGAACGAGAAAAGTTAGTGTTTTTAATAATCCGGTTTTCCTTTTTTTTATCGATTTTTTTTTATAAGATTCATCGTCCAGCAAGCCGCGCAAGAATTGGCTGCTGTCGAAGCTGAACCTATAGACAGCGACAGTGATATGGATGATAATCATTTTAGTCCAGCGCCGCCCGAGCAAGATGGTAGCAGGGATAATGAACCTGCACAAGTAAGTCGCTGATTTTTCTGAGTAAAAATATTGCGTTGAATAAGTAATGTTAAATAGATACATTCCATAAAATATAAATAATAGGAAGTTCATTGAGAATAATTGTTGTATTTTTTTTTTTATTATTTTACATTACTAATCACATTAATCAATTAATTTGAGAAGTTCAGAAGTCCCACGACAAAATTCCTTGTCATCATTTATTAGTAATTATTTTTTAAAAAGCTCGAATGGGTCGATTTTTATTTTTAATCGACCGCGTCACTTCTATCTTCAGCCCGGAGCTGTCCATTTTTAAGCAAATATCTATTTATTGGATTTAGTGGACTCTCGACGATAACCTTGATACGTTCAACTAATTATCTTCTTCTGGATATCTACTATTTATCAAGCGAAATTTAAAATTCCTTTTTATTAAATTCAGAATGAGAAATACTGAATAAAATGAAGTGCCATAAGCGACGCTCAAGATTGCACAAGCAGGAGGAGGAGTACAAACCGGCCTATTTATACTGCTTTGGTTGATAACCAAATTTGAATTGTGACAGGGACATTGGATACTACCGCATACAATATCATTAGATACGTTACTCGGTTATGAAATCATATTTGGTTGTCAACCTGTACGCATAGGTTCATAAAACTCGCGAGAGCTTGTTTCTCATATCGCATTGATTTTATTGATCCTTTATTTCAATTTCAACAAATTGAATACATTTTCCTTTTAGTGGACGCAGATACAGCCGGATGAAGATTCTCGTCATTCGACAATATCAAATCATAACGATGAAACACCGCCAGTTACAGCGGCGACAACTATGAAGATATCTTTAAGTAAACCAATAGTATTTAGTCCGCACGGTCGAGACCCTAAACGAAAGAAACCTGATTTGCGGGACGTGTTCAATCCAGACGAAGATGATACAACAACGCTAGTTAAAAAACGAAAATTAGTTCCTCTTGGTTAGTATTAAAGGAAAAAAAATAGTGTTTACCGCGGAAATATCGTTTGCTTATTTCTTGCAGATTACAATGAAGATAGAAAAACGAAAAAAGATAAGGAAAATGGTGACAAGAAATCCGAGGAATCGATAAAATCTCAAGAAGAAAAACGAAAACATATAAAATCGCTTATAGAGAAAATACCGACTGAAAAAAACGCTCTCTTTGCCTATCAATTAGATTGGTCTGCAATAGATAATAATTTGATGGAAAAGAAGATTAGGCCCTGGATTAATAAAAAAATCATCGAATATATTGGAGAACCGGAACCTACTTTGGTTGATTTTATTTGTTCTAAGGTTTTAGCCGGCTCGCAACCGCAAATCATATTGGAGGATGTGCAAATGGTATTTTAACATTCAACATTGAGACGTACTCGTACTGATTTTCGTGTTAATTTCAGGTTTTAGACGAAGAAGCTGAAGTTTTTGTTGTTAAAATGTGGAGATTACTTATTTATGAAGTGGAAGCGAAAAAATTAGGATTGGTCAAATAATTTAATTAATAATTTACAATCAATTAATTTTACTCAAAAGGAAGTAAATAGTACTGTAATTTTTATGTTGAAAATAAATTTATTTAATTATATTCTTCTGTAATATCAATCACCATTTCCTAATCTTATATTAATAACAAATCAAAATTGTTCAAAGTTATTCAAAATTTATAGAATCCCACCAACGACCCCTGTCCTATATATGTCGACCAATATGAGCATTATATCAAATTTGTTATCGACTTAATAAATATACATTACGACCACAGATGCAGTTGAGCACTTTTATTTTCTATTTTCCAATGAAATTTTTTATATAAGATCCTATTTGTCAAGTAATTTAGCTTGCCACAGAAAGATCTGAAGTTGCATGTGCAGGACGTTAACAATTTCAGAACTCAATCTCTTGAAGCTTTACAGCATTTCTGTTACTTTCCATCTCATAGAAAATGTTTATGGAATAAAGTTTGTAAAAAAAATAAAAATAAATACAGGTTTTAAGACTTCTTCCTATTGCGCAGTTTTAAAGAGAACTTTCTAATTTTTATGCTTTTAGTGGTAGTATATCACAGAAAAAAAGCATATTACAGACCTCTTTTACCACCAGCTTAAGTAATTTTGTTGCCCGACAGATTGTACCAATTACAATATTATACTCTTAGTTTCCGAGCTGGAGTCGAGTCATTGTCGTAACTTCTACCGTCATTTCATCGCATTCTTAGAGGACATCTTCAAAGCTGTTACTACACACTGACTGTCAGTATGCAGCCCTGAGTTTGTCCCATAGTAGTGTGGACGAAATGTCAGCAGAAATTACGACAACGCGGTTCCAACTCGGAAGCCAAGAGTTTGATGCAACCGACCACCGCAGAAGCCTACGGACAACATATGTATATGTTCAAGGATGCGACCTAAATAAATAGTTGGAGGCTTAATAAACCTTAATATTATTCTAGAATCTTTTTCCTTCAATTCAGCAGGTGCGAGAAGCGGTTTACTGAAGTGTTGATGGCGAGTATGAGTGGTGGCACAGATCTTGACACAGACAACAGATTCGATCTTCAGTTTTCTTAGTTGATATGTGATACTTTAGGGCTGGATGATCTGCCAAAAATCCTACCAGTAGTCTAATCTTTTGCCTACGCATCACGCCTTTTAATGGACACGGGCAAGGTTAATTAAAATTACATTACATAAGGATTATATCCTTTGCAATGTGAACCAGATAGTTTATGTTGCAATCTTCAATGATTCTCCTCTCAGTTTGCTACGAGTGAGGGCATTTTATGTGGTCTACTTTTGAATGTCGATGTGAGGTGACGTAATTCCCAGCAGAACTTCTGGCACATTGTAAAAAATGTTCCCGGTTCTAGACGTAGAAGGACACTGAAAAAATAATAAGGATTGTAAATTGACACAATTACCGTTATTGGTCGGATCATAATCCACTGGATGGAAGCTCACAAGAAATATTCATAATAGCTGAATGTTGGTGTAATTAGAGGTAGAATCATTGAATCATCTTTCATGAGAGAAACGTTAAATGATGATCGTTATTTACAGCTTTTGCAAAATTACATAGTTCCAGAATTATTTCGTTTGTGCCCCAATCGTGCGAGTGAGTTATAATTATCAGAGGAAATTTGGTACCCACAAGATGGTAGACCTCATTACGCTGCTAGGGTTAGAGAATGCCTGAACGCAATATTTAAGCAGACAACATATTCAGCGCGATCCGGATTTACTGCACTGGATTTTTTTCTCTGGGTTCATTTGAAGTTAGTAATTTATAAGGATCTATCTCAATCCCTCCAAGAACTAGAAGATCGAATCAAAACGGCCGTTCAAGAAATAATGCCTGAAGCTATTCACAACTCTGTAAGGTTATTTGTTGATAGGATAGGATATTGTCAGATAGCTTTAGGTTATCTGTTTGAACCTCTACTCTAAATAAACGTGGAATTTGTAATACCTTGATCAATTTTAAAATATCGGTGGTTTTGTATTAAATAAATGGTTACCATATTTTTTTGATCATAAATCAGGTATTCCGCCCATTTTGCCCGACCCTATATATTATACACTGATGTACTGTCATCGCAACTTAATATTATTGTTTGGAGAGTGTCTATGGATGTGAGCAGGTCCTTCGTGGCGTAGAAGTGACTGATGAGAATGATGTTCGATGTTCCTCACAAAATATTAACTTTGCGAGTGGGGAGAGAGGCCCCTTCCTCGAAATCTCTGAAATAATTTCACTTTCGTTTCTTATTTTTTTAATGCGCGGCGAAGCGATTAGTGTCCACCTCCCCTGGAATTCTGGCTACACCCATGCATATATTATTCCATAAATGAGATTCTTCTATTAGGTTAACTAATGATAGTAGCTGTTTACATGTACTTCATAATATTTATTTCTATATATATATGTATGATTGTTACATTATTAAGGGCTTAATAAGTGATCAATAAAAAATAATGAAAAAAATTATTATATTTTTTAACATGCTACACCAATGACATGAAATAACTTTAGAGCTGCACAGTGAAAAGGGCCATGTTCTTGTATTTTAACGTAAACATAAATAACAACGGCCAAGGTAAGTGAAATAAATTCAATAATACAATAGAAAAAATATTACAAAATCAATTTATTTAAACTCTACATCATCAAAGACCACTTAAATAAAGTAATATTTTATATTACATCTATATTAAATTTCGGTTCATATTATACATCTATTATCTAATTAAGTCTAATACTTCAAAAACTTGTACATACGAATTAAAATGTGTGCAGATACATATTAATGCAAGTGATTGGAATTAATATGTATACACATGTGAAAAAATAAAAATATATATAATCTAAATACAAAAACAAAAGAAAATAAACCCTATTACATACTGCATGTAGTAGTAAATGAATTGTACCAATGAATGTAAAAATATATATTCACGTTTAGGAATGGGCAATGAGCTCCACGGAAAGGATCTATATCAAAATAAGCATTCACAGCAAAAATGTATAATTCTAACTAATAAACTCATTAATCGTTTTGTCCCAATACGTGTTAAGAATATACTCTGTTTGATCACTTTGTACATATTGCAATATACAGAGAAGCAAAATAAAAACACAAATTTAAAGAGCTATTACGTCTTTACACCTCGTGAGGTAAAAAAACATAACCGCAGGACAGAGATCACTGTTGTTTTTTTTTTCTTTTTATCGAAACACACAATCAATTAAAATCTTCAATGCAATTTAATAGACAAACAATTTTAAAGCATCATAATAGAAAAATATCTTTTCAATCGCTTCGTTATTGGATATATCGTTACTTGAGATGCATATAATATTGTTTCTCCAATTGTCAACTCAATCTACTTAATTCTTTTAAAAAAGTAAACTAAGTCAACTTTTAAAATTATCCGATGAGCTAAATAATATATGTATTTTTTTTTTATTTTGGTGCACCGCTTATCGAGGATTTTACTATTAACGTTGAGACCATCCCTGAAATAACGATAACTTTATTTTAGTATTTAGTTATAGTTATAGTTTAGTATTTCAAGTATGAAAGTAATTTCAAATATTAACCCACATTTAAATCTAAGTTACTTTAAAAAAATAAATAATACCGTGGAAAATGTATGATTATTCAGATTTGTTCTTTTTAGCTGTTTAAATCACAAAATTCGTGTATAGTCATCATACCGCTTGTCAAACAAAACTGATTTAATAAAGAAAAGATTATAGGTGGTAGCGCCTCCTACCATGAACTACCATATGAGGTGTTCTGTTTTTTATTATAACTACCTAGCTATAACTATATAGTCATTAAATTAAATTTGATCGATAACTTTAACTAACAACTTTTTTTTTGATTATAGTTGCGTTTATTAAGCGGCCTAAAGACTAGCCATATTATTACGAAATAGTTCGTATTGCGTAAGAATTTCGACAGCTTTGCAGATGATATTAAAAGGTGGAACAATAGTATTGATAGTCTAAGGTGGCCCTTATCAAAATAAATTTATCAAAAATTTCTAGCAGTACGCAACACGCTAAAAAGAACAAACCTAATATTCGTTTAGATACACACAAAAAATTACCATAGTTCCGGCGCTACTACTTCCATTATTTGCCCCAGTTTGTTGAGGGTTCTACAAAGATAGTAAATTAGGAGAAGTAATCAATTAATAGAAACGGAATACACTCTACCTACCTTTCCGATGAAATTTTGATAAACGGAGAGATAGTTCTGGTAATTCTGGCCATAACTTCCTTCCTGACCATAACTCCATTTGCCTTGGCCACCGTAATTCTGGTTCCAATTACCACCTTGACGTTGCCAGCTTCCTTGAGAGGTGCCGTAACTGCCGGAGCCTCCCCATCCGGCACTTCCACTACCGCCTTGCCAATTTCCACTTTGCCAATTTCCGCCTTGATTCCTACCACTTCCCTGAGGTCGGTTCCTGTAACCATCTCTGCTGTGATGACTACTTGATTCCCTTCCTCTTTCTTGGTGTCTTTGACTATTACCTGTACGAAGAATTTTACTAGAAAATCAACAATTGTTATGTATTTTAAAACTACGCCCTGTGGAAACTCTGTTAATAACCACCACCTGGAAGTAGTTTTAAAATATGTAACAACTGTTGAATATATGAGGTTGTGCGTTACGAAATAAGGTATGACTATTCGTCAAGAAAATGCAGATGTTATGGAATTTTGTAACTAACTATAACATTCTAACTCGCGAAAATACGTTTACTGACCTCTATTGTTGTTACGCCATTCTCGTGGCCTATTTGACGGTTCTCGATTATCGCGTCTATCATTTCTACCCCAACTCCCTGATCTTGGTTGCCAACCACCTCTAGGTTTACTACCTCTGTCAAAACGGTTCATGGAATAATTTCGATCTCTATATCCCCCGCGATAATCATTCCCTATAAAACAAATGAGTTAGCATTTACTTGTCCATTAACAATTATGATCAGAAATACTTCTGTTTCGATTCCATTTTGCTCGGTCATCTCTGTAGTCGCGACGTTGTGTAATAGGTCCAAATCCATTATCTCTGCCTTCCTTGTTGTATTTCTGTATCATCGTCTTCGCTTGCTGTTCGTCCAATTCGGCGTAAGTCACCTCTTCTAACCAGTCCCCTACCTTTGGTAGTGACATGTTCGCTGCGATAAGAAGAAGGTAAAACTATTTATACCTTACTAGCATACAATTTTAATAATGTCAAGATACTGAGTAGACTAAAAAGGTGATTTGAATTTACGTCGACATTATTAAAATTGTATAATGCACAAAGGTCTCTTTGAGAGCTTTTTTTGATACGAAGAATAATAAACTGGACGATTAATAATTAAAGATCTTACAGATGACAGCAATAGTTCCTAGTTAAGTTAATTTCTAATAATGAGCAGAGACTTCTGAGTATGGATGAATTTAGAAGCATTTACATCGTAAGAACATAGAGGTAATTGAACATTTCAGTTAGAGAAATTAAGCAATTGGACGCAGAAAAAAAATAAATCCTAGAAGAAAGTGAGGTTGAAAAATAACTAAAAAATACAGTGAGCTTATAGAACGTTGAATGACCGAAGAAAGTAATTTTGCAGCAAATTATAATTTTTCGATATTCGTGTATAAAGTCATAAAGAAATCTACGTGGGAGAAAAAAGAAGCGCTCTCTTCGACGTTAGGTAATTTGTAGATATTGTCCTAATAAGTGCTTCCGGATTTTTCATAATCTTAATACATAGTTCTTTAAAGAGTTACTGACATTTACTCCGATTATAAAATTTTAATTCTAGCTCCGTCGATAACTTGATAACCGCTTGCTTTTTATCAAGTGGTAATAGCAAGTTTCTGAATGTTGTCGTCATACGAATCATACGAAACGAAGTTGTAGCTTCAAGTATTGCTTGTATTTCCCGATCTTCAGTTACGTGTTCATTTAGTTCTAGTGAGGTGCTGAGTGCTGCCACATCTGTTTCTTGCTAAGTGCGAACTCTTTGTTACTCAATATATATCCATGTTATAATGATACGTGTCCTTACGCCAGAATGAAAATTTTCCATAAAAATACTTGCACAATTGTAGCGCGCTCTTCCGTGACGTTACATAATGACATCATCTGATATCCGCATGTTACATGTAGGAAATAGAAAGTTCAAAATAGATTGCTCGACTTTTAAATCCGAAGGTACTCGCTGTACCATTCAAAAATAAATTAAATGACCAAGTGGTACTTCCAATCAATCTTTGCGGCTAGCTATCCGAAGTATAAAACCGAAGTATATAACCGAAGTATAAAAGGGTGATATGGTTTGTATTTGTTTTCATTACATTATTGTCTTGTGGATGTTTTTTCTAATCCTATTAAGCATGTCACACTGCCCATAATTTGAGCAAAGACGATACTATGTTAAGTTGGGAGGTCATATGTCTGGTCTTGTACCTGTAAATTGATTTTCGCAAATGTATAAGAAGTACTCGTTCTAATATTAGCAAAAAAATAATATGAAATGTTATTCTGTAAATCATTATAAAATGGCATGGATGTGTTCCTCGGAGACGCCAAATAAAGCAGAGACATAAACAACTCTAAGAATCAAAATCAGTTGCATATGGACTGTTCAATTAGGCACTGGCAAAGAGCAAGTGTTTCTTCTATAAATATTAACAATTATTATGGCAAAAAAAGGAACAACTGAGCGAAACTAAAGGCGCATTTCCATTATGCCGATCGACAAAGCTTGTTGACTTTGTAGAAATTTATCCGTCCTCACTGCATTGGCGGCATCAATAGTGAGTTCGACACGTGGCTTCGTTCGCAATATTCTTGAAAATGACTGATGAAGATCAACTTTTAACAGTTGCTGCTGCAATTATTATTCAATCAGAGATTTTTCTGACTGAAACATTTGCGAACAAATTCTCTGAAGAGCATCTTGGTACATCATATCTTCTATATTATCTGGACTGGAATATTTATATAAGAATTACCAATTATTTAGGATCAGCTAGATAACAGAAGAAAACACTTTTTAAATAAAAAAAAACATACGAGCACCTAATTAAATCATTTATAAGACTTTATTACTATTCATCGAGTTTATTATTCCAAAACATATTTAATTATTAAACAGGTGCTTAATGAGTTACCATTAACTTTTAGAATATGTAAGATGGAGCTGTTTGAGTATACATGAGAGAGGAAGGACGAAAAATGAGCGAGGTTATGGGATTCGTCGCAGGAGTTAATTGAAGAAGTACACGTATACACAAAATATCAAATTAAATTGTAGTTAACGACATAATGAGACTTTTTTCTTTTCAAAAATAGATTTTGTAAATGGGGAGTATGTACCTTTCATTTCGTATACGGCGATATTGGGTACGTCTTTACCGTCCTGTGCCTCCTGGAGGGCTCGTCGTCTAGCTTGTTCTTCATCCCCACATACTACTATGACAGCGCGTCGTTTGAAGCCCTCAAATGACCGCATTTTGCGGCGCTGGGCCGAGGGGAATACGTTTGTCTGCCACAACGCTCAGTATTATAATAACGTTCACATGTACTTCGTTGTTGAATATATACGATATTTATGTCAGACAATAGCTATTTATGATAAACAAATTATAAACATAAAAAAGAACGGATATGGTTATAGTTGCTGTGTAAATATCCTCTTAAAATGGATGGCTAAACGATGAAAGCTCGTCAACACACAGATGGCATCTTGAAGCTTATCATTCCTGTCGACAGATTATGTTATCGGTGCTCCCTTTTATTGTAAGATGTATTAAACGTTGAAGGTATTTTGGAATTATACCAGCATACTGTTAAGGTACAGTTTATGTCAAAAAAAAAGTAAGGTTAAAGGTATTAACAAATACCTACTTGAGTAATAAGTTTTGTCACACAGCGTAATGACAATAAACAAACAGAAAATAATATTTAACAGAATAAATTGATTGGAAACTGTTTAAATAATGTTAGAGTTAAGAGATATACAGAAATTATTTGAAGCGTCCTTCTTTTGATTAGCCACTAGCAGGCAACCGTCGATAGCTGCAGGTATTACATGAATGTTCAGGCTGGACGATGGCAAGCCTCCTGCTTAACACGTCAAGTTAGTTACATTTTACTGCAGCCATACCTATGTACTGTTTGCTTTATGAGCAGGTGCTGCCTACCGCTCATTTTTAAGCATTGCCTGGGTGATAGGTTTTGCTATTTCTTAAGGACATTGGGACATTGACTGCGTTCAGGGAACGTAGTTGCTGTTTGTCGTTACCCATCATGATTGGTTATAAACAGTTGCATTTTTTACACTGTTTATAATAATATCGGTAATCTCGTGTGTATATGGGGCAACGTGGAATCTATTATATTAACCGCATACCTTTTTTAAATGTCTGTCGTTTCAAATGCGCTTATCCAAACATAATTTTCTCCGAATTTCAACTTAATTTTATTTATTGTTTATCGAAATGCATAAGTATGTACCAGTCTTTAATTGCTGAAAGGTGGGAAATGTCTTGCTTAGTATATTTCTTTAAAAAACACGGATAATTGGATCCCGTAATTTATTCAACGGGATATTCACACAAGAAAAGCTCCGCATAAATCATTTATACATTGTTCATGACAAATTCTTCTTTGGTATTCAATATGCCTCGTACTTTTCAGATGCCGTTCAAGAATATATTTGTAATTTCAAAGAACAAATGGTGCATGGCAGTGGCAAAGTAATCTTTTTCTGTAAACAGCTGCGAAGATGTTGAGATATTCTGGGACAATGCTCAACATTCGGGCCTTCATTGGAAAAGTTTCAAGTTAATTAAAAAACGACTAGAATAAAATGAAAGAATTCTTAAGTGGAAAACATAACTGAAGGAGAATACATTGCAAAATATATTAATTTAATATAATAGTAATTGAAGACGATTATTATCAATTTTAATTTATTTAAATAAAACGGCAGAATGCAGAACTGCGGAACACTGCTGAATTAAAAGAGGGTAAATAATTGGCGCTTATCAATTTTATCGTTAGCATACATCTAGCATGTACGTTTTTGCATGTACTTGAATAGCATAATACCACGATATTTCTAACGGGATTACGGTGAATTCGTGTTTTCATTGATTTGATAAGAGCTGGAGTCGTTACAGAACGCGACCGACCAGTAACCGGCGACCCTCGATTGTAGATTCACATACACGTAGGACAATTATTATTATTCTGTTTTTTTTTTTGACGTCCTCTCCGTTAATATTTTTAGTTTTTAGCAAACCGCAGTTGTTCTAAACACTTAATGATTCGTACACTAACCAAACTCTCTTTCAGAGTCGATAACAAGTGGTACCAACGTAAAACATTTATACGATAATTTGTGACAGAACTTATTACCCGACTACGTATACGGTCAAAATCTAGCATAATATTTTAAATCTCTTGCAATTCATTTCGATGCTGCCTGTAGGTAAGATAAACATATCGAAATTCTGTCAGATAAATATAGCAGTAAACCAATTGCTTTGCAACCACCGATTATTAGTTTGGAGTTTTACTGCAGTCTGTCATAGAGTCTTTGGTTTACAGCGCAGAGCAGAGAGAATGAAAGGTAATAAAAAATACAGAGATGATTGTAGCGAGTCGCTTCCGAAGCTGCAGGTTTTCACTTTTCGCTGCTTGTTCATTTCAGAATGCGTTACGTGAAATGTAACTTAAACAGATTTAGTACTCATCGCAATATTCATGAATACGATACTCGATCTAAGTCGCAACTTCTTCCAAAATGTTGTGGACTAACTGATAGTCTAAAAAACATTAATTACATTGCCTCCTAAATTTTTTAATAAACTGCCAAATTTACTCTCATATCAAGTCGTCTTTGGAAAAATTCTTCATGACAAATGTAATTAACAATACTTCTTATAAATTATGTAACACACTATGTGACGTAGACTCTACCCTAACAGTTTGTTGGTAACATTTTGTACCTCTCTGTATAGACCAACGGTAATTGCATTAATCATAATTGTTTCCAAAATAAATTACCAGATTCTTCCTTGATTTTCACCTCCACAAGAACCAATCATAAAATTCATGCGAGCATAGCACCTGGTTTCCTTCTTCCAAAAATGGTAAGCAAGAATTAAATTTTAATTTTCAAAATTAAAATACGATATTAAGTATTCGGTGTTTCCCAAAAGTTTCGTCATCATAGAGGCATAAGTACTTGTCCAAACAATATTTAATGACACATGTAGCGCGTGATCAAAAAGGAGCGAAACTATTTCGCCAATTCTCCTTTTAGGCAATATTTCAAGACATTATATATATGCCACGCTGTTAAAAGGATTTACACAACAAAAAAATACGTTTTGTTGTGAAGCGAAAAAATAGTTAATTTTATCATAAAACACTACTGTCTAACAAAGTCTCTTCTATAGTAAAAAGAGCGGGGCATTAAATAGCTGCAATTCATAAATCTGTATAATCACACTTCCTCACACGCATTAATCCTAAGAACATACCTTGACTATTGTTGGTTAAATAATTATAAATATTTTTATGAAATAATATAGAGAGTAAAATGTTGGGCAATTTAGACGGCACATAATATAAATTGTATTGTTCAGTCAACAT
Organism: Marronus borbonicus; assembly: GCA_902655005.2. NCBI lineage: Eukaryota > Metazoa > Arthropoda > Insecta > Coleoptera > Scarabaeidae > Marronus > Marronus borbonicus. Next base: position 7,867,076 of record LR737390.1, read on the forward strand.
AGTAACAAAAATTACTCCATGAAGCTTGCAGATTGCGTAGGCTATGTAGATATAGAGGTAACATCTTCACACTGCGATGACGGGGAATAACTATTGCCAAATTGGAAATCCTCAAGTCGTAATAGAATTGAAGAAATGTTATCCTTGTAAAAGTAATCCTTAATAATAATAATAAAATCCTCTCATCCTCAGGTGTTTATTATAAAGGTAAAATATGTGCCATTGCCCCCTAACTGACTTTCTTTTTTATAAATTGCAACTAACCTGTTTATTTTTGTGCTGCACAATTGCTCTACTGGAAACCGATAGTAGTAAAAATAAACAATACCTTTCTTTTGCCATTGTTCCAATACTATACCCTTCTGAAATAATACTTACCTTACAAAATGGACGTACAGAACAAAGGATTATGAAAATAGTACGTACTTACTTATAACAAATACAACAGAACAAGTGTCTGCGTGTTTCGGGAAAAGAAGGATAAACTTACGAATGAGAGGTTGAAAATTGTTTGATTGGATACCAACAAGAATGAGTATAAAAGATATCGGAAATCAATCTCAATGAAAAATTACAATTATCCAATCTAACAATTATATCGAACAAAAAGAACGCATATTCCCAGAATCTCGAGCAAAACTAAAATAATCACCAGCTTTCAGTCAATTAGAAGCTCACCTGATCTATTACGTAGTTCCTTCGGCGAAGAGCGGCTATCTCTACGAGCTTGTTTAAACATTTCGATAATTTTTCTAAGACGATGTTCCAACGACCTTTAAGGGAATTTTTCAATGGATTTCCATTCACCTAAAATCAAAGATCTTTTATTACAACGAATATCTACAGTATATTCAAAATTAAAGAAAAATGTTGCAGGAATAAATAATTTTAAAAACTAAAAGCTTTTTATAATAACTAGGCACACTAGAGGGAACTGTACTTTTTCAATCTTCAAGAATCTGGGCAGCGTATGATGATTGTACGGAACTTTTCAGAATACTTTCTACAATATTTCTTAAAAAGAACTTTTAATATTAAAGACACACCTTCTGCAATTGCAAGCTTCAGAATAAAGATTATCTATACAATAAATTGCTATTTATTGTAATGAGTATCGTGAGTTTCATTCCTCGTATTTAATGAATGCTTCTAACCCTGTGTTTATAAAGGTAAAGTTAAATATATTTTTACTTACTTTACGAATTTAACTATAAAGTTAATAAAAAGAGACCCTGTATAATTGTGTTTGTGCTAGTTTACTTAAAAATTAAATAAATCCAAATCAGATCTGACAAGCTATTGGTTTGGCTTTTTTAAATAAAAAAATAAGTCACATGAATAACTGCCACTGTTTTTTTGCATTAAATTGTTCCATTAAGTCACAAAGTCTCAGTTAATCAGTGAGTAATACTGAGTGATGTTCCATTGTAAGTTGTGTGATCCAAAATTTGTAATTAAAATTAATAACTTCTCCAGACTCTCATAACAGAAGATCCGCTAAATGTAGCGTACACAAATGAGGGAAAACTTTAGCTAAACCTTAACCTTAATGAATATAAATAAGGTGATAGTAGATAAGGAACGTTATAAACATCCAAAGAAAAAAATGATGTTCTGCTAAATATAATATAATTGCTACTCACCGTCATTTTTTCCAAAAGTTGTGTGTTGCCAATAACTGTGTATCTCTTGTCAGGATTATTAGCAACATGTTCGTTGACCCAATGAGTCTTTCCAGACGCAGGAAGACCGCACATCATAATTACCTTCAAATGAACCAATGATTATTTATATAACTCAAATTCATAAAGCAGAAAAAAATAGTCTGTTTTTACCTCACAATCACCGCGAGTTTCTGGTCTTGTTGGTCCCGACACTTTATTTTCGAATTTATCGATGTAAACGTAATCAGATAACGACTCAGGATGACTAAAGAATGGCTCGTCCTTTCCTCCCAAATTAACTTCAAATGCGTAATTGCGCGATAGAACGTGTGGAAACAAACTGAAATTTTCTTCAGGTACTTCAGTTTTCGGAATAGTGAAAGCTACAGGTAATTCTTCACCATTAAGAGTATACCTGATGTTTACCGCTTCTTCGGAGAAGTCCTAAAATATGAATCATGAATACACTGACCAATGAAAAAAAGTGATCAATTTTCTAACCAAATAAGCACCAATAACATCGCCTACTGCGAATGGTTTGCCGTAGTCAACAAAGTTTTTATCGTGAACGAATTTTCCACTAGATTCATAACCGTAAGAAAATTTCGATTCTCCTAACTGTAACCCAGAATTAAGGCTAGACCATCCGATTCTAATCAAATGTGATGAAATTGGCGTTATAACTTCGGTTTCTTTACTTTCTTTCTTTTCTTCTTTTTCTGTTTCTTGTTTATTATCACTTTCACCTTTTTTCTCTTCTGTTTTCTCATCACCTTTAGTTTCGTCAACCTCCATGGTTTCATCTGCTTTCTCTTCTTTCTGAGAAGAAGCGTCTTCCTGGCTAGTTTCAATTTTCGCATCTTCAGTTGCTTCGGCTGAATTAGATTCTTGTGAAGCATCTTCTTGTTTTTCTTCTACTTTCGATTCGCATTCCATTAGTTCTTTTTCTTCACCGATTCTTTGGGTTTTATCTTCTTCTTTAGCAATATCTGCTTCTTCAGGTTTTTCGTGGCTATCTTCATTACCTTTCTCTTCTTTACTTTTATCTTTGTGCCTAGAATCTTTTTTATCGACAACTTTTTTCTTATCCGAGGATTTGTCCCTTCTTTCCGATCGATCGCGCCTGGGTTCTTTTCGTTCGCGATCTCTTCGGCCTCTATCCGGCTGCCTTATGAAGTCTTCCCATTTAAGTTCCTCTGTTATTTTCACTTCGTAGCAGACCTACATGAAAGAAACTTATTATTTAGTGTATAACGATGTATAGCGTACGTATAGTAATTTGCATTTATGATCATCAAATTACATGTATTTGTATTTATCAGAAACAATTTATTGAATTTTACAATTTTAAGGCGGCGTCACGCATGCGATACTTGTCACGCGATGAATGTTTGCGTATCTCTAAACTTTTTTTTTTGCGAACTATTTGTTAAACGACAAGCACTTGTCTAGACACTTACGCAAATAAACGTCTTAACTACTAAAATTTATAAAAGTGAAGTGACTAATTTTTAATAATTTATAATTTTTATAATTTTGTAATAATGAAAAGTCAGAGAGATGTAGAAACATTGGTTGTGATGACTGGGGTATATTATATTACTCAGAAAGAAAGAAGCATAGAAAAATTATACTACAAAGGTACAGTAAACGCATTAAAAAATATACAGGAATATGTGGATCGAAGAAGCTTATTCGAGAAGTGACGAACATTCGTTTGGTTTGATGCGTGTTGTTTTACCGAGTCGGAAAGGAAAATAATGATAATTCTGGGAATACTGATTTTTTTCATAAATTGCTCGATGCACACTACTCGACATTTGCTGAATAACAACCTACACTGTTTGGGATGCGGGATGTGCGGCGCCGCCTTTTAGTATAGTAAAGACATCTAGAAGACAACTAAAAAATATTTATACAAGAAGGAATAAGAATACAACAAATGGGAAATGTGCATGAAATGAATATGAATGAACTAGAAGCCTTACAAAAAAAGGACTTGAAAAAGCACCAGAATACGACGAATTAACAGGTGAAATGAAGGAAAAGAGCGTGCTAAGGATTGGACAGTGTGAATCAAAATAACGATATACAACTCGGGAGATAGATATATTAATTGTATGAAGAAATCGTGTGCTATAGGGCTCCTACACAACTTTGTCAAGTGGTAGTGGTTCAATCATATCGCTAATTTACATGATAATTATACGTAAATGATGTATATCATTTTGCGCAGAACTAAGCGTCCTATTAATGAACAAATAGAACACACACAAGACACTCAGAGCGGAAACACGAATAATGAAATTAACGAAATTTCTTTTGTTAATTTTAATTCTAGTTTTTGCTATTCAACAAAAACTGCGACTCGACAATCGATCGCGCAGTGCTACCACGGCGAAATCGAAGAACACCATCACCAGAACATTTTTGCTTGGATTCTAATAAAACAAATTATAGTTAATACTATTTTCCAAGAAGCAAATCAACATAATTTTTTACACATGGCAGCGGCCCAACGATGTACATAAGCTAAAACTGACAAACAAAATTTTTCTTACATAACCCAAGAAACAACTTGTATATAATAATTTCTCATATAACGTGCTATACCGTTTGTAGTATTATTTCATACAATTTGAAACCGCTGTTTATGTAGCTGCAACTAACCTGCAGTTACTAGATTACTGTTAAAGAAATGAAAATGTATTTTAAGTTTTATGCTTCTGTTTCCGATATTTTTGAACCGTAATTCCATGTCGCACGTCCACTTTTTTCTTAATACATGCGTAGATATTTCCAAACACATTATCCTGTTATTTTAATCATGATACGTTCATTGCTTAATAATAGTCAAGATAAGCCGACTACTTATTCGCTCCTACATGTTAATAAGTTAAAAGATCCATTCATCGATAAACAAAATATCTATCAGATATCTGGGTTGCCTAACCACATAATATTCTTACAAATACTGTTTAACAAAAAGAAAGAACGATTAAAGTATAATTTTCTATCAATAAAAGAAAATGAAAATAGTGCAGAATTGTTTTAAGTATAACGGTTTAATAAAGTAGAAGAAAATATCAAACTTTTGGCGAAGCGTTAGAAATGAGCAAAGCGATGATTATCTTAAAAAAGAAATTAAGTATCTGAAATTAAATACGTGATAGATATTATTTTGATCATAAATTTCAACATTAATCTCATGATTACTACTTTGTCGTAACTTCAACGAGAGAAGTTTCTATCACGCCAACGATAAATGTATGCGATGGCAATAGTTCAAAAACTACTTATTCACCTTTCCGGTATCTGCACCGTGTGTAGCTCGAGTGCCTGACCAGATGTAGCCAAACGCACCGTCATGATAAGGTTTACCAGATAAGAATGACTCCTTATCAATCTGCAGATGAAGGTCGGAGTCATCTGTAACAAAAATATTTAACATAAATGCTTGCCACTAACATTTCTGCAAGTCATCATTTATAGGAAATCATTACATAGGGAATGATAAGACTATGATAAAACGAGAAAGAAAAGGAAAGACCATAAACATACAAACATGTTTATTGAATGTTGTATATTATTTACATTACAATTTTAATACAATAAACTGTTGTCCATTATATTAACAAAATAAAATTTTCCACGAAAATATACTAACAATTTAAGGTGAAATAATGAATATTAAATTCGTTCTAACGTTTTGTATAATAACTACGCAATTCAAGTCTTTATCACAGTTATTGACTTAAATCAAAAAGGTATTTGTAAAATTTATTTCACCCTAAAATATACTTTAAAATTTGAACTACTTACACCAATTTAGTTGTACTTTGCTGTTATCAATAACGGGTTCATCTTCTTTTATGGGAGACCTGCTACGTCTTCTTTGAGATCTATTTGGGGAAGGACTTCGTTTTCTTTTATCACCTCTTTGTGGAGAATCCTTAGTTTCCCCCTTTTTGTCAGGCAATTTTGAATCAGCACATTCACTTTCACCAGTTTCCATAGGTTCTTCAATGTTTTCAACAGAATCTTTAGACTCCGTTTCTACAATGTTCTCCTAGAATTGATAGTAATAAAATACATAAATAAATGTATAACTAGACAAAATTACCATTTTAACGCCGTTCTCCTCAAGCTTTACCAGCGCGCTATCCTCGGGTACGCTCTTTGACGCTTCCTCTTCATCTACCTTCGTAGTCTCTTCTTGCTTGATATCTTCTTTCTTTATTAATGCAGATTTAATTTCCTCGTCTTTATCAACTTTCGTTTCATCTTCGCTCATTTTTTTCTCGGGAGTATGTTCAATTTTGGGCTTTTTGGCTGCAGGTTCTTCAGTATCTTTATCCAATTCCTCTGAAATTCTTCTTTCAACAGGTTCTTCCCTTTTTATTTTATTATCCACCTCTTTTACAGATGATTCCTGACACTTAGGCTCCTAAACAGAATTAATTTTACATAATAGTTACTAATGATAAGTTTCTTTTTAATAATAATCGCATATGATATATTAAAACAGATAGTGACACCAGTTCCAATAAAAGACGTCTCCTTAAGAAGATTTTTTTGGTAGTCCTGCAGTTTACGACTCCCACTTCATATGGTTCATCTGCGGATGTACCTAACTAAACTATGTTCCCAAATTATATCAGTAGATAGAAACATATCAACTAGTCATAATTATTTATTAATCTCTTTAATAGAAACAAAACATTGCGACACGAGAAGTTTGAGATTTTTAAAATTTTATCCAATGTGCAATAACTTTGTTCAAAATGTCTTTTCTGCCATTGATGGTGTGATCTGCGGCATTGTTAATTTTTTCAGCAATTTTGCCATTTTTTACTTTGTAGCCATTAGATCATCGATTCGTATTATTTTTAATAGAGAAAATTAAACTAAACCAATATATATATTTGTAATTAAAATATTTAATTTCATAATTCCCAGATTCCTGGGAGTAACCAATGAAAATTTGGCAACATTGTATTGGTTTTTATATATGCACATTAATCATATGAAACGCGAGTCCTAAAGTGCAGGATTACCAATACTTTAATTAAAGGCACATTTCAAAATAGAAAATTAAATATTTACTTTTACCTTTTCGGGTGTTTTTGTAACTTCCTTTTTATCATCTGCAACGGGAGCATTTCTCGGCTCTTCCTCCTTTGAAGTTTCTGATTCTTCTGTTTGAGATGTATTAAGATCTTCTGTAGATGTATCGGCAATTGATGTATCCGGAAGTTCTGCAATTGTAAATCATATTTCCCGCCATAAGAACATAACCTCCCAAATTTATATAATGAAAAGTTTCAAAATGCAAATATTGAAACAGCTTTAGATTATATATTTTGAGGAGTATGTACAATTTTTTATTTTCGATAGAGACGACATTAAACGTAACACACATATGCGTATCAGTCAAACCAAAAACATTAGTGTTATAATACAAACCTTAACACGATAAAAAAATTCGCAAAAACGAGAAGCACGATTTTGAAGAACTACGAATTATTGCCCTAATAGTGACTAAATCGATGATACGAACCTTTCTTCAGTTCTTTTTCCACAGCGTCTTTTAAACGCTTAACCAAAACTGGTTTATTTCCTTTGGTATCTAACCCTCGTGCCGATAGTTCCGAGCGTAATTCCACTACCTTTAGCTTCGCAGGATCTAATTCCGCACTCATTTTTTGCGCTATGTTATTTTTTCGGGAAAACTATAAAAAAATAATCACCTACAAACACTTTCCAAGTAAGCATCAGCACGCGCAAATTTTGCAAATGGCGTATGTGATTGACGCATGCGCAAATCTTAACTTAATCTCAATTGGTCCGTTTAATCTCCCTGGTTACGAAATTTGGTTTGATCAATTTTCTGTGTGACTTTTTCAAAATAAATTTTTTGATGCTATTTATGTTTAAATAATTATTATGGAACAAGAAGAGGAAATTGTAGGTAGATATTCGCATTTCTTGCTTGCATCAATATCCATATATCTTGTACGTACCCAGATAATTAAAATTGTAAAAATAGATACCACTCTAGCGAATTCAGAATTACAGTAAATTTATAACTTTAATTTAGTGGTAATTAATAATGATTTGGAAAGAAAAATAGCAGAAGCGTTTGATATATTCGACCATGCCGGGAACAAAATGGTAGACGTCAGAGAAGTTGGAACAATCGTACGTGCTCTAGGCTGTTGTCCAACTGAAGCTGAAGTGCAAGAGATGTTAATTGCTACTGAAGACCCAGCGATCCCCGGAAGTGTTCATCTTATTAAATTTTTACCTTACATAGCACAAATGCTTGCGGAGCATAAGTAATTAATCACAGTATTTAACTTACGGAATATAAATCAAAACCTTATTTATTATAGATACCATCCAGCAACTCCCGAACAGCTACTAGATGCATTTCACACTCTTGACATGGAAGGAAAGGGTTATTTGACGAGGGAACAAATAACTGCACTTATGACTCAAGACGGAGAACCGTTTACACAAGATGAATTAGATGAAATGTTAGAAATTGCGATAGATCCTCATACACAAACGGTACCATATGAATATTATATCAACCAGCTTATGGTAAGATTGCTTGTTTTCTGTTTGTTTCATCGTTTGCACTTGCATGATTTTATAGTATGAACCAAATAGGAAAGAGGACATCTATCTTCTTGCTGATGCAGTAGAAGCTGCTAAACCTCCTCCTCCTCCACCACCCCGTCACTTTTCTGAAACTTTACAACAAATGCAAACTAATTTATAAACTGTACAATGTGGTAACGGAAATCTCAAATCAATTAGAGCCAAAAGGATGCTCTCGAAGATTTTCTGGTTTGTGATTTTTGCTGCAACAAACACGATCCATCTTTTTATTTTGCATGAAATGTATTAATTTGTGTAATGAACAGTATAATAGAACAGGATATGCACATAATGCTTGTGTAGATTTTGTTTTTTTGTATGTATGGGTGACGACCCAACAGGGTATACAAGCTATGAAGCTTGTCATAACCACAGGGACATTTACTTTCATTAATTGACTCATTTTGTCCATAAGCAGGATAAAGCATTTTATTTCCTTAAAGTGCGACTCGGCGAGGCTATTGTGTTAATCCTGCTTTCAGTTTTACGCGAACAGAGATTAATTGCGCTACGCATTAGGAAATAATATGAGACTATGAAAAGCCGTTTAGTCCCATTCATTACAAAGTTTACATAGTTCAGTTTTACAGTGTCCCGTCTTAGTCAGGTGTCGGCTCAAACTACCATGTCTTGCCAACAAATATACCGTTGTCCAAAGTTAGTTCAAGTATGTCAGCAGCTGAATGTTAAAAGGATCTCCGTATTATTTTGCTGTGCCTATGCATCTGCATGGTTTCGATAGAGTCGGTATTTTCTTAACTACGCATTAATTGCACTGTGCACTACATTCTTAGCCATACTGTCACGATTCCGGTCCTGTAAGTACCATGGTACGTTCAGGTGACGCAAATAATTTGCATCCCAGATTTTCTTTATACATATCTACGCCAGAGCTAATGCAAGTCCTTAACCCGTTTGTATATCAGATTTGGGTTTTCGGTTTCCTCCCGTCTACGCCTCTTCATTTTTCCCAATTCAAGATTACTTGGAACAATTTATGATAAGACATATATAACTATTAAGCATTCTTCAGTTACCGGATTTTTTTAATCTGTCTGCTCCCATCCTTGCTCCTCTCTTGATATAGATGTCAAGAGGTGGTAAATGGTTTCCACAGCAGCTTTTGAAGAACTTTTTATGATCTCATATGTAGAACTTTTCCGTTCATTGTATATATATAGGCATGCATTGCAACAATTTTTAAGTTTCTTACTTAAATACCCAAACTCTTACAAACGATATTTTATACTGTTTTTCTTTTATATGTATAACTAAATTATTTTATTTTCCAGATTGATTAAATCAGAATCACAAAAAGTCAATAGGTTGCAACATACCGGAGCGCTCACGTCTCTACGTAAATATCGAAAACGGAGAATATAAGTGCGATGTGCGTCAGTTTACTAGATTAAGAGTTGATCCTATGGTTGCACATCAAAACTAAAACGTTGACTGTAATCGACTGATAGTTAAGAGCCGTGATATAATACATACCTGAGTAATAAACGAATATCCCTTCTTCCGTTCCGAATATATCCGATCAAGCTAGGTGCGACTCTAGGACCAACTCCGATCGACACCATCTAATTATGTAACAGCTTGAGTAGTGCAATATACATAGTGTTCTAAATTAATGTGTATGAAAAAAATCAAGGAAATAGGTACATAACATATTCAACAAAATAGTATAAAACAACGTATATTGTAAAATATGATTATATATAAGAAAAAAAATTACAATTTTGAAAAAACAACGTTTTCATTCGTCATCTGACCTACCACTGCGTTTGCAAAGTCTTCACTTTGCAGCAAGAATTGGTTAAGCTGCGCCTAGAAACAATAAGCTTGAATTGCTGAAACACTAGAAGTGCTTAGTACTTACAATATGGTCTAAACCCTCTTGAACGTTATGATCTCGAGAATATATCAAGCTTAACTTAGTAGTCTGAACAGCTACTGGACTTTGTGCTGCTATCTCTTCAGCAATTTTTAAGGCGCTGATAATCATGCTAGCGAAATAAAAAACATAAATCTCGTATCAAATTTAAAAAGGATTTGGGTTTACGATTAACTGCTTAACAAACTACCTTTCCTTATCATCAAATACTTTCGATACCAAGCCACAAGTTAAAGCTTCATCTGCTGGAAGCTCTCTACCCGTAAAACACAACTCTCTCACTAAGCTTTGTGATCCGATAACCTTGGGCAACCTTTGCAAAGTGCCAACATCTGCTGCCATACCTATGAGGGTCTAAAAGTATATAAACATAATTGAGTATTAAATGGAAAAATATAGATATATTAAAAATAAACCTCTTTCACTTGGAAATAAGCATCTTTTGTACAATATCTTATGTCTGCTGCTGTGATTGCATCAACGCCAGCACCAATACATGCAGAATGAACAGCAGTTAATACCGGCTTACAACATTTTTCCAGAGATGATATTGCATCTTGGTACAAAGTAATCAGAGGATGCAAAATTTTTGCTTTTCTAGCCAAATCATTACACTCAGCCAATTTTGGAGCAAGATTCATCATACTAGTCGTATCGATACCTGAAAGATATGATATTAAATATTGTAATTGTGTGTTTAGTACAATTAGAATGAACAAACCCGCTGTAAAAATTTTTCCAGCTCCAGATAATATAACAACTCGACATTCTGGATTATCGTTCAAGCCTTTAAAACAGTGACTTATATCTTTCCACATTTGTTCGTTTAAAGCATTTCGTTTTTTTGGGCGGTGCAATTCAACATGATAAACAAATGTTTTTGGTACACTAACTTGCAATGTTTCAAAATTGTGTCCTGACGACATTCTTGCTATCGAAGTATCTAAAAAATAACTTAAATAAATAGTAAAACAAACGTTAATACAAGTAGATATACTTAGTAAATTCTTAGTCTTTAAGAATGAAAATAATTTTCCGAGTTTTAATGGTAGCATAATGCACAAAATTACCTTATACAAAGTAGTGTCTAACAATTCTTTCTAAATTAATGTTTTGCACTAATTGAAGCAAACCCAAGTAATTAAAAAAATATTCGAAATCCACTGTTTTATGAAATGTGCAGTGAAATACAAAAAATTATACAATTTCTTTTGGTGGATGCGAGGTTTTGTGTTTAACAAGTTTAATGTGAGTTCAATTTAATTTCAGGTAAATAAAGTAAACTATATTGTGCCAATATGCATGAACTTTGTACCTTAGCCTTGTGAATCAGGTTTATAATCTTGATATGTTATTTCAGTGTATTAATAAAATGTTTTTATAATCAAACATATTTGTTGCAACTTAAAATATTCATAGTGCAATCCACATACGATCTTGGTTTATTTATGCAAAGCCCGCGAAACATCTTTTTTAAATCCTTCTAAAAATTTTAATTGGTAATAATAAATAATGATAGCAAGGACTGTGGCGTAGTATGGTAAACAACACATAAGTATCGGCACCCTCCGCACCACACAAGTTTAATTTATTATATAGTAATATAATAATTATTCTGTCACCGGTTGATGATGAGGATCATTCGTGTCCTCGAAACGGCCGTCCCGGACTAATTATTATATTACTATATAATAAATTAAACTTGTGTGGTGCGGAGGGTGCCGATACTTATGTGTTGTTTACTGGTAATAATAATGTAATTATATACTAAATCAAATAGATAAACGAATAATTACTATTTCTGTGGTGAAGTGCCGGTTCATACGATCATTGCCCTTTGCTTTATTGTATCAAAAGCACAGATTACATGATAATACAGATACGAAACTCCCCGTCGGGGTCTTTGATCTCATGCAACCAAATTTCGTAACCTTGTACGTGCGTCGCCATGTTGAGAACTGGGTTATCCAACTAATGTCTCCTGATGTTTACATTTCTAAATTCGTTTGTTTTGGTTAATAAAAGTTACAGGTTTGTTTAAATTTAGGTCTTTGAAGTAATACTGTTAAATTTTAAGAACTTCTATTTTCTTGGAAACGCACCTTTCTTAAGCTATGTAGTATTACGATTCTTAACATGGGCGCAGCCAGAGGAGGTCGATCTGCACGTTTAATAATGCAGTGAAATTCTTTGAAAAAGATTTTGCGCACGGCCTCATCAAAGTAGCAATTTCTTCTGATTCTGATTAACTTAAAGTACCTTGCGCTCGTTGATTCTTTCTTCTTAACAGTATGCGCTCCTTCCTAAGCTTGAATCTCAGTTTCTCCTTTCAAGGGTTGTGATTGGATAAAGAAAAGGTTGTTTGAATTACTGGGAACTATTTTCTGTCTTTCCACACGAGTGTCTCTAAGATACATATCTATACATTATACCATTTATGCAACACAATCATTTAAAAAGCTAACCCATTATGTCAGATGTAGAGGGAATATTGGCAAAATTTTCTTCCGGAAGACTTAGCTACTCAAGAAAGATATTATGTTATAATAATAACTATTTTCAGCGGTTCTTCAATTGAAAGTAGTTTAATGTCCCTTTGCAAAAATCTTGTGTCGATGCTGCAGCCAATTCAAATTCAAATGTTTTCATTCTTCAAATTTCTTAACTTTGATATCGGAGTATTTTAAAAGATTATCTCTTAGTCGAAACTTATTTATCTCATCTATTTTTGTTTTCTAATATCAATAGAAAGTTTGGTTTATGAATAAAATCAAGCAGCACCTTTTCTGAATTCAATAACAGAAATGCTTATTTACCTTTTTTCGAACATCGAGATTTACCAATTGCTTCAATACTTTCTTGATTCTTACACATAAGTATGGATGGTGATTGTGTAGCTTATTTTTAAGTTGTTTAAAAACATCTTTTCTGCAAGATGAATACCACACACTTTCATGAGATGTAACTGCCTATGGTTCTGCTATAAGTCTCTACCAATGTTTTTTATCCATACTTTGCACCTGACAGTGGGGCAGTTATATTCTTTATTTTCGTTTGGAGTAGTAAACGTTTTATTTTTATATTTATTACAATATTCCAACCTTTCTGATTCTTCTGGAAAAGCCAACATGCTAATCCTATTATGCTTAGTGCACAATCATGCATAGCACACCATGTCCATCCACACGGTGCAATTATCAAATATTTAAATTAGTGATTGAAATTGAATTAAATGCTTTTAAGAGTTTAAAATAAAGGTTTTGTGAATATAAGTAAAATTAGAAGTATTTAAGGTAGATCACTACACCTACGAAATGTTTAACAAACCATGAAGCTATAGTAAACAAACTGTTTGATAACCCAATTTACAACATGGCGGTTTCACGCATGCGCCCGAAATAATTGTTGGGAGTCGTAGCTGTATATTACCTAATCTGTACCAAAAGTACAAGTGGTCTAGTGAACGTCTACTTTAGAATGTTGCTCTACAGTAGCCACTAGGAGCCCTGAATATTCTGGTAAAAAAATTATGTAAGTTACACGAACATACACTACTTGTAGACGTTGACGTCATTTTACACTACACCAAGTAAAAAACGCAGCCCGGGTGAACAACGCCTGATGATTTTCAAAATAATGATGTCTATCAACTTATTTTTGAAATGCATATAAACTATATAATTACGCTGGCTATATTTTTTTTTAGGAAAAAAGTACAGCAAAAGTAAGTTTTTCTTGGGAAATATTATTTATTGCAGGCATTGTAGCTTCAGAAGGTACTTAAAAATTCGGGTCTTCTCCGAATATTTAAATACCAATTCTTTTGGTAAACAACACATAAGTATCGGTAACCTTTGCACCACACAAGTTTAATTTAATAATGATAGCAAGGACTGCGGCGTAGTGTGGTAAACAACACATAAGTATCGGCACCCTCCGCACCACAAGTTTAATTTATTATATAATAATATAATAAATTCACAAAAAACATAGCTATTTATAACGGTTACTCTTCTATAGAAGTCGATCGCATGCTTAAGAAAGTCCAACAGAGGCTTTACGTAAGAAATTCCACCACCTTAACCCCAGTAGAAACTAATAGTAAGAAATTCGTGAAACTCCCCCTTCACGGCATATCGAAAGGCGCGAGTAAGTTTCGAAGAGTCAAGATATGAACGTATGCTTCGGTTCGCGCAACACACTTAAAAATCTTCTCGGTAAAGATAAACCGAAAATGGGAGAAAGGTCGGGTGTTTATAAAATTGAATGTAGTCACTGTAATAAAGCCTATATTGGTCAAACAAAAAGAGCGATAGAAACTAGATTCAAAGAACATATAAGGAGTTATCGCTACGGCAGATTGGACGCGTCGATTGTTGTGCACAACATATAAATGAAACCGGGCATAGTATTAAATTAGAAGACTTAAAATTGATTAAAAACGTAACGTCGCCGCGAGAATTAGATGCGTACGAGAGAGTTTACATAAAAAGTAATAAAAATCTGATGAACCGAGAAAACGGACCGTTGTCGTACTCTGTCCTTTTTGACCTTTTGCAGTAGGCTGGCACTCGTTTATATTTTGGGCCATAAAAGAGATCTTCCCGTACATCTGGCCGTGTTTTTCGCATGTCGTAGTTTAAGACGCGTAGAGGGTAGAATTAGGCACTTGTAAAATACAATATTTCTTCTCGGAAGAAGGGATAGTTCATGCATGTTATTTTTCGCACGTCGTAGCTTCAAGGCGTGCAGGGGGTAGAAATAGGCACTTGTAAAGGATATCTGTTCTAAGAAGTAGGGATAGTACATGCATGTTTAGTTTTAGAAAAAGTTTTTTCTCACTTCATTCGGTCACCGGTTGATGATGAGGACCATTCGTGTCCTCGAAACGACTGTCCTGGACTAATTATTATATTACTATATAGTAAATTAAACTTGTGTGGTGCGGAGGTTGCAAATACTTATGTGTTGTTTACCATACTACTCCACAGTCCTTGCTATCATTACCAATTCTTTTATAACACCTGGGATTTAATATGGCATATTGGTTTAGAACCCAATTTATTTTGCTCATAGGATAAGGCTGGAGAATATATAAAGGAAGCTCTAGAAATATCTTTCCTTTCGAAGAAGTGGCGTCTACCCATAACGGGGTTACCCGCAAGTATTCGAATGGTTTTTAAAGCTGGCATCTACTCGCCTATAACAGTCTGTGAGAATCCGATATTTAGAAAGTAAGTACCCAAAGTTCATTTTCATTGATCAGCCATTTAACGTATATATCGCCATTAGTTTATTTAGTTTGTAACTATTGTTCCCAGATACCGCTAGGATGAGGAGATTTTTAGCACCTCTACAAAAATTAGTTCTTCGTATTCATCTGAAATGGGGCCATCCGGAAGTGTATAATATATACGCATAATTTGTAAATGTAAACAACTTTATACCTTCTCTATACGAATTACAAGAACTGATGAAAATCTGGATTTAATGTTTTTTCTTTTTTAGACCTGGCAACACTGTCCGAAAGTTTCGGGTTCGGATTCATTGTCCGAAACCTTGGACTTGGGTCTGTTGTCCGATACTTGGATTCACTATACTTAACGCGGATCCGTTCTCCGATAACTTTGCACTTTTTCTTATGAATTCGATGTTTTTTGTTTACACCTTCTATACTGCGTAATAATAATGGATCTGAAAATCCGATAGTGGATCCAAATCTCAAGTTTTTCAGATACCAAGTGCAATAATTTTTAGCGGATAAATGAGCTTTCGCGATTGGCAAAGCTGAATCCACTTATCACTTGGATGAGACATTGGAGAAATGAATCATCCAAGTGATACTACATCAATACTAATTTCTATTGCATGAAAATAACTTTATTATACATCAACTAACTAGTACATACAGATATCCATATAACATAATATATATGAAGACATCCAAGGAAAAAGGTTGCAAAAATAAGAAGTTATAATAAAAGTTTGATTTTACGACGGTTGCACAATACATCTTATTTCTAAAGGAAAATTAATATCGGTTTGATTTCGACGTTTCAATTCATAAAATGCAATTTATTGTAAATCTAATTCACGTTTTCCTTGTTTTTAGTCGTTTTTTCTCAAACTGGTTTTGAACTTTTCCAAAGCTTTTCCTGATCTTACATACACTAAGATGCAACTCGTATGCTTGACTTCCGCATATCTTAGTGCCACACAAACATTGTTTCATATTAAGATGATTATGCCGGACTAATTCATCATAATCTGCTAGTTTGGTTTCACAAAAGAAACACGTCACGGGATTTTTATTTGAACACTTTTTTTCTTCGAGGTGTTTCACTAATACTGTAAAATATGCGAAATCTTTTTGACATTGCTTACATTTAAATGTAGGTGGGATAGCATGCGATTCTACATGCTTATTTCGATCAATCGCTTTCTCGAAAACCATATTACATATACTGCATTTAAATTCGGTATTTTCAGGAAATATATGTGCATCCAAATGCTGCTTTTTTTCATAAAGCGAATAGAAACTTTCCGAACAGTCTTTATAATCGCAATGATACCAATGGGGTTTGCTCGAATTGTCTTTAGGATTCGATACTGTTTTTATGTATACTTGATTATACCCAGTGTTAGCCGTGCAAGTACTATTCTCATTTTTAGATTGACTTTGAGGTGTATTGTAAGAATATTCTATGTTTTTTACCGAATTCAAATTTATATTTTCTTCCAAAAATAATTCTGTTTTAACTTCGGTAACTTCTTCCTTTATGTCTTGCAATATGATAGTGTTCTCTGTTTGGTTACCATCTTGTGTTAACTGGGAGCTAGTAACATACTGAGCCGTATTTTGTTGGTCATTCACAACTGTTAATGGCACAGATTGAACTTGTATGTTTTCATTCGTCGGCACTATTAAGTATACCAAATTTTGCTGCGCATCTGTTGTTCTCTGCAGTTGATATAGTAACTGCTGATTTTGAATTATTGGCTGATTTAACAGAAGCGACTGATTATATGTTGGATTTTGTTCGATAACCGGTGTTTGCATATTTTGAATTGAAACTGTTGTTCCACCTTGGAAATTGCTGTTTTCTGTAACAGTTTGCAGGTAATAAGATTCTTCTTCCCTAAAAATTATTCAATAATTTACATGCTACCCAAATTTAAATTTTGTATATACAAAATATTTTTAGTTCAGCTAATACTTCTAGAATAAGCACTACATCAACTTCATTCTAAATTTCATAAGTATGGCACATTGCATTGACATCCAAACGATGTAATTAAAAAAGAAAAAAATACTTGATTTCCGCCACATTTTCGTTAATAATGTAGGGAACTCACATTCTGTGTCAAATTTTTCCAAAAAATATAAATACTTTTTAGTCGAATCTTATATTTATGTTCTCGTTTAAGACGAAAACATGTGTAAAGATAGTTGGCATGAAGTACAACACACATCACTGACACAAAATGGTTTACAATATGTTTATTGTAAAATATGGAAAAGATTTATGCTTTTGTTAATACCTTTTACGTTTATTAGTATCCCTCATAGTAATAGAAATATAATCGGCATTTAAATATCAAGATAATACATGAAAATATATCTCCAGAGCAATACCCCCACAACATGCACAACTGACACCAGTAGCGTATGTTCAAGTGGGTGGCTGTTTATTTTAAAAAAGTGTAGTGAAGTAAAATAAAATGTAAAACTTCATCCATTTACAGATAAAGTAAAATAATAATTATATGCAGTATGACAAGGAGCTTATTTATTGTATCTGCATAGTACGATGGTACATGTGGTCGCAATTAAAGTTTCTTTTTTTCTTGTAAAATTTAATGAGATTAAGCTAAAGTTGTGATAGAGTCTTATGATAAATTAAACCGGAAACTAGTACGAGCTTTGTTTAGTTTGATCTGTTAATTTATGAGTAAAAATTTCAATTAGAATGGTTGTAACGCCACTGATTAACATTCACAAAGAAAAATTAAGTTGGCACTGTGTGCCTTACATTTTTATATTGTCGTGCAGTAATATTGAGTAATATTTTAGTATCTTTCGCAAGTAAACGTACAATTATTTTATATGTATATTTTTTTTTAGTTCAATAGCGCTTATAAAAATAATATAAACACTTGTCATTTTGTTTAGGGAATTTAACGTACGTTGAAGTAAGAGTCACGTCACATCATTTTATGAGCTTTA
Source organism: Marronus borbonicus (assembly GCA_902655005.2). Lineage (NCBI taxonomy): Eukaryota > Metazoa > Arthropoda > Insecta > Coleoptera > Scarabaeidae > Marronus > Marronus borbonicus. The sequence goes on from LR737390.1 coordinate 7,885,530, forward strand.
CACGTCAACGTCATCTTTAGTATCCTGATTGGGTGTAATGTTTTATAAAATAGGATAATATTTTGTATAAATCTTCGTAGTCCTTAGTGATTGTTTATAAAATCCTGCCGCCATGGTAATTACATTTATTTTATTAACCCGCCTGCTCTATTATGTTTTTAATTTTGTTCTGTAGTACAAACATACATGTCAAACATGTCTTGAAATATTTGTCTATCTTCAAAAATTAATATTTGTACCGATTCTTTTATATAGGTGCTAATAGCTGCTGCAGTATGCACCAAAGCAGGGAAAAGTGAGATGAAAATTACCTAATTCAGTACTTGAAATTGATCAAATTCGATTTTCAGCAATTGTATCACGACAATTTGTGGAAATGACAAAGGCTCGAATAGAAGGTCTCTTAGCAGCTTTCCCTAAACTTATTCCTGCCGGCACACAACATACTTTTGTTGAAACGGATTCAGTACGGTATGTGTATCAACCAATGGAGCGGCTTTACATGCTACTTATTACTACACGGGCTAGTAATATCTTAGAGGATTTAGAAACCTTACGTTTATTTGCTAGAGTTGTAAGTTTCGTACTTATTAATCTAGAACTATTATTATATTGGGGTACTTTTAGATTCCAGAATATTGCCGTTCTTTAGAAGAGAGTGAAATTGCTGAAAATGCTTTTAATCTTATTTTTGCATTCGATGAAATTGTAGCACTAGGTTATAGAGAAAGTGTTAATTTATCTCAGATACGAACGTTTGTTGAGATGGATTCTCATGAAGAAAAAGTATATCAAGCTGTGAGACAGGTGCATGCGAGGAAACATTGTAAATTTCAAAATATTTTATTTACTATTTTCTTAGACACAAGAAAGAGAAGCTAAGAATAAAATGCGTGAAAAAGCTAAGGAATTGCAAAGGCAAAAGATGGAACTTGCCAAGAAAGGTGGCAAGCCTTCATTTGGTAGCAGTGGCGGTTTCGGTAATTCTACTGGTTATACACCAACCCCAAATGTTGGTGATGTTGCAAACACAACCAATGATGTAAAACCACCACCTTCTTACACTGTATCGTAAGTAATTAAAAAAAAAGCACTGATTACTAAGATTCTTAGCTACAACTGCTATACTTTTTCTTTGGAAAGGGTGTTATTATTTGAGCCATAGTTGCTCGTGCCTCTTCATGTTCTTTCGTTATCTTATATAATCTTTCTTTCTCTAAAAGGTGGAATTTGGTAGGTAAAATTGTTCCCGTAAATTGACTTGTTCTAAGGTGGCAGCTCCATTTTTAAATTACGCGCGTTTTAAGGTGATATTGAAAAACCTCTATTTGGAATTTTGAAAAATGGATGATAAATTATACTGGATTGTTAAGAAAGGTACTATTGTACTACATGTCTACAGTAATATATCTGGTACAACAAGTATTAGAAACCAGTAAAAATAATTACTGGGCTTTTCAAGAAAATTCCATTTCTGAAACTCAATTTTATTCACTACAAAGAAAGAGCTCCTTAATTTTATGAAGTAAGGAATCGTCTGATTTCATCGCGTTCTCTATAAAAAATCCCTCTTTTCCAATAAAACTTTCTTTTCAGCATAAAAATTCCTCTAAAAAGAGAGGAATTTCTCCTGGTTAGCACCACTGGGTAGGGTAAGCATCTAGACATTCTCACTGATCCACAACAGTTCCGTCAGCTGAATGTATTTATAAAACCAACACCAAGAAACCTTGTTTGAAATTCATTGCCAAGTATCTCGAATTCTAAATTTAAATTATTGATAAGAATCCAAATATTCCCGTTAAAACTAGCTTTTGATTGTAATAAAGCTGCAGAAAAAGAAGTAGACACGGAGATTCAGAAAATTCGTCATTAAAGTCTTCGTCGTTGTTAATAGTACACAATATGTCTTCATACTCATCTCCGCGGACAAGAAATCCAATAGCGGAATTATTTAATCAAATTTTACATTTTTTTCTAATTCGGCATCAGAAAGTTCTTGAAGCAACAAGAATTTAAAATGAACTAAATTCTGAAACAAATAATGTTGTACTGTATTTGATACATCAACGAGACTATATCACAGGTTTATTTCAACACACCAGCAAACTAGTTTGTGAATCGCCGGGTACATGCGCAAAGCAAATTTGGCGTTCCAACAACTTCTGACTGAAACGTGTACGCATAATCGAATGTCCCAATATAAAATTTAACAGGGAGCTGAACGGTCGAATCGATCCGCTGATTTTCGTGGAACTGGTAGTCGGAGGCATGCGCAGAATGTACTTTGTAGTTCCCGCACACAGTTCAAAAAAAAAATACAGGTTCAAATTCAATAAACGTTAGCAAGCCATTCCAATACACTATGATGCAGAACCGGTCGGGAAATAATACATTTTTAACGCGCGCTTAGAAAACGGTTCGTGCACTTGTAATTCTTGTATCGCATGTGTAAAGCAGCAATGCGCCGTTTCTCACAATAAATTCTATATAATAAATTGTTATTGATGACTAACACACCCAATTGTGTAGTTTTTTGTTTCACAACTACGAAGCATTGGCTAAATATTAAGACCAAAGATATAGAAGTACTTCGACCATTGTGCATCCTAATTTTAGGTAGGCTGTAGGTAGTCAGAAGTGAATACAGCTCAAGCTACAAGTAGGGTTTGCTAATTACGATTTTTGATCATAGACAAATGTGTAACTTTGTTAAGTAAGAATTTATACGTTATAATCTGTAATTAACATAATACATATCCAGAAGCATCTGATGGCGTATGTTTTCAGTCTCTTTTCCTTGAGCACCCTGTTGGTATCTGTGTTAATCTAGCTAAATCTGTGAAACAGAAGCTCCCTTAATCACTTAAGGTTTCTAGTCTTCTTTATACGTCATCTACTATTTGCAAAGGTTCGACTAACGATAACGACGATTTTTGTGATGGCATTCCTTCACTGGAGGTGCATCCAGTGTTAAATTTATCGAATGTAAGTTACCGTAGTTCAGCTTGAGTCACATATCTCTAATAAGCACTCGTAAGACGAGGTTCTTATTAGCGCTGGGCATTTTGAAGTCGATGGAAGTCAACGAATACGAAGTCGAATTCTCACCGAATCTTTCCCGATTGCAAGCGAATGAATAGGAGCCTTGTATATAAATAATTAGAACTGTCTGCGCGTAACATCAAAATTTGAGATTAATTTTCTTTCTTTCCATTTATTCGCATAAAGTATTATTATTCACTGTTTATTTTTATTTTAAACTGCCAAAGCAGTATATAGTGGACACTCCAGAACCTTACGACCATTATAAGAATTATTGAAATTAAAAAAAGAAATCATTGCATATACGTACGTTTTTTTTTTCGAATAGGAAGCCGACTCCTACGTCCAACCGTGCAATGAAACTGGGAGGAAAGTCCCGAGACGTAGAGTCGTTTGTCGACCAGCTGAAATCAGAGGGCGAAAATGTAATCTCCTCTGTGGCGAACAACGTGGAACAAAGCGGACACAAAGCACCCGCCATTAAGCAGGATATCGATGGGTAAGATCGCGTAAGCTATCTCTATTTCGTTTCCTACGCCCTATTCTGTATATAGAGTGCATCTCCGCTTGGAAGAAAAGATGGTGGTTAAAATGGGCCGCGATGGCGGCGTGCAAATGTTTGAACTACTAGGCCTAATTACGTTGCACATCGGGAATGAGAAATGGGGTCGCATACGCGTGCAATTGGAGAATCAGGATATGAGAGGTGTTCAATTGCAAACACACCCAAACGTAGATAAGGAATTGTTCAAAATGAAATCCCAAGTAAGTATGAGATGTCTGTACGAAAACTATTAACGTAGTTTTATCTGTTTCTATAAAGTGCTCTTCCATAAAGATAGTGTGTGTGGAAGAAGGAGTCCATTCGGATCAAAAGTTTGTTTTATAGAATCCGAATCTATCAAAGTTCAATATTGTTTTACAGTTGACTCTCTGCGCTTTACAATTCTTGAAGCATCATTGAAATTGTTACTTTTTAATACCGAGAATGGTGCAATAAAATTATTTTTTTCTCTAAGAATGCATTCTTTGGTACCAAAGTCCGTCTGCCAAAGACAAATAGTAAGTAAAGGTATATGATCCCTTGTTCATGTGGTTTAGTGTATAACGGCGAAACAGGAAGCTCTGTTAAACCTCGTCTTCGTAATTCTTCCCACAATTGCGACCGGAAAATATAAAACTTATGGAGACTCTTAAATATCGCCCATATGCAAGCCCATCATCTGTAACGATTACTAGCGCCACCTAGCCAATCAGTGACAGGTCCCACTCACTGCCGATATAAAAGCGTACTGCTCTCGGCTCTAGCATGGTTCACATGTTGAGTTACCGTGATTGCTGAGTTGCTTCCCACTCAGCTAGTTTCGCCACTGGCGTGGTTTACACGTGCTAACTGTGACCTACCACCTTTCGTTCTCCCAAAGAAGCCCCATATGAATGTGGGCGAAACGTCGAGTTTTCGATTACCTACCGTGACACGGTCCAAAGCAGGAGCACGTTTAGTTTTAACATTATTATTTTATTATGATCGCTACCCCCGATGAGCTACCATTGGTTCTTTGTTGTATTTACTCGAAAATCCTAATACTATAATGCCGTACTTTAATTTGTTTACTTTTTTCTTGTATTTTTATAGATCGGATTGAAACAGCCGACGAAACCTTTTCCACTAAATACTGATGTTGGCGTCTTAAAATGGCGATTACAAGGTACAGATGAAGGCTTAGTTCCGCTACTCATCAACTGTTGGCCTTCGGAGGCTGGCGATGATAGTTGTGATGTCAATATAGAATACGAACTTACCCATCCCAATTTGGAACTTTCAGACGTTAACATCTATATTCCATTGCCGTAAGCCTTATTAAATAACGCCGACGTAAATTGGCGAAATTTATTTATGATACGTTTGCAGCATTGGTTGTAACCCGATTGTATCAGAATGTGATGGCCATTACACTCATGAAGCGAGGAGAAATCAATTGATCTGGTCTCTCCCTATAATTGATTCAACTAATAAAACTGGATCGCTAGAATTTAGCGCCCCCAAATCTATACCCAATGATTTCTTTCCATTAACGCTAAACTTTACGTCAAAATCTTCTTTTGCTAGGATTAAGGTTTGCAACTGGTTTACTTTACTTCTTACATATACGATAACGTCCTTTTTTTTTCTCTTCTAGATTACAGATGTTTTGTTTGTGGATGATGATTCTCCTGTAAAACATTCAGTGGAAGCTGTGCTATTCCCTGACAAATACGAAATTGTCTAACAGCAGTCTAGTAGTTTTAGAACTAATTTAGTATACCGATTGGAAAATATTGTAATTATTATATTTGTTGCTTTTTGTACAAAATTTTATGGAACTTGTGAACATGTATTATTTTTATCTATTTTAAAGTAATAAAAACTTTTTTCGATGTCTTTTTGTGTATTAGTGTTTCACAACAATACTTTCAAAGTTTAACAGATGATACACAGTTCCCAGTAACATACAAAAAGCAACAATACGTTTGAATTTCTGGAGATTACGCCTACCAAGTTTCGTATGTTATCTAATCTTGAGGTTCAAGTTTACATACAGACATGATTTTTTTTTCTTTGTGGTCTACTCTACAGTTCTTAATAATCTGGATTTTAAATTCAATTATTCTGAACCACAATGACAAACTTATGTAAGTAAAACGTTTGGTTTATGTAAGTTTTCAAATATTATTACAATAGAGCATTGGTGTTCTCTAATTACTCTTTAGAAATGTACTGTAAAGAAGCTGCGACTCTTTCAGAAATGTAAACCTTACCGTTGCGTAAGACACTTTGTTTACTTTTTTATGTCTTTGAAGGTTATAAATTTTATATGAAATAAATGTACATATTACCAGTATTAGCCTCTAGATGTTAATACTAGTTTTTTTACTTGTGTAAAAATGAATGGTTACACAAATTATAACTGAATGCAAAACAAGTATATTCTTAGTTAAAGAAAGTATGGAACGGATATTAATGATATAGAACAGAATATTTCTTTTTTATCATAAATATGTTGAAAAGTAATAAAAAAATACATTAATTTTGTTGAGTTTATATCTTATCGTAGTATGTTATGGGGAATATTTCAAATTGTTTAGTTTTGGAATAAATGCTCCTAGAAACATTCTTTTCTAGGCGCTTAATTTTTTGACTATTTCCACTGATTTTTTTTAAAGAAAGGATCGTTCAAAAGAGGACTTTTCCTACAGATTATTACACATTTCAAGCGTCTTCAAAGCATTTTTTATTGCAATAATACAGTAAATCATATGGAAAAAAAAGCGTTGGATAGTATACATGATTGCGGCCGCCTTGTCTGAAACAAAAAATGAGAGAATTTCTAAAATAGACGAATTTGGCTATCACCTGAATTAGAAGAATAAACATATTCGAAAGAAACAAAATGTTGCCATACTGAAAATGTTTCTATTTTTAATTTTTTTATCTGTAACATATGAAATATATAAAAATAAAGATTTTAATTTTTTTTCTAGTTCAGGCGAGAACTACACTAAGTAGATTTTGAGAGATCATCAATTATCAATCAAGAAAGTGCTTTACTTGCGTTCGCTCGCGGCTAATTAGGGCGCGCTTAATGCCCGCGGCGATACCTATTTCCCAGATTCTATATCTCTTTAAACCATTACGAATTCGCATACATCTTACATGTTTATTCTACAGATCAAATACTTGCGAAAAATGAAATAAAAGAGAATTCAATTTTTAAAGCGCCTACACCAGAATCGCCTCTTGAGTTTTTTCAAAGCGTATGTATTTGTACGTGATTCCGCTATTTATTTATATATATTTCCGATTGTCTTTCAAATTGTTCGCAGATTCAGATGATTTCGATAACTACGACTGAACGGCTATGCTAACAATGACGTGTCTCCGTAGGACCTGGCCAGCTTTGTTAATAAGCCATGATTTTCCTTGTTAACTATTTGAGACGAATTTTTAAGCTCAGTTCTTAAATTCTGTTTCTTTTAAATTCCAAAATGAAACAAGCTTCTTTAATCGATAAACTAGAGTATACTAGCAGATCCGAAATATGGGAACTAATGGCCCGTTTCTTATGACGCCGCGCATATATTCACTGTATTATGGTGTTTACGCCCGATGAATGTGTGCGATTAGCGGTAGGTAATTATATCTATCGTTAGAGAGTTGTAGTTCTTAGCTTTCGCATACGGCATGCGCATATCGGTAGTTCTAGATATTACGATTATAGATTCCAACCTTTTATATTAATATCACGCAATACATTTTCATTAGTAAGAATTTACCGTAAAAACAGACCCGTTATCAAAAGTAAAATCTTATTGTGGATTTTATCGTATGTACATTAACATCGATTTATATATAACTTTATTAATTAAAAACTCGTAAAATCAATAATATTACATTAATTTATTTACATTTTTTTTATGAACATCTTAAATACATTTAGTTTTCAACAATAGATAACAAAATCCTTATATTAACTATCATGTACTTTTAAATGTTACATATGAACTATGATTTGTATGAACAGTACGATGAGATCTGGGTTTTGAATTTTGAGTTTCTTCTTAGGTTTTCATATGTACACAAAAAGAATAACAAAATGAGTAAACTGAAAAAAAAGAACATAAAATAAACTTTATAATTTATTTAATCGGAAATATAAGAACAGATACAATAATACAGTAAATAAATTAGTGAATAAAAAAAAATGATAAATGAATAAATAAATGTTATTGTCTGAAATTGTACGTTTAACATAATCTCATTGGGGATTTCGTAATATGCAGTCTTTTATTCTTTGCATTTGTTTTACATCACAAATCCTTAATTGCAAATTAATAAGTTCGTTTATCAATCAATGCAAGAGCTTCAAATTGAAACACACCGGTGAGTATAAAACTTTTTCTGTGAATGAACGATTCCGCTCTCCATTTTAATAATTAATAAAATTGCACAGAAACAAAAGCATGCAAACGCATAATACTAAAAGACACAGAGAGAAAACAATGAACAAAATCAACTTACAATAAAAATAAAGGCACTACACTTTAAAAATTTAATCAATCAAAAGCTGCTTAAATAAAAAATGTAAATTAGAAGTATATCGATATAAAAATAATACAACTCCGACTCAATCTTCCCGTATCTCTACTTATTTTCGTAAATTTTTATAGTTTGGCCGTTAGTACTGTGGTGTTGACGGTTCGGAGCAGGAATCCTGTTTGTGTGATAGGGAGTGTTGTAGCGCCATAGGCATGAGCCATTCTTTCGGTAGACAACGTTCTAGGAAGGGTACCCAACTGCTAAAGTATGCTAGCCTGTTCACCCATGGCGGTATATCCTGTCCACATACAAGCTTGAATAAAAAAGGAACATAAATAACTACCTATACGAACAGGCACAAAGAAATTAATAACATATGTAATGTTGTGTAAATAGTGTTTCTTTCAAAATGCAAAACAACAGGGTTACTAAACCATAATAAAAAAAAAAAGAATTTAGTGTTCTCTTAAATACAACACTCTGTACACCCGATTATTCGAGATTCTCAGCATCATAAACCGTAACAAATATAATTGTAACATTTAAATGTATTTACCGGTTATTTAGCCTTTACATAGGATGTAATGGAATTTTACGTCTTTAACAATTTATACAGCAATAGGTGTCAATACGTAATTGACAACTTTGACAATTATACAGGGTGAGTCGAGAGGAACGGAACAAACTTCAAGACTGTATTGCACACAATGAATGTTCTTATCCGATCTTTTGTTTTTAAATTAGCGTAATTAAAAAATTTTAATTAACATTGTTGTAAATAGTCAAAATTTTCGCTTGCTTTCGAGTAAATACGTTTTAAATAAAATAAAAATATCCTTCCATTGACTGCTCATGTAAAACAAAAACTCAGGTACGTTCTCCATTAAAAGTTTTTGTTCGCTTCTTATATTGAAGCAATCGGGAGAGCAACAAATTTTAATTCAAAAATATTAATGTATAAAATGTTGTTTATTTGCAATTACGCTATAACTTAAAAAGAGATGAAAATCGGATTAAAACAGGAGTCTTTTTACATTATTTTAACGTGTACAATGCATTCCTGGAGTTTAGTTCGTTCCTCCTAACTCACGCCGAATAAGTAAATGTGAAGTATTTTTGTAAAATGTTGATTTTTTCAAATATTGGACTGATAGTAAGAAAAATATTTTACGGCACTCGAATCGTAATAAGTGCATTTGCGATCTCGGATGTATTGCAGACCTTGGCGTCGCCCCAATTTGCAAAACTGCTAACTCATGCAAATGAGTAACTATATTTGCGAGGGTATAACTAATTGTTCCCGTTCTTTCCTGTAACCTTTCATATACTTAGTTCTCGATAGTTCGAAATAGCCTCGACTCCATTCAACTCGAACTCTATTCTACTTCATTTTAGCATTCTGCATATTTCGTACGTGTATAAGTTGCGAGGATGCAGGTATTTTAAAACAAGTATACGAGGGCAGCCTGAAAAGTTGTCAGCCCAACATAGGAACAAGTATTTTTCTTTGTCAAATCCAATTTTATTTCTTAACACAGTCTTCTTGCAAGTCTTATAGTTTTCCCAGCGTCTTATACTTTCCCTTTAATGCGTCCAAATAGTAGTTGACATCCCGTTCTGCAAATTCATTCTATCCTCCCAGCAAAATGTTGAGCCTGGGAAACAGAAAAAAAGTCGCTGGAGGAGGCAGATCTAGTGAATAGAGTGTGTGGTTCATCGATTCGAACCACAATTCGTGAATTTTTGCCATGGCAACCACCGAAGCGTGAGACGGTGCATTGTCCTGGTATAACAAAACCTTTTTCTTCAATTGCTGCACCATTTCCGCAATTTCTGCCTTCAGCTTGTAGTAATGATGCATAGTATGCCCTCGTTATTGTTTTTCCTTTTTCGAAACAGTGAAATAATTAGGCTTATTGAATTATTCCATCGTCTTACAAGGCTCATTTATCTAGATGCTTTCATTATTAATGGAGGGGCTTGCCTTGGCTGCACGGATGAGTATGTTCCAACATTCTCCGAAAAATGGACAGGCTGAAATGGTCACATTCATTGCCCGCCAAGGTCTCCAGCCCTTATCCTTTTAGATTATTGTCTATGAGGATGGATGAAAGGCGACATTTTCAAAGAAAAAAATGAACCACAAGACGAATTGCTTGTTAGCATTATGAATAGCGTTGCCCGCATGAAAAAACCTCAAGACGACCTTAGAAGAACTATGCGTGGTTTAGAGAATTCGTAAATGCATTATAGTCCGTGGTGAGACGTTTGAAAATCAACTTTGAGCTTAATTATTCGTGTATTTTATATTATTTAAATAAGTAATAAACGCAATCAATAAATCATTTGCCTTTACTTAAAAGCAGTAAGTCCTTTTATGGGTAACATATTACTACTTCCTAAAATATTGTTCCTGAAACGCCATGTATAGAAAAAAGAAAATCAAAGCGATGCAAAAATAATAGTTTGAACAATACAGAAATCATTCATTGATTTTTTCAAAAATCGCAAAACAGTGCAAACCTTCATACGCTGGTAATATATAATATTTATATTGACATGTCTGTATGATTTGAACTCGTTAAGGTAAACAAAAACACATTTTCATTTCCATAGAATATTGGATTAGCATAACACGTGGGACAAAAATAAGCCACAATTCATTCATAGATAATATTCCTTTCAATAAAATATTGACGGTGCGATAATAAAATCTCATTGTTTTCCTATAATCGTTACGTTATCAAGCTTTGAATAATTTTTTGCATGATATGAATATTGAAGCAAGCTCACGAGGAATATAATTAATATTATCGACAAGAGCGAGATATCCACCAAATATTTTTTTAGCCTATTCGGTTTCACAACAATGGAAAGGAGGTTTATTATTAAAATCACATAAGAAAGAACCGTAGATTAAAAACAAATTCGGTCAAAATTAATTTCCAGAGTATTTGATGCAATGGCATATTGCCGTCTAAAATATAATATTTTTATTATGATAAAGTATAAGTTTTTAATATATATGAAATTTATCGTAATCTCATCGCGTTCTACAAAAATAAAATAAACGAAATTTCTTTAGACGTGAATTAAAACGGAATCTATACATCAACACCTCATTTCGAAAAGTAAATACTATCGTTAACACACTGTATCCGGGTGCTATAAAACGAATACACTGCAAAAGCATTCATAAACTGTTAACAGCAAAATAAGACGACAATTGTAGTAGTTTTCTTGCGAGAAATACGATTTAATTTCTAGGAACAATGCCCTAGACTTAATGACCTTAAAGAAACCATTGGCCTTTACTTTAATAAGGTTTGCATTCAGTACGGACAACTTTCTGAATGTTTTCGCATATTTATTTAACATAAAACGTGTAAGACCCCCGGTTGTCGTAATTTAGTAAACTGATTTATAATAGGCTATAAAAAATGCCTTATCTTGAATTCTTGAGTTGACACGTAGTTGAATGATCTAAATTACAATATTAGATTATTATCAATATAACCTATTATAATACAAAGAAATATTAAAAAGTGCTTACCTTTGTGAACGTTCCTGAAAAATGATTACAGTTATGATTCATTAAATGATACCTATCACCACGAAATTCATTACCCAGCTGATTAATTAGTCTCTTTATATCGTCTTCCGTAAAATCTGTGTAACCAATATGTATACTTTGTCTGCGAAGGAACAATACAAATCAACAACAAAAATAAGCATTAGAATATTGGTCATTAATTTATACCTAAATCTAAATTGTTCACCTAATTCATGTTCATCACGAGGCAAAATTTCAAAGATTCCAGTAAACGGATATTGGTGTCCACCATATGCGAATTCTGTTCCATAAATTTCTACGCCTGCAATATAATAATATTACAAAGCTACTGTATTAGTTATGGTGTCTTTATGTTGTTTTTTACCTGAGTGAAATACTCCTAAACCTATATTTGAAGTTATATCATTAATTTTGTACATGTCATAAACATTTAAAAGTACAGGCTCTCTTGCCATTTTATTAGGTAATAATTCATCAGATCCAGAATCTCTAGTAACACTCATACAACTAAAGGGAAGGTTACAAGCTAGGCCATTTGAAAACATTCTGTAATAAAAAAACATGTGTCAGTCAACAAATTCCTTTTTTTTACACAAGAACAAAGAATTACTTTTTTCTTACCCTGAGATACCGTTTAAGTTACTTTAAAATTAAAAAAGAAAAAATATTAGTATCAGGCGCTACACTAACATGCTATAGTTTAATGTAAATCTTTCACGTAATCACCATTTGTTACTGTAAACACAAATACCAAATAAACTATCTAATTTGACAACTACAAAAGGTTAGTTCTTGACATTTTCGTACGCATGAGCAATGCATGCGTACAATTTCAGATATAGGAGGTAAATAATTTCAATTCTGTTTAACAGGATGTGACAATAATTGAGTAACATGAAGGTAAGCAGATAAATACGTACTTAAATTTAAATTTTGGCATTATTTCTACCTTCGAGGTGAAGCAGTTTTAAAACTTTAACATAACTCATGTTCTGTTACATTTTGTTTGTAAATGTTTGTGAAACAATAGAGTTCACCTAAATCGCGGTTTGTTTTTACGTCATGTGTTTGTCATAAATTGTGACCAACTGTATAATTTTCATCTATACATAAAATAAATATTTCCCTATTAACAACTGTGAAAAGCCCATCTGCATTGATATTATCATAATTACATCATAAACAAAGAAAATTAACCAAATCGAGTAGCATCTTAAATATTTATTATGCATATTACTGATTTCTATCAAAAATAATATTTGGGTTTGGGTGTTTTTGATATGTTTGGATAAATGATATTTTAGAGTATTTGACCTTTTGGAAATATCACACCGCTTTCTAATTCAGGTTAGGTTTTCTTAAAATTTGTGTTGTCATTGTAGCAAGAGAAGAAGCAAATAATTTGTGCGACCACAATGGAACTCGATCGCGAGAAAGGTCTTCAAGATTATCGAAAAAAATTACTAGAACATAAAGAAGTAGAATCGCGATTGAAAGAAAGTAAGTGCTTATCATTCCTTGATGTGAAAATACATAATTGTTGGTTATAGTGAGAGAGCAGTTAAAAGATTTAACAAAGCAGTATGATAAATCAGAAAATGATCTTAAGGCGTTGCAAAGTGTTGGGCAAATAGTCGGTGAGGTACTAAAGCAACTTACAGAGGAGAAATGTAAGCATTATGTGTAATAGTCTAGTTTCAAACATACAGCGTGTTTCGTTCACCAGTGTATATGCGAAAGGAGGTGGTAGATGAGTCGGTTTGGAGCTTATTTAATGATTGTATAAAGTATCACAATTTCTGAGATAAAGCCAAATTAGTGGTTCGACTAAATTACTCCTACGAACTATAATTTCTTTTTTATCACATGTAGAGTATATGAAATGGTTTTATTTGATGGAATAGATATCTAAGATCATTAAAATAAAAATTGCAAGGATTATAATTCATAGTAGCAAAAATCGTCTAATTTAGCTGTTTTATCTCAAGAACCGTGATACTTTGTATAATAATATTTTTGGCCAAACAAGTTCTAAACCGATGTACCTACCACCTCCTTCCAGATATATGTAACCCTATATAATTTTTATGTTGTAGTTATCGTAAAAGCTACAAATGGTCCACGATACGTGGTAGGCTGCAGACGACAATTAGATAAAGCTAAACTGAAAGCTGGTACTCGCGTTGCTTTGGATATGACAACTTTAACCATCATGCGTTATTTACCGCGAGAAGTAGATCCACTTGTTTATAATATGAGCCACGAGGATCCAGGAAATGTCACCTACTCTGCCATTGGTGGTCTGTCTGAACAGATCAGAGAATTAAGGGAAGTTATTGAACTTCCACTGCTTAATCCAGAATTATTTATGAGAGTTGGTATAACGCCTCCAAAAGGTAATACTCGTAGTTATATTTTAAGTGTTATGATTAAATGTATTTTTATTTACAGGATGTTTGTTATATGGTCCTCCAGGAACAGGAAAAACATTACTAGCTAGAGCAGTAGCTTCACAATTAGATGCAAATTTCTTAAAAGTAGTATCGAGTGCTATTGTTGATAAGTATATTGGAGAATCAGCGAGATTAATTAGAGAAATGTTTAATTATGCTAAAGATCATCAACCATGTATAATCTTTATGGATGAAATTGATGCGATAGGTATGTAGTTTGATTAAGAACAAAAATTATTAATTATGATTCCCTATTATTATTTTTATATCTTTCTTTATTACTTAGTATGTCTGTTAGTTTTGCATTAATAAATCAATTAATTGTTAAATAGGTGGCAGAAGATTTTCAGAGGGTACTTCAGCTGATCGTGAAATTCAACGTACATTAATGGAATTGTTAAATCAAATGGATGGATTTGATTCATTAGGTCAAGTATGTATCCTTCCATACAATAATACATTCTTTTTCTATTTAATCTTTTCACAAAATAGGTCAAAATGATTATGGCGACCAATAGACCTGATACCTTAGATCCTGCTCTTCTTAGGCCTGGCCGTCTTGACAGGAAGATTGAAATTCCACTACCCAATGAACAAGCTAGACTCGAAATTCTTAAAATTCATGCCGGTCCTATAGCAAAACATGGTGAACTGGATTATGAGGCTATCGTAAAACTCTCTGATAGCTTCAATGGAGCTGATTTAAGGTATAACTATGGGAAAATGTAAACATTCTTCCTTTAAATTAAAAAAAAATGTTTTTAGAAATGTATGCACCGAAGCTGGATTATTTGCAATTCGATCTGAAAGAGAATACGTAATACAGGAAGACTTTATGAAGGCAGTTAGAAAAGTTGCGGATAATAAAAAATTAGAGAGCAAGCTTGACTATAAGCCAGTTTAAGAAATATGTTCATAACGTTATTTTTTGTATTTATCTTTTCAAAGTACTAAATAAACATAATTTGTGTCCAGTTTTGGTTTTAATTTTAAAAGTACGTATACCGGTTGACAACCAAATCCGATTTAATAGCACAGATAAAGGAACTTTATAGATAGCCAATTGCACCCTATTATTTGGGCATACCAAAGCGTTTATGTCTCCAAAGACGAAAACGCTTTGGTCTGAAGACAAGGCACTGGTGAGAGGAGCGGTAGCCTTATATTTGTAGATTTCTGCGGATTTACATGTGTGAATTATATTTTTGTTCTAATTTGCTATGAAATGCAAATCAATATTTCTCCTGTAATTCGACACAGGTGTTGACCTATTTTATTAATTCTTATCTGAAGCACTCTGGCTCAATACTTGGTATCTGGAGCGCTTTACTTTGCGCCTTTCGTTAAATTTGAATCTAACGTTGCATATCCGTATAGCGCAAGTAATAGGAAATTTCAACGTTATTCGCTTCACTCTATTAACGTTGAAAACCTTCGATTCCGAATAAAGCGGGTATATATTGACCAACGTGTAATACAGTATCCAATTCTTGGTTAACTTCCAAGAGTCGGAAACTGCATGTTGGGTTGTTGCAGATACCGAGTATTATTGAATATTACTAAATCAAGCCACTAAGTTTTTCGGGTGAGTGCTTTAATGCATTCGTATACACACGTTTTGTAGGTACAAGTTTTGTTTATTATTTAAAATTTGTTTTGATATTTATTATACTTGAAAATGTAGATTTTTGCCATGAATACTTTTATTTTTAATACAAATACCGATAAATGTAACTATGTATATAAAAAAATTATTTTAAACAATATAAATTTAAAACATTACCAAAAAATCTAACTTTTGAAGCCAACTAATAATGTATATACAAGTACCGATAAAAAGATTAAAAAACATTACACGATGTAACAAAGAGCTATGACTAGAGTATTACTACACGAGATAGTTGTTTTAACGAAACTTAATATCGTCGGTTTTGGAATGATTTTGCGCTAAATTAATTCCCAATCACCCAATGAGTTATCAGATTCACTTGTATGGCGTTGTTCTACCAGCTGTACGCTAGACAAATTCCATTCGCGCGGGATCACCTTCATATCTGGAACAAAAGAAAATGTAAATAGAATTAGTGATGAACTTGTAACTTACCAGGCGTATCTAATAATAGAGTATCGCATGGTTTTGCCGAAATGCCATTCGTTTGCTTTACAGTGTCTTTAGGTGAAGCATCTTTGCAATTGTTCAATTCTCTTAAATTGTCGCTAGTTTGAGTGTGTAAAATCGGTACAGGTATAGAGATATTCTTACATACATTTTTAGTGATTTCAGCGTTTTTTATTTCTGTATCCTCTTCTTTATTCGATGTACTCGTTGGATGTGCACCTTCTTTTAAACTTTCCATGTTAATTTTGATCTTATCGAAACTGAGAACGTCCGCGAGAAGCTTTTCCTTTTGCTCTATATCGTTCAGGATAGAATCTGGACTTCGTAGATCGGGCAAAATAGATACAGTACTGAGATTCATCATAGTAGCCTTATTAGTAATGGTGCTCTCATGTTCGTCGGAACTTGTCGAACTTAAACTATTGGCGCTAGTCCCCATTTCTATAGGTTTCTTATGCTTATGGTGTTTAAAGATGATCGTATCGTTGAAATCTTCTTGAGCAATTTTATTATATATTTCCGTTTTATTATTCTTCATCATTGCGTTTAATAAAGCGTTTTCGCTAAGATTCACGTGATTATTTCGACATTGCGGAGATTCTATTGCTTCTTCGGCGTTTACAACAGACGTCAAATCAGTATGTATATTGAATATATTCTCAGGAGATTCTGCTAATGGAGGTATCGCAGGTACAATATTGGAATTCTGAATTTTACTTGTGAATTCTTTGAACGAAGTAGAGATTGGCGAGAATGTATTTACTGTTGTTGTTGAGTAGCTTTCCTCTGGAAAACAAAAGAATATAGAAAAGGAAATTAAAAAAGAACAGATTAATTACACAAAATCTGCCACTCTCACAGGGCGCATATTTTACTTACGATTTGACGTCTCTGGATGATATGCTAAACGAATTAAACTTCTATCCTCTTCCAAGATAAAGATTTCATCTTTATTGCAGGCAACACATAGAATTCTGCGAAATAAAGACGATTATTATATGATTATTAGGTATGGAGAACCTTGCATACCCTCGCAAATTACTGACAGTATGAAGAATGGTTAACTCCTTAGGATTCAAAATATAAACAATGCCAGCTCCGTGTGTAACTAATAATTCATCTTGGAATAGTAATAAAGTTCCAAACGAAGCGTCTTTAACTGGTTTAAGCCTTTTCAAATGGTGCGATATTGGATTTATCAAGGATACTTCTGGATAATCTTTGCATAGGATTTCCTGAAATGTCCTTAATTAACAAAAATCTAAATTCGTTATTGTAAAATTGTATTAATATAATTTTAATTTTATCCTAACGCACAAATTAGAAGTAGTCTAGTACGCATGCGGGAGAAAATTATGGTTTTCATGAGAATAACCACGCTCTACACCTACATACAGAAGCAGGCAATAATAAGTGCTTCCGTTCTTAACCGAACAAAGGGACTAAAGTTGGAAAATTTTTGAGGACATTTAAAATTCTTTGAAGGTCCCAATACAAATTATTTTATGCATTGTAATGGTTAAAACAAATGTTTCTAGAAGAGGCTATCACGATAGCGATTGCGATGCAACGGAACGCCCGATTCTATGCTATTCTATGAGATTTGACACCACAAACAACTGCACAATATTAAAATTTATTAACAAACAAGACGAATGATATTTAATTTACGAAACCACAACTGAGATACGACTGAACTTATTCTGGAGATAGTTGTAGGAAAACATTACATTAATTCGGAAGATTTAGGATGTGAGGAAATTGAACAGAAGACAAGTTATTTATCCGCTCTATCGCCACCGTCATTGGCTGGACTTAATTTAATATCCTAACTCCCCAGCTACATGGATCGTAAGAGATAGAAACAGGCTGCTGAAAACAATCTCATAGCTGCCACAGGGGTTTTGACGTTGAACTAGTGGACATACTGAACTTACTATACGTGATGTTAATATCAGCTAGGCTCGATGCTGTAAATCCTAACACTACAGTATATTTCAAAGGATACGGCCCCAGTGAACTACAATGATGATCAGCTTTATAATGTAATCATTAAAAACCGTATTATGTGTGTAGCCGACGAACCTCAATTTAGAAGAGGAACTTTAGCATGGTATAGAGACGGCTCAAGAATAGGCATTTGCGAACTTAATTAATGCTCAAGAGTGTCTATGGAACTCCAAACCAAGGTAGTCCTACAAAATTTTTTTATATTAAATCAGTGTAACAAGAAAAAATTTAGAGAAATCGACACAAAGTGCAATTATAACAGTTTTTCTAATTAAGTGAAATCAAAATGCTGAGAAACCGGCTCAAGAATAAAAAAAATGTTTTGTTGGTGCAGACCCTTACCATGGCCTACAGAGAAGCTACCTAAAACAAGAAAGGGTCGATATCAGGTACCAGGTTCACCAAACACAGCAAAAACGATACTCACTTTTATCAAAGGGGATCTCAAAATATTGGCAGGGTTATTATCACGCCGTGCAATCCTGAAATATTACTTACATAAACTAGGAAAAGCTGAATATCGTTTATGCCAATAAGCATACACATACTATGCAAATGCCGCCGTAAGTCACAACACCTCAGTAGGGTATTTTTAACATTTAAACTGGAGGAAGAAGAACACATCAGAAAATGCTTAGAAACAGTAACCAAAAAAATAATGCCAAGATAGCTTAGGTATAATTCACGGCAAACGCATCAAAAGGAGAAAAAAATACACCATCCACGGACATGTTTTAGAGCAGAGAGAGAGAGAGCATTTTTTATCTCTACCCTCTATCGCCGTTGCCTCACTGTTAATGCCACAACTTTCAAAACGACGAACTCGACATTTTTTTCTTCTTAGCACTATTTTTTTGGTTACTGGAGGAAGAAGTTTACAAAAACTCTATTATTCTATTACGCACTGAGGGCACTGTTAGAATAGATCTATTAGGACCGCTTTAATAATAATAGCAATATGGTGTTACCTTAAACAGTAAAGTTTGCTGCACATTTCCTTGTACATCTGACTGCCATATTCGTAAACCAGGTCTTGTGCAGTATAAAATAACATCTTTAGGTCGGATACCATTATTGTAAAATGTTCCGCCAAATTTACCAAGACTGAAACCGCAAAGCTACTTCATGTTAAAAAAGGGAAATTACAATTTTATTTGTATACAGGGAGTTTGCTATTTTAAAATATAACGTGGCATTTTTTGCAATACTTAATTAAATAATAAGAAAACTACTCTTAGAGCGTTTGATTTTTGAGAAAAATTTAAACATATCACAAACTAATAGTAACTTATAATTTTGTGATATATTATGTCTAGAAAATATTTACATAAAAATTCATATATAAGTACAGAATGTCCTTTTATAATTTAGTCAATAGGCTACCTCTGTTAATATTGCTTAGACAAAATAATTTAAATTACCAAAGTGATAGCATTCGTACCATAACAATTGAAGAAGATTTAGAAGTTTGAAATGTCCATTTTAATCTCAAAAATAATTTACTGTTGCAATCATTTTGTACGTCTATTATTTTCCATAATTTTTAAGATATGTGGCTCTCAATGTTTAATGTTGAGATGGAACAAACTGTGCAACGTATGTTTTTTTTACATTTTTTATTTTCTGACCTTTCTGAAACATTTTGGAAACATTTAGAATAAAATACACTTTCATAAAGAAATATGTAAACGAAAAATCAGAAAATTTTATAACAATATTAATAAAAATAATGAGATACTGAAAATAAAGATGAATAATGAAGACCTGCATTAATTGATATTAATTTTAAAAATTAATTCACATCTTTACGAAAAAATTGCATGAACTATACTATTGCAATCATGATTTCGTCGATACGTTGAAAGCATAAGACGAGTAGAACAAAAATTACTTGAAACAAGTAATTTCAATCCTCGACAAAATCGACCAGGATATCAACCTACATTACGCGTCGACCAAGAGGAGCAAATTCTTGAATTATTTGAAGCTGGACCAAATGTAAACCTTCGAATTCACAGGTTATTCAAGAGAAATGATCTTTATCCATTTAGGCCTCGATAAGTTCAAGTTTTACATGAAGGTGATAGGAAGCATCGAGTTAACTTTTGTAGATGGTTATTGTATAGCGAAAAGAATGATCCACATTTTATTGAAAAGATTATGTAGATTGATGAAACCTACATTTACCGAGACAAGTGTCATAAATACTCTAACCTGCATGAATGGAGGGATGAAAACTTTCACTTAATAAGCTCAAGATCTTAAAGACAATTAAATCCTAGACAACTAAACATTTGGGCTGGTCCCAGGCTATTACATAATAATGTAGTTGGTCCACAAATTCTACCTAGCCCAGACTAAATAGATTCATATGTGTATCTCCAATTTTTAAATGGAAATTTACCACGGCCATTATTCAATGAAGTTTTATTACCAGCTAGATTAAATTATTGGTTCCAACATGATGGTGCATGGGCACATCGTGGAATACAAGTGAGAAATTTCCGTGGGGGATGGATTGGAAGAGATGGTCATTCTACGACCTTGTAGATCACCCGATCTGAATCTTATGGATTACTTTTGCTGGGGCTATTCACCGCGAACCTGTTGCGAGTCCTGAAGAAGTCGTTCATGCGATTCATGATGCTGTAGCGCCAATAGACGAAAATATGCTACAGAAAGTTCATGTTTCAATGATAAATAAAAAAGGGACAACCTATTTTCGAAAATAGACGTGGAAAATAAATTGTTCTCAAATATTATTCATTGTTAACAAAGTTTAAAGTTTATATATTTTCTCTTTTTGTTTTTTATTGATAACCTGATAATAAAACAAATGGAAAATCTTTTACTCTTCATTTTAGCCCACTGAATCACACAAATACATATCATTTGCAAGTTCTTTTTTAATAAATCAATATTGGAAAATCCACTGAATAAAAATGAGTAACACCATTAAATATGCATCACCAAGGCAATCATTAGCTCTAGACATATGCGATTTAAATGTAATACATACACTTTACGATCCTTCTTCCCAACTTGTGAAACTTTCCATTTCCCCACCCTCTGGCAAACAATACTACGATATGTTGTAGATATTAACAAATTTTGTTGATAATAGCTAAGTTGAACAACCTCATAAGACTCATTCAAAACTTCAACGGATTTGGAGATGTGCTATATAAAAAATATAGATAAGAAAAGTAGTAAACAAACTTTTATCAACATACCATGTAAAAATCTAATTCAGTTAAAATAACAAGACCATTTCTATCACCGGAAAATAGCTTCATACCATTCTTGGACCATTCGAGAGCAGATACGGCACCCTTGTGCATATCAGCAACTGTATATCTTTCAACTTGTTTATTTTTCGGTTTTAACTTTTCAGGCAAGTTCTCGGGATGTGATTTTGGTACTTGAAATATATTTACGTTTCCAGCAGAATTTCCACACGCTAACATATAATCAACAGTTGATATAATTTTTATTACTGTAATTGCAGAATTAGTATTCTAAAAGAAAATAATAATAATCAACGAAACTTTGATCGCATTATAAGTGTTTACTTACCTCACATCGCAGCCTTTGTAAATCTTTCTTTTTTCTATTGTACCAATAAACTACACCTACATTTGTACCCAAGGCTATGAATTCTGATAAAACATCAACACAAGTTAGTTGAATTTCTTGGGTGAAAATTCCATTTTGAATTTTTGTTGGTAACTTATTGAAAAGATCAGTTAAGGGTGCCCATTCTCTCAGTATTCTTGTAGTACTTGCAGATATGGCCATTATTAAATTAATTTATGACCATTTTATTTTAAATAACATAAGGAATAATACAGTAAAGATCAATTTGTAACCACTGAAACGAAGTGCTTATAACTATTTACAGTACTTGCAACTCTGGAAACTTGAGAACCAAGAATCTTTTTAAAAAAGAATGCAATGCACCCAAGGCATTTGAAATGTCAAGTACATAAGAAAAATTATATAAATATTAAAATGTAATTTATTGTTACACGGTTATACATAATTTAATGGGAAAACGATAGTAAAATCAGTAATTAAAGGTGATATATTTATTTTTTGAGTAGTTGAAATTGCTAATTGAAGGAACTTTAGGTTGGCAACATCTAAAGTTAAAAGTGGTTTTCAAACAAAATTCAAAATTATTAGAGAAAGGTAATTTACCTATTGAAACACCGCTTAGCTAATAATAATAGCCAAAGGGATTATTGTTTACTTATTTTGTTGTAGATTATTATAGATAAGCGTTCACATTGATAAGATAACCTCAACAAGAGCATAACCTTATATTCCCGCATGTTGTACCATGGTGCTTTTAAAACAGTTTGATGCAGAGTTGCTGATTTGTTTGAATGAGAAATTCATAGTTTACAACACAGAAAATTGTAGCACAAAAGTTGTACAAATTCCTGACCCAAACCCCGAAGTTCTAGGAAAACATGTACAGCAAAATGAAAACCGAACCATTTCATCAGCCTGCTATTCGAGAAGCGGTGAATATTTTGCTGTAGCGGCGAGTAAACAAATTTTTGTCTACCAGAAGAACTTAAGTATTTCCAATACGTTTATTCTGCAACGTTCTGCGAGCAAAATTCGATTTACGAATGGAAATGACATATTAGTAGCTGATAAAACTGGTGATGCTTATCTTTGTAGAGTATCGGATAATAAAAATTATGTGGAATTGTTACTAGGACATTTAAGTATGTTACTAGATATTTTGTTAACAGACAATAGTAAGTTTGTTGTAACATGTGATCGTGACGAGAAAATAAGAATATCTTGTTTTCCAAATTGTTACAACATAATGAGCTATTGCCTGGGACACAGAGAATTTGTTACAAATATTGAAGTGTTTAATGATTGTTTAATATCTGCTTCTGGGGATGGTGAAGTTAGGTTTTGGAATTATTTAACGGGCGAACAAATTGACGCCATAAATACAAATAATTTTGTACAGGATAAATGTTTAATTGATG
The DNA here is from genome assembly GCA_902655005.2 of Marronus borbonicus. Taxonomy (NCBI): domain Eukaryota; kingdom Metazoa; phylum Arthropoda; class Insecta; order Coleoptera; family Scarabaeidae; genus Marronus; species Marronus borbonicus. The sequence goes on from LR737390.1 coordinate 7,908,823, forward strand.
ATTTCTGTAAGAAGATGGATGAAGAAAAATGTGAAGTTTCTTCATTACCTATTGTTGATATGCAAATTTTTCAAACAAGTACGTGTTGTTACTTAGCCATTACTTTACACAATTATAAAAGCATTCAAATTTATACATTGCAAACTTTAGAGAAAAATGTAAAATGTGTCTTCTACTCTAATGTAGTTTTAGACGGGGTACCGATATGTTTTAGCCTAACGCAGAACTTATATATTTTAACAGAAGCAGCTCTGATTTTATATTATTTAAAAGATAATCAGTATGTAAGAAATGAAACAGAAGAATTAAAGAATTTTTATAATAAACATAAGGAACTTTTTTCACAGTCTGATTGTACATCAATATCAGTTCTTTATAAAAGAAAATTTGATAATGTACAGGAATATTTAAATAGGAAAAAACAAAGACTTGAAGCAAAAATAAAAAATTAGAATTTTACAACTTGTTTATTATTTTATAAATCATATAAAAACTACGATATAGGTGCACATCTTAAACATCTCTGTCAACAGTTTTGTGGTAGAAATGAGGAGCCAGTTCCAATAACCAATCACTTTTAATAACGGTTAAGTCTTTCATGAATAGCTTGGTGGTATGAAGAACTTCACAAAATAAAATCCTGAAATGTTTAAAAATAGCACTATGAAATATTCATTTTGAGAATTACGTTTATAAACTTACCATTGCGGTTGAGGGATAGTGTACAATACACTGTCTGGATGAACATGTAATTCTACATCGCCTCGGATGGTCTTATAGACTCCAGAATAGTGTAAGTATGCAGCATTTGGAAATAATCCGGATACCAAACATTTTAAAATTGGCTCAGTATATCCTAAAACGCATTACATTAGAGATAGTATATTTGCAGGAAGTCGAAGTACACGATTGTATTTTCATAAGCAATCGGCGGCGGCTGGTGGTGACGTAAATGGAAGGCTAGTTACAATACTTCGACTACCTCGTACATTTCTGGTGCATATCTTGTACATTGTACTACGCAATGGAAATGCACGAGAGAGTCGATTCATCGTAATGCAGTTTCACTGCTACAGTGTACCAGCCGCCGCAAGCAATTACAAACAATATTGGTAATATATAGAGAACTGTAGATATCTAGAAAACTATACAGGATGCGTAAGAAGTTAGGGCAATTATTTGAAATGCTTTTTCGGAATAAGACATTGTTTGCACTACTAGCTTTTCGTTCTAAGATCAACCACATTGCCTAATCCATTGGGTTGAAATCCGGCGAGTTCGCCAGCCAAGCGCCTTTACCTCAGAAGCTGAGAAACAGCTTTTCGAAGACAACGATCGTCGATTCTTCAGCCGACTTCTAATGATCTTTCTTGAGCAATTTGATTTTGATGGATGTGGAGGAATTCGAGAGTGAAAACCTCATTTTCAGTATAAAAGACTATCCCCAAGCTAACACCGCCAGATGATGCATTCAGCGAGATTTCTATAACTGTAATTGAACGCAGGCGATCTTGTCACATCACAGTTTGAGCTTTTGTTTGCGTTAACGAGCTTTTCGTTTCTGAAATATTTCACGTGGATTATTTTCAAAAAATCACCTTAAAAAATCACATTAATATATTGTAATCAAGCCTACGCGCGATGCGCAAGTGGATGAATTATTGTTCACTTATATAGCGCAAGATCGAGCCTGCCATCGACGACCGCCTCTGCCAGTGATATGGAAGTTAGATCTAAAAAAATGGGGAGCGCAATGCCTCTCCTTGGTTATAACAAAAAAAAAACTGAAATTTTACCGTAAACATTGTTATAAATAATTTTAATTATTTATATAAGGTATTTTGTAACACAATTACTCGATTATTATGATCGGCTCAAGTGTTAGGCTAGGTTTTCGAAAGGTAAGGGACGGATTTTCGTTCGCGTAGTCAAGTTACAAGGCAATTTTTGAAAATACGATTGCTCACCTAACCATTGTCTTAAGCCTGTTTCTTTTCCTCCATGTGGTACCAATATCTGTCAAGAAAATCAACGTTCTTAACTAATAAATTAAAACACTTAAAACTCTTTTTTGTTATTAAGACTATGTTAACCTCTTAAATTTCAGACAACTTCAATTCATAAACAAAACAGAGCTAATATATAGCTGTACAAAATACTGTACTCTCAAAATCGTTTCTGACGCTTCCGAAGCAATTTCAAATAATTGTATGCGTTTTCGCTGTGCTAAACGTCTACAGTAACATTATTCGTAATTACAATTACAATTAAGCGGCTTATTCTCTAATTAAGTTTTTATCAATAGAAAATCTTACCGTTACATGAATCTAAGGGCACATTGTAGTTAATTATCATTCTTTGTAATCGTCCTCGTACTTCAACAACCCTTTTCATGGCTTTGTAATTAAAGAAGTTCTTTTGACAAAATCCCCTATCCATGTTACTATTCATGAAGCCGGCGTAAATGTTCAAGTACATGATTAAGTCGCCTTCGGCAACCTCAAAGAACCTCTTTTGTATCCTAGCTTTTATTATGCCATTGCCCGTTGTAGGCCTCGCAAATACGGTTTCCACTTGCAACATAGATACTATGGTTAGTATTTCTTCAGAACAGCCAAATTCTCCTTGAACACAAACGGGAAAGTCACGAAAAATACGTAAAATATTAATTTGTTCTTACCTGAATTTAGTAATAATTTGGAATATAGTGGATCTAAAGGAAATTCCGCCATATTGTATCCTAATGGTTGCGTTAAATCTCCATTTATATCTACAGCACCTAGCGCAAATAAAATTTCTAGTGCGCTTTTCAAGTTTTTCGCTGGAGGTGGACTTGGAAATTGGAATTTTAGTATATTTCTAATTCCTAATGCTTTCAATTGCAAAACCACGTATGTAAGGTTGCTACGTATCATTTCCGGAGGAGTTGTATCTGCTAACTTCTGTGCATCTTCATCAGTATACAATCTGTAAACTTGTCCTGGTCGCATTCTCCCTGATCTACCAGCTCGCTGATTTGCCGAAGCTTTACTTACTGGTACAATAATAAGACTGTTCGTGTGAGTTTCGGTATTGAACCATTTTAATTTCATAAAACCGCAATCGATAACTGAAAAAAAATGTACGTAAAGTGGGTTTAATTGCTTTTGATTTGGTGTAATTATCCTAATAGCTTTAAATTAGAAATTAACAGTTGATGGCAACGGCACTGATGAGCCGTAGACGGCGAAATGTGTCGATATATTGTCTGTGTATGGTGGTTTACAATTTCATTAAACTAAGTCGCAATCTTAGTATCTGTCCATATAGCCAACTGTAGATTATATAAGATGCGTAAAAAGTTAGGGCAATAATTGGGAGTGATTTTTAGGTGCTCTTTCGGAATAAGACATTGTTCGTACTACTTGTTTGTTGCCCTAAGATCAACCACACCGCGTAATCCATTGGGTTGAAATGCGGCGAGTTCGGCAGCCAAACATCTTTGTCCCAGTATCCGGGAAATAGCTTTTCGAAGACAGTAATGGTCGATTGCAGCTGACTTCTGCTGGTCTTTCCTGAGCAAATCGCGGCGATTTCGATGGGTGTGGAGGGGTTTGACACTAAAATCTTATCTTCAGTGTAGTTCAGTGTAGAATGCTCTCCAAGCGACCCTTTTGCATATAGAAACCACCGAATTACGACAGATTCGGCTTCGTTCGCATTCTCTGAAGTTGTTGCGGTGGTTGCATGGTCGCTTCAAGAACCTTGAGACTTCTCATGATTTTTTAGACGATCCTCTGCTTGAAACCAATGGTGCGAGCAATATCTGCAGTCTATTAAAAAGTATAGGGTCCTTTCTGAAAAACTAGTAGTCTTCGCCCTGAGATGTGCTTACGCGCTATACACAATTGCATTTTTTCCAAAGCAGTTGTATGTAGATATAAAAAATCCCACATAACTTGTGTGATAATTTAAAAATGTTGCAATATGTATGAAGGTGTTAATATTTTAAATGTGAAATAATTGTGTATATACAAATATATATAATGTAAAAGATTGGAGTTTAAAAAAATGCAGCAACATGTACAATGTAAAAAATTGTATAACATCGTCAAATTTTGATTCTATATCACACAACACATATATTGACTATACAAACATGTTATTTTTAATGTATTCTGTATTGATCGGAACTTGCAATTTATTAATAAAAAAAAAATTAGAAAGTACTCATGAGAAGTTCATTTATTTTTTTTTTCTGGGTGGTAGATTTCTTGGCAGGGAATTTTTTCTACTTATATATTTTTAAAAATAACAATAAATAAAAATAAATAATTAGAAAAGAATCGTTTAGGAACTACACACCTGCACTTGACGTATTAATTATACAATCGGCAATAAAAGGATATTGATAGATCGTACTGCTGTCTCGAATAGGGGAATTAAATTGAAATATTTGTTTGAACATCTGGCTCGGTGAAAGATTAGAACGATCAGAAAAATTGTTTATTGATTCATCCGTTCTAAATAGATATCATCTACACGAGCAGCTTTGATTAACGTTTGAGTGTTGGCTTACTAATTTCTATAAAATTTAACCTAATGCAGAGCGTAAGACCAATATGTAGCTTATCAATCGGATTAAGGGATTCACGTTTCTCATTCAATATGTTATAAAATCACACTTCAAATTGAGAAACAGATTTTCAGTATTCATTTTTGTAACCGGGCTGAGAAGAGCTGCCAAAGATAGCAGCGTCCAGTGGCGGCCATAGTACAGCAGCAAATTGAAGAAATAGAAAATAAATCATATTGACCGCTCAAATGTTATCAAACACAAATGCGACACATAAAATTCGCATTGATATGTCGTCCTACCACTAAAATACACTTGCCTTGCGAAGGGTCTAAGGGATAGTTTACCTAAAACCCTTACACAAAACACTTCATATCTGGGCCCGTCCAAGAAATATCACATACAGATTTGACATACACAAAACATATTTATGTACGACTACCACTGGAACACTACTGACTTACAAAGAGTTCCAGGGGTAGGTTACCTACTTTCCTTATACAAAAGAATTAATATTTCGGGTCGTCCAAGACATATAGATTCGGCATACAACACTATTGATTTACTAAAGGTCCCAGGGGTTAGTTGGAAAGATTTTCTTTCCAACTAATCCCTAAGGCATTCAAGGAAATTAAGAAAATGACGAAAAAAATTTTTGGACAATTTGACGATTTCAAAAATGTTTTAAAAATATTTATTTTGATGATGGTTCGCTATGTAGTTTGACCTGCTGATTACAAGAATTGCAGTATCATATACATACATACAAATAGTAGATAGATAGATATAGAGAAACAGTAGTAACAGCAAAAAAAAAATTGTTACAAAGAGAAAACACACGGAGAATTTATTAGAGGAAATAGAAGAAAAATTGTAAATTAATGAAATCAGATCATTTTACCAAGAAGTTAAACGAACAGATAATAAAGAGTACCAAACGCAAACCATATAGATAAATAGTGAAGAAGGAGAAATGTTAAGTGAAACAACAAACATTTTTGAAAGATTAAAGAATTACTTAGGCGATTTATTAAACAATAAGTTTAATAAGCCGCAGGTGATGATGAAAGGATTTGAAGAAGATTCGAAAAAAATTACATGCCCCATCCAGGGAGGATAGATAATAATGAGAAACTTTAGAAATAATAAGAGTCTAGGAGTATCAGAAACTATACCAACGGATGTGTGTACTAAACCAAAAGATATCGGAGGAAGAAAGATTATCGAAAGACTAGACGAAAGCAGGAACATGCCTAATACAAAAAAAATGTAATAAGCAACTATGCGAGAACTATACAGCAGAGATGGGCGTTAGTCGACTACTGTATACGATTAATTACTCTTTTCGGTAATTGATTTAGTCATGACTACAGTAGTCGACTAATCTATTCGCGATTACAGTAGTCATCACAAAAAAGAACCTAAAAATAATCACAGAAAAATAATCATCAATAGTCTCAAGACGGTAGTCATGATTATATTAGATATGGTCATGACTAACCGATTGCCGACGAATTATTCTCCACACATATACTGGGTGAAACATAGCGTAAGAGTAGTCTCTGAAAGGTAAATAATTACTACAACCTTCTTACACAGGCAAAAAATACAGAGTGAGACACAATATCAGAAGTGGTCTTGTACCTCACGTTTTAACAAACGCATATTGCGAAGCTAATACACGTTCGTAAGGTAAATTACAGTAAAGATAATGGCATGAATTAAATAAACCGCTACTGTATCCCACATACATATTCGTCTTTCCTGCGTAATGCAAAATAGTTGTGTATTGTATGCGTAAAGATTCAGTAAAGAAAATTATGAACTGTTATGCTCTTTCGTTAAAGTATCACGTCGTATATTACGTACACAATATACATTTGCTAAAAGGTGATATGCAAGACCATTTCTGACGTTGTGTCTCACTCTGTATATCTTGCCTACGTAGAAACAATTTTTTATGATTCTTTTTCATGATTACCGCCTTGAGATTACTTTAGTCATGATTATTTTTGCCTTTTTTTAGCCATGACTAAGCCTGCATAAATGAGTTGCGTTTCACGAAATTAGCAGAAACTCGTGTTTTGTCGACTCTCGGAGAAATCAGTAGGCAACACGAACTCATTCTTATGAGACGAATAAACACGAGTCCCTGCCAATTTCGTGAAGAGCAACTCGTTTCTGCAGGCTTAACTATGACTACTGTAGTTGCGACTAAATTAGTCGACTACTGCAATCTTGACTAATTCAATCACGGAAAAAACTAGTCAAGCGTATAAAGTAGTCGACTAACGGCCATCTCTGCTACACAGGCATTGCGGTATTGCAGACAGCTAAATCTTGCATTCTTTATAATAGTATATAGTTATAGAAGTAAAATATTACCAAATACGATTCCAGGTATGGTCACCGACGTTTCCGCCACATTTGTAGCTACAACTACTTTGCGATGTCCTTCTGGAGGTTGCTTAAAAACTTTTAATTGTTCGTGATTACTGAGGGCACCATACATAGGAACAACAAACATCTTATTTTTTTTATTTTCTTGTTCTATCAAATTAGCATGCTCATTTAGCAAGCGTACGGTGCGGTCTACCTCCTCTTGACCCGTTAAGAAAGCTAAGATATCTCCTTTTTCCTTTGATCCATTTATTTTAAGCACAGTATCAATAGTAGCTTGTACATAACATGGTACCGGATCTAAAATCATTTAGTTTAGTAAAAAAAAAAAAATAATCACGACATTACCTTTTATATAATAAATATTAACAGGATGTTGTCTGCCATGAACGCTCATAATCGCGGCAGTATCGTTTTTCTTTTCGTTAGTGTCATTTAAGTTGAAAAATGCTTGTAATTCCTGGGCGTCTAAAGTTGCCGAAGCTACTATTAATCTTAGTTCCCTACGTTTCTAAAAGAACATATTTCGTCCATTAATCTCGATGTTGCTTTATCTATTGTAGCTGGTTCTACCTTTAAAACTTTCTTCATAAGACCCATTAAAATATCCGTGTATAAAGTTCGTTCGTGCACTTCATCCAGCATTATAACCGAATAGGATTTTAGTAAAGGATCTGACATCATTTCTCTGATAAGAATTCCTTCAGTCATATACTGTAATTAAAATAAATTTAATATGCATTATGCTTATTACAATAAAACACAACATGTAAATCATGTCAGTATGGTCACATTGGTATTCTTTTTTGTTAAAAACACCTAGAAGCAATAGTTAAAATAATGCTAATTTATGAGACTCTGAAGCAGGTGTGTGTATCTTTTAACAGTACATGGCGCCGAGAAATAGGCTTGGCTCGTCGCTTTGAGAAATAATGTAAGGTAGAGAATACACTCGGAACAACGCCGGGTAGGCAGAAACATGTCTGTTGATTAGCACTTTCTCTCCTCACGTTGCTTTTGCTGTGAAAAAATTATCTTTGTCGATTAAATATTTTTGAAGGAATTGGAAAGAAAACTAATGGAAAAATAGTTAGTTAGTCTAACAGAACTAATCTAATTTAAACTGTTGATTTCGCTTTTCAAGATCAAAATATTGCTTTTCTGGTGTTTACGTGTGATTTATGTAATGTTACCACTGCAAAGAGTCTAGCCGGTTAAGCAAGTGAAAAATGTATCTGCATAGATTTTACTAAGGAGACTGTTAGTATTCGTGCATCGGTCTTCGCTCAAAATACCTGCACAAAAATCCCCGATTCCCGACATCGTTCATAAGTGAGAGACGAAGGGAGAAAAAACGAAGGCTAATATAAGACACTTGGGTGAACATACAGACGCCGGATCGGAGCCTCTATTCGACAGGACTATCCAGCAGAATCGATGGAAAACGCATTAAGGGCAGTTGTAGAACAGGCGTTACCCGTTATTCCATCAAGCAGCTGACGATTTTCACACTGAAAATGATGTAAGAGTTTTTGTATGAACCGGAAAGGAATTGCACTTCAAATATTTAGAAACAGTCTCCCTGGAAGAGATTGAACAAAAAATTTCTTATTGAGAAATAATGAACAGCTAACCACAAGATTGTCTGAGAACACGCAGCGCAGACAGCAGATTACTAATGACTCAGTGAACCAATATTTTGATAGCTTGGAAGCCACCTAGCTGGCGTACCATCGTGACATATCGTGAATTATGACTTGCAATGATCCAGGAAAGCAGAGGGTTTTTGTTAAAAGAGGCTCAAAACATTTCAGTTGATGGTACTCTATTACTACCTTATGTTATTTATTTGGCTAAACATTTATATCCCGAGTGGATTATTGGAGGACCACCAGGAACTCGTTACAATTGTTCAAAAAATGGTTGGTTTGACAATTTTTTCTCAGATTGGAAATTTGGGGGCACATCTCTCTTTACCTGTGTTAGGAAAGTGTCAGGAACTAAACATTAAACTTGTTCTATTCAATGCAAATGTGTCAACCTTTTTGGATCGCTCAAAAGAGCCTGCCGAAAAGTCTTAACTGAATGAAAACTAAAAAATAACTAAAACGATGTTTCCGGCAAAACTTAAAGAGTGCCTGCAAATAATGAAACCCAACAGCACGCAAAACATATTGTATGGCTTTCGAGCCACAGTGGAATCGACAACAAATTTTAAAATAATTGCCGTCGTTAGAGATGTTTTACAGAACAAACGAGAACACGGCACTTCTGGATAGCTTTTCTGAAATCATTAAGCAGAACTAGGTTCTCGATTTTGAAAACGTTTCTATAAAACAAAAGAAGAAATTTTATGTTCCTGTTGGTCAGTCTGTAAGCATAAATGATTTGGTAGGCTTCACCGTACCAAGAAAAGTCCCAAGAAGGCAAGTCACTGCTATTGAGGTCAATAGTGATTCAGAGATCGAACTTGAGCAGATGAGGAAGCAGGCATAGAAGAAGACGAGGTGAACAATAGAGATTTATCTTTGCTAGAGCCTTGCCATTACATGAGGTGACAGATAAAGACAATATTTCCAAAGATTTATGTGTTATAGTCCAATTTATTTATGACAAAGGCACAAACAAAATTGTTACTCAGGCTATAGTTTTATATATATGTATAGGCTTTACGAATAAAACCAGCAAATGTTTGCTTTCCCACCTGTACATCATATTTGCCAAATAGATAAAATCCAAATAAGAAAGAAACTTCCAGAATCTGTGATAACCAGAAGTCAACATTTTCTTGGAAGAAGTGCTTTTATTAAGTCTTGTTAATGTTAACGTTTATCGGAGTTCTCATTTATTTATAATGTTCCTTTATATTTATTTTGTGATATATTCTTTTGGCCAAGATTTTACATTATTCCTTTTTTTAATAGAGCGTATTTGTTAATTTATTATTTTGTTTAATAAGTCGTATTAAACCTTTATCTTAGTTCATTATTACCGATTTACTAATAAAAAGTTTTCTTTTGTATATGTCCCATATAAACCTTCAACGGGATCCAACGGGGACCTTTCACGGGGATTAATATTTAAATGGTTTTTTACTGTGAAAATTAGCTATCCCACATGCAGGAGGATATGGGACACCACAAAAAAATGTATAAAAAGGGGTATGAGATATTTTTAAAATTAAATTAAATCTTTTGCTTCTTCCCACAAACTTTAATTGTTTGACACGCAAAATTGGTTAAATTTGGTATAATTATTTAACAACATCTTCCCGTTTATCTTTATTTTATCCTATTATTATTATCTTGCTATTGTTGCTAGAACATTATGTTAAATTAATCATTCTGAATGTATCTGTTTTCTTTCTGACACGAAGTTCCTGTTGCTCATAAAATCATTTTTCAAATCTATTTTTGTAATCACCAACCGCAGTGGTAAACACTGAATTAAAATCAGATTAGAGGCACGTATTTAGGTATAGATTCCTTCGTATATTACTACTTTATGTTTCGAACAAAGGCACGAAATCAATACGCATTAACATATTCCAACTACAACGGACCTTGGAAAAATATTTAGTCATAATTTCTTTGCGAGAATCCTAATCCATTTTAATGCATTATACGTGTACTGGCACGGGAATGAGGACTATTTTACAGCTTTTTTTCCCCCGGTATTTTATGCTTGTATCTACTTATCTACATATCACATGGTATACGTGATTCAGATTCAAACGCGATATTAAATATTTATGGGTAATCAAGATACTCACACAAAACTTTTTGAATAAACATAAAAAAGGGTACTTTATTGTCTTGTCTGAGTGTTTTTTTTTAATGAAATTAGAAATAAAATACTTTTATTTTAAAATCGAGACTACTTCATTGTTGCTGCTAGATATGGAGAAATAAAACGGTTTATGGCCAAGACACACAAATTGTTTAAGGAAGCATTCGAGGACACCAACTTGTGGCTGGTTTAAATGTTTCAAAAATGACCAAACATCAGTTGATAACGTTCCGGATTTCGGACGACCATCAACTGCTATTTAAACCAGAACATGTCGTTGCTGTTCGGAATGCAATTGTTAATGATTGTAAGCAGATCATCTAATACATTTGCGGCCGGTGATGGGAGTTGGGTAAATACCTGATGGGCAGGTCCAGCGCGCTAGATAGTGCACCATCAATCCTTTCATCATCCTAGATTTCTCCTGTTTTATTAGAGATCTCGTTTTGTTTGGCTTCAATGATGAAGCACAAGAGTTTGATGCAAAGTAAATTTCCATCACTGTCTGTAACACATAGCAATGGATCTTGTCAGAAGAATTGAATATAAGAAGGATAGTGGCAAAATCCGTGCTAGGACTCCAAGGTTTATATTGTGGCGTCATAAGGCGGTAAACAATAATATGAGCAATAAACCTTCAGAGAAGTTGCACGGAAATGACTTCAGCATGATAACGTGAAGCCAGAAACCGCTCTCCTTGCGGTTCGATCCTCTTTCTAAAGATGAAAATTACGCTGAAGGGGATTTGATACGATAGAAGAGTTTGAAGCGGAATCGTGGATGGTGCTGATTACATTATCAAAACAAAACTTCCAGAATGCATTTCTTTCGTGGCAAAGGCGCTGGAATTGTGTTTATGCGTTTCCAAGAGTTTAGAAATTCAAGAGTAACATCCGCGGTAGCAGCACAGAGTTATACTATTAGGAGGGTTATCGAAGTCCAAAGAAACTGTTTTGCAGTTCAAACGAAAATATAAGGAAAAAGAAAAACAGATACTAATTTATAATGTTTAAAATATCTAATACTAAAACGGTTACATTACAAGATCTCATTTGAGGTATTTATTTGACGTTTAATTAATACCATGAAAAAGCAATATAGAGAAATATAACCCCAGAAGCAGAAGAAATCAAAACAAGGGATTTTGAAGATATAATTGGAATATGTAAACTACGAAAATCGTCCGAAATTGATAACATAACAGACGAAATGATACTCCTATCATTTCGTTACCAAAATTGACTACAGAAATAACGAGAAAAATAATGAATAAAATACTCGAACAGAGAAAAACAACAGAAGAAGCCCAATATACAAGAAAGGCGATAACCAGAAAGACAGGACAATGCAGCAGTGCAGCTAGAAAGAAGAATAAGACAAAAAATCAAATATACACTCGAAGATATACAATTCGGATTTATAACAAACACTACTCACGATTCCATATTCATATTAAGACAAATAACGGTACAAATATAAAATGGAAAAAAATTGAAAAGATCGAAAATAAATATCAACAACAGTGGAAAGAAACACAAAATAATTATAAACAATAAGGAATTAAAGCACGTAGAAAAATTCAAGTACATAGGACCAGTAGTAACATACATGCGAAATTTGGACAAAGAAACTACAGCAAGGATAGCTGGAAAGTTCTTTAATATCACAAAACATACATTCTTAGGAAACAGACAATTACCCAAAAGTACAAAAACCGAGATTTATAAAAAATATATAGATCAGAATGCTGGACAGGTACTACAAAATACAAACAGAAAATCACAACAGAAATGAGGTATTTACGAAAAATAGAGCGCATGACAAGACTGGACATAATTAAAAACGCAACATTCAAAAATCAATTAGATAGTGGAGGAAACCCAACTTCGATGGCTGACGCACATTAAGAGAATAACCATGACGAAAATGATGAGAAAGACAACAAAGAAGAGAAGAAGACTAAAGAGAATATGTCAGGATGAGTTAAGAGAAGCAGGAGAAGCGAGAGGAATAAAATACGAAGACGTTGATAGACTAACACAAGAAAACACCTAGAAGAGAGGTCCACAGCAAAGCGACTCAATCCCCTTGCCTCGCCTTACACCCTATGCTGGTAGATAGACATAAGGAATAAAATGAACATAGCAGTTGTTAGAAACCAATAAACGATAAAAACTAACAGGTGTGAGGATGAAGAACCATTAAAAATGATATACTTTATTTTGTCACTTAATAGTTTGCTTTATAGTTCAAAGTTGCGTCAGAATCGTATCCTTTCTCACCTCTTATCTTGGCGAGGAGCAAATGTAATTAAAAATCGACTTGTTTCTTAATTTTTTCAAGATATGTCTGGTTAGAGAAATGAATTTATTAAAAATGCAAAGACACAATGTTCATGATCTACTGTGTTTTAAATTGAGCATGTATACATGGCTTTTAAACTCAAACAAATCGAAATTACGAAAAACGTACGGCTTGTTGTAGTCGTTGAAAAAATACTCGAGAGAATCGATTCGTTGTTATTGACTTCTCATTTACGCCACTACCAGCAAACCGCTATTGCAAAGGATTATTTTATATTAATAAATCTATCAATCTCCTTTCAAACTGATTCCTTAGCAACTTTACCTTTAACACACATACGTACTTGACTAATTTTCCAGTATTGCATATTTAAAATCGTAACAGATGTAGGACTAATGCGCTTCTAATGATGATGAACTAAGGACTATATTTAGAGCTTTCGTTATTTTCACATCTGTAAATCTTGTCATTGTGAAATTAGCAAAACATATTTGGCGCATATGTGCGCTGCTACATCAAACAAAACGTTTAATGTTTTGTAGATAGAGTTACTTAAACGTCAACATTAAGGCTCAAAGAAAATCATCTGCGTGGTTTAAACTTTTTTTAGTGTCTGTTTATGTGTATTAAATATATACAATTCTTGTAAGACCATAATTCACAATTATCTAACTCAATCGACCATACGACATCAACTGCATTTTCGGTAAGTTTGTATCTATCACATATCAAAAAAGAAGAGCATTGATATTCTTCGGTAAATCGTTGGATTTTATTTTATTTATTTATGCCCCTGATGGACAGAAGTCCGGAAATTCAATACTTGTAAGAAACTTATGATGAGGACTAAAGTGGAAAATTTTGGCATTTTAATCCGAATTCCGATTTAAATGGCCGTTTTCAAGTTTTAAATTTTAAACGGAACACCTTATTGTATACTTTTTATATTGTGATAGAGTATGAAAAGTACAATATTGATACAATATTGAAAGTGTTTAGTTTTCTACGTTTCTTTTATCAGTATACCAAGGTATTAGTTGTAGTTACAATAGTGGAAAAAAGGAATGAAGGATAGAACAACGTTACAGCTAATCGAAAATTTGCGAATTATCGAGAGGTGTTCCTAAGTAAGCTGATTACTTTCTATAAGTTCAAATAATGCAGTAATTCCTTTGTTAAAAAAATCAATCTTCAACTGCTGCAAAAAGCCACGAAATACACATTTTCAATTATACATGGAGATAGCCACGAAGAAATTGATTCTCAAGAACTGAACTTTGACATCGGAGTCAATCAGGTTTCGTTCGTCCTACTTCATAGATTGTAATTAACGTAAACCTTATTACTATGTTTCTGGAATGTTACATTCTATTTATTATTTTATGGCGGTTAATTGTCAAGCTTTTTTAAGAATTAGTTTGAGTAGCTATAATACACAAGATGATTTGAAAATAGAAATATTAATCCCTGCGAAGTTCAAAGCTTTCGAATTTGAGATTTAGGTGAATAAATTTTACGAAAGCCATGAAACTGTAATATCAGTAACCGCTATAAAATGATCAGGTTTAAAAGAGAGAGTTGCTACCCGAAAACATTTACGAAGGCAAAAAAACTATAAAAAGATACCAGAATGGCCCAGTCAATGAAAATTACGATGTTGAAATGTAAAAATAAGAATCGTGGAAAAACGATCGAAATTTCAAGTTGTTCACGCACAAAAACATTTAAAACATTTCCATCTGGACTTACGTTAATTGCAGAAACTTTTCATTTCCAATAGGATAATCACCTCAAACAATTTCAAGCTCTTATGGCTTTCGTTTAACACTCACTTGGTTTCATTTATGATGTCAACTGAAATACTGCGGAAATTCAGTTTAAAGTGAAATGCTTCAAAATAAACGAAACGTCTAGTTTGATTTTCCAAAACGAAAGTTAGTTGCAACGGGAGTGAAGTAAAACCTCGGAACGCGTATAAAACGAAAGTTAAGAAAAAAATTATAATTCGTCGACTTGCTGCGGGATGAGTTGGGCCGAGAGAGTCCATAATCGCAGCAACAAGCAAATACTCTTCAAGAATTTGAAATGCAGTTACGAAAATTTTGCAAGGCGACAGTTAAACGTAAAGGTAAACTAAATTATTAAGCAATTTGTTCTCCGACATAGCAGGTTATGTAGTTGGGGACTTGTGGTCCTCGTATATCAATGCACAAAGCATGGCATCGATCGAAATTCATCATCAGTTATGCTTGATTACCCATACGCTAGATAGAGTTAATGATGACGTCGTGAGCCCGAGATGGTGCGTCATTGGTACAGTTAATTTTCAAAAACGCACCTATCGCTTATTATGGACGGCGTTACTGATTAATTGCAGCAACACATTTTAGAGAACCATGGCGCCACGCTTACGCCTACGGAATTCAGCAGAGGCGCAGATGGTTGTCGCACAACGGGTGTTTTTTTTTTAATTGGTCGAACTTTTATTTAAAAAATTGGACCAACGTAAAGGCATTATACATATGTATATTATATTCTATTTTAACGAAGGTGTATCCTTCATTTATGGCCGAAAAACCAATACTTTCCTTATAATTTTACCTTACCTTTATTTTTGGCTTATTAGTGCAAGCATCAAATCGTACAGCATATCCAACGGTATCTCCTTGTACTACGCTTCCGGTTTCTTCGGCGACTCTGCTCGCTAACGATAGGGCAGCAACTCTTCTCGGCTGACAGATACCCACCTGATCCGGCCATTCCGCTTCGGCGATGTACTATAGGAGAAGATAGAAATTAAAATGAGAGATAGGATGGTAGAAAATAAAACACCCAACATGATGCAATTTTTTGCGAACTTTATTGAGCTCAATAGTTATCAAACAACAATCAATCAATGTTTTTAAGTCGCAATATTACAAAAACCAACTACAACCATCAATGATGTATTACAATATTACTATTAAAATGGAATCTGTAACACTAACCGGCTCTTAAAAACAAGATTTACAATAAACTTTATTTATTATAAAAATGTAATGATTAGAAATAAAAAATATATAGTTTTTTTATAAATACTGTTAGTACGTATTACTACATATAATATATATGGAGATGTACTTCAAATCAGAAGAAATAATCGAAGTATCGACGTTTTAAGCAATAGTAATCATATTTTGCAAGCCAATGGCAAATTTTCGATCGGAATAGTGTAGCATAAAATTGTTCAATACTTCTTGGAAATACAAACATAATAATAAATAACGTAGACAAGGGGAAATTGAAAACATCGCTCTTAATGAGAAATACCATAACTATAAGTGATTACTTGATGCGCTCGATATACTTACATGAAATGTATGTATAAAATTTATATTTACATTATGGTTAATCTCATAAATTCTTTGCATCGTACCACCAATCAGATATACAATAAAACCAAACATCTGACGTTGGAAATCAAAATCGAATATCAAAATATCACAGACGAGCGAAATTAAATGCTTTTGATTTTTTTGTTTTTTAAATGAAGATCGTCCAATATCCAATTTGCATAATTTTTCATTTAAGCCATGTGGACGGTGAAAATTTTTACATTTGGAGCACACTTTTATATACAGTCATAGACCGATATTTCTCCATTTTAGTCCTCATAATCAGTTAATTACAAGTACTCAATTTCCTAGCAACTTGCAATATATGGAGATATTTAGATATTTCCGGACTTGTGCCCATCACTGTATGTAGAAGACTTAAACATTATTAAATGAAGTCGCCAGTAGATAAAATTGCAAATGCTGTAGATTATCGCTTATATTTTGCTGAAATTACTTGATAGAGGATGCGTTTTCGAGTTTAGAAAGAAAAAGATCAATTTTAATTAACAAAGTTTGGGATTAAAATAGCTAATTCAATAAAAAAGAAAAAAAACATTAGAGTTAGTTATGTACTTTGCTAAACCAAAAATTCAATTCACACATTAAAACGATGAAATTATTCAAATTTCCTAGCAATGATTTGGTGCAATATAATACTTTATAACATTTTCGTTTCGGTTACGTTAAGTAAAGAAGTTGTCCTCTTTGGTAAAGTTACACAAGTTGACAATGCAAAATACATGTCAAATAAATATTTGTTTTGCTCAATTTCTACTAGAGGAAGTATTACACACATTCCCAGATAAGAAAAATACGTGATTAACATTAAAATATTGCTCTGTAGATTGCGGTTTTACACAGTATCGAAAACATTTTGTGTTTCTATCGATTTTTTCAAAGACAGTGTGGTTAAGATTACAGCAAAAGAAAAACAACAAACTAATCAAGTTACCTTTGGTTAAATAATTTAGTATTGTTCGTGCTTTTGCTAAGTTCTTTGTAAGTAATAGAGACAAAGTAAGATCTTTTAGGAGAATAGTTTAATACACTCACACTAGACAAATCTAATTGCGGTTATTAATAATTAATAATGAAACGTAACAATAATTTTCTTCTAGCAAAATAAAGCTTAAAATGATTTCAGAGATTTGCCTTCCTTTTACATAGCGTAGGTACACGGAAATGAAATCGATATTACTTTGCTATAATTATTGTATTCAGAAAATCTACATCCTATCTTAATTTACGAGGGTGGTTCAAAAAGTCCTTAGAAAATCTAAGAGATGGCCCTCGTAGTATCGAAAAGGGTTTGTTTCTAGACAGATGTCAAAGTCTCAGTTAGATCCACTACACGGATTCATTTTTCTTGTCGATTTAAGTGAAGAATTGTTGTTTGTTTAGAAAAATAAAAAAAAAACATGGATACACTACTACATTCCGGAAGCAAAGGAACAGTCAAAACAGTTTTTGAAGATGAATGGGTTCCGAAGAAGGAAATCGGTTACCAGAAAATATTGCGTTGTTATTGGACCGGTTGAGCGATGAAATCGAGAAAAAACCTCCTGATTTAAAAAAAGAAAAAAATCCTCTCTCAAGACAATACACGAGTGCACTACTACGAGTGCAATAACTTCGATGGCCAAAATTATGGAATTAAAGGTCGAATTAATACAACATCCACCATATTCACCGGATTTAGTCCCCAGTGACCTGTTTTTATTTCCAAATTTGAAAAAATGGCTCTGCGGACAAGGGTTCACGTCAAACGAGGATGGCATCGCCCAAACAGATACCTGTTTTAAGGACCTCCTGAAACCCTACTTTTTGGAAGGCTTAAAAAAGCTGGAGAAACGTTTGGAAAAGTGTATAGAGTTAAATGGACATTACGTTGAAAAATAAATGAAAACCTACAAAAGATACTTTGTTTTTCTATCTTTTTCTAAGGATTTATTGAACAACCGTCGCAGGTATCTAAAAACTAATAATATCCAATAATTAACACGATTTCTTTTAGTATAGCCAACCAAGACTCAAACATTAACATCATATTAAATTATACGGTAAAATCAAAACAAACTATGGTGCATCTTGTTTCGATAGATAACATAAACATTGAACATTTGAAGATTTAAATTTAAAACATTGAAATTTACAATGCAATTACAATACAGTGTTATTTAGGAAGGATTTATTTTTTCTATTGGTGATTTTTCCAGTGAGCGGCAGTATACGTTGTGGTTTGAATAGGTATGGGAATGTGTTCGTTTGTATTTCTTTCTTTGCGGTTAGCAGCGGCTGCTGTGAAACTGCACTATATCGCTTCGATTCTCTCGTGCATTTCCGTTGCATATCGTGACAATGTATGTACATACTACAATGGAAATGCACACAAAGAAATCGAAACGTTTATAAATAATGGCCTCCCATTTACGGTGTCGCCGGCCGCCACTGGTGGTGAAACCATTATTCATTTTCAGTATAATAAATCAAAATCATTCCCAAATGCATCAAAAGAGTATAAATTTATAGTTCATAACATATTGGTTTTTTAACCAATTGAGTATACAGGATGGTGGAACGTTTGTTTTTTTTACATCTATTGTATGAGGCAGGATCATTGTGTTATGGTGTATTTTGTCCAGTTTATTACGGTAGGTATTTCGTACATTATCAATCGGTTTTATTCATACCTTCCAATTGAAGATTAAAAACTTCACTTTGGAGTTATAACGACTTAGTCTCAAATAGGATATTTATTTTAGATTACATTCAGCAACGTTTACTGATGTTAATAATGTAATAAATGATATAAAATTAATTGATACTGAACACTGCAAAACATCCAAATGCTTAAAGTGATAAATGAGCCTTTAATAATTTTATTACGTATGGATTGTAAATCAAGATTGTATAACGAAAATTAAGGGAAAGCACATGAATATGGTATTTCGCTAATTACGTAACCGTACAACAACAACAACAAAATTTATAGGAACTCTAAAAATAGAATATCTACGTATATTTTGTGACAGACATACAAACACTCAAAGATAATAATAAAAAAAAAATTATAGCATATAACCTCTATAGAATCGGTGTGTATTGTACACGTGAAAATAATGTAAACAGCTCACATGTTCTTATCCGATTTTTATTTGTTTTTAATTGTAATTACAAATCTTGTAAATGGTCTAAATTTGTGCTTGTTTTTGAATTAATACGTCTTAAATAAAATAAAAATATCCTTGCACTGATTGACTCATGCAAAACAAACACTCAGGTACTTTCTACATTACGAGTTTTTTCGTTTCTTATCACATATGACGCACTATCTATTTGAATCAATCCTTTCGAGGAATGAACTCATTTCAATAACGTTGCTGTTTTCATGTCTCAGTGTATTGTAACAGTGATTTAACGCAATTCGACGTACTAGAAATACGGCAGTCAATATTAATGAGACATGAAGCCAATCAGGAAAGCAAACAGGCGCCTTTTCTAGGAGAAACGTGAAATGTTTAGAGGTCAATGGCGGTGTTCTTCAAAATTTATTAAAAGAATCCTATGATTAAAAAAAAAGGTTAAAGTATGAAGTTTTATTTATCGGTAATTACAATGTAACTTGAAAACAAATGAAAACCGGTTAAGAATATATGAGTTCTTTTATATTATTTTCACGTGTACAATACACTCCTGGAGTTCGGTCCGTTCTTCCCGACTCACCCTGTATATATAATATCTGTAATAATTCTATATTATTCACCCATAACGACCGCAGTGCAGTTAAAATCATTAGGAATGCTCTATTACTTTGTAAAGAAGGAACCTTTTGATAAAAATTTTGCTAATGACTCCCTTCTTCACCCTTCTTTTATCATATCCAATTTGATTCGTAGAAAATAAAAGAGCAACTATGCCAAATGACTGGAAACTAATAATCTGATAATAATAATCGATCACGTTTGTGTTCCTAAATTTATGACTAATGTTCAGGTGTGAAGGTAGTTTTGTTTTGTTTAGAACATTCGTTCGCGAGCCCCTCTCCACCGTTAGTTCTTTAGCCCGACCTACACTTTAGGAACCGACGCTCTATTATATCAAGATTTAATTTACTATTACTGATATTGTTATAGCCAAATAACAAAATTGGCAGGAAAATGTCAACTATTTTTCTAGGGATGGATAAAATGGAAATACTTAAAATAAATATTTAATTAGTTTAAAGTGTTAGCTTTAATTAGCTATGTGAAAGGAAGCAGCGATTAGTACGTATACTATATAAGTACGTGTTAAAATAGTTTAGACAGTTAAAATTGCGAATATCCACAAGGGGGCGGTTGGTGTGGAACTGCATTTCACTTCGGTTTCCTCGCGTATATCCATTGGTTATCGTATATGCGGCGGAAATACACGAGGAAATCGAAGCCATCCCATTTAAGTCACCACCGGCCGCCACTGCTATCCATTATTTTTAATGCATAGTATTGTTGATATGCAGGCTGTTCTTATAAGAAATAGGAAGACAATAAATTTCCAAGGATAAACTGATGTTAAAAAGTAAAATTGTTTTTAACAGAAATAACATATCGATGGCTTCGAATTAAAACTAGTTAGAATCAAATGAAAGCTCTGAAAACACCTTTCAAACGATTTGTGATACACTGCGATGAATATGCGAGCCTTCTTCTATGAACAGACCTATAGTTTTTGTATAACAAAGGAGAACATTGACTCTAAAGGGAGCGATGTAGTTTTGTATTTATGAAATGGAAGGTGTAAGGAACATCGTCATTATTTTATTTGCTTATCTTCATTCCTTTCGTCAAATACCTATAACAATTAACACTTATTACCAGTAATGTATTTTTGACAAACAGAAATGTATACGGACCACCCGGTTTATTATTTAATTGGACTTAAAGTTAAATAAATTTTGCAAAAGAAATTGCTTATTTCATTTTAATTAAATAGATAAATAAAGGATCAATTCAGATTTTTCGCTATACATCGCACACGTTTGAAGATATCCCTAATTGTTTTGGTCATATTCTCACAACGAATTTTAATTAAACAGATATTACATAAACAATCTGTATATCATACAATATGACGTAGAAAACAAGTAAATATTTGAATATGCATGCGTATCACGAATGCTTACATTTAAGATAAAGTATATAACATTCAAACGTAATTTCCGCGTATTTTTGATACCCATTAAGTATGAAGTACGTAACATATAATTCAATATATAAAAAATATTTTGGCAAAGAATCATAATTACTTCCCGGTGTTACCACAAAATCGTAGTTATTGTTTAAAAAAAAATAAAATTAAAAAACGGCGTTTAATGTATGTTTAGTAAATTTTGCAGTAATGCAGAAGTACGTAGTGAATCTAACCAATCCTTACTAACAAGTTTATAAAATATCTACGTATAACAATTATTCAATAAATATTATTGTATCATCTTATAATATTATAAATAGCTACAGAATCTCAGACAGGGGTAACTAGAGGCACAAGACAATTAAATTAGTTACAATTTACCAAAATGTTACCCCCAATTCTTCTACAGACAATGCACTTATAATTAACAATAAATTATATCTAAAACCTTCTATGGAAAATGGTTTCAGAATTTTCCAGTACCTTTGAACTTTATAAATAACATAAACGTATATTGGAATATATGTAATATAAAGTCTTAAATAAATAAAAATAAAATATTACGGTGTTCAGTAATAAACCAATTCTACAATATTTACAAGTATATCAACAACCAATTGAAAGTTTCAATTCTGTACATACTGTAATATGATAAATTATCAGATGCATAACCAGTGCTTTTTATTTATGTGCTTGTTTCAGTATTTCACGAATTTATGTTAATTACAGCAGCTTATTTTTTGGAAATATCTAGGAGACTAAATCAAGGGTTGGTGGAAATCTTTGTTAAAAGCGTGCGGCAGCAAAGTGGAAATACAAAAAATCTCTACGCTATTCGGTTCCGCAACGCTTTCAGAAAATTATTTTATACAAATTTCTTTTTAGGTGCAGAAGAAGAAAACTGCATAAATAATTTAAAGTACATAAAATAAATTTTTACTATTGGAAACTTTTATTCACGCCAGCGAGGGAAAATTTTGAATTTATGGGGACTGATACCGACTATAGAAATTTACAATTTGATAAAATATTTTAGTGTTGACATATGATTTGCTAACGCTACGAAGCCTCAAATAATTTTTTTTTATTGGAATTTAACCATCCTTGTGGTAATTCTCCACATGAATGTTTATTAATTTTATTTCTTGGATTTAGAATATTGCTTCAATGTAATGATTTAATAACTTGAATTTCGCAAAAGGAAAAGCAATAGAAGTTTATAATTTTAAAACATTTATAAATAAATAGCTTTGTCCACCTTTCAGTTTAATGAATTTTGTACGTAAATTAATCAAAATCCGTATATTTTAAATTTGAATTACTTACAACATGGCATTTACACTTCAAGATAAAACGAGTTTTAACCGCAAAGGCCAAAGATGCATTAAAGAGGTTCCGCATCTGGATAATCTACGCTTTGGTGCTAACTAAATGGAATATCAAATCACCTGCTAGGACTTTAAGAAAGTATCAAACAATTCAAGACGGTTAGGTTTTCAGGTTGAAACCGCGTGTGTCTATTGCGGTATCTTGTTAAAAATTGCAATAATGTTATTTGTTACAAAATGCAACCTCATAATAATAAAACGAGAAAAATATAAATGGGAACCTTGAGGAGAATTTTGTGCCAATGAAGCCAAACTAATCAAATATATTATTCAATGGCAATGTTTACGGCTAAGTCGCCTACGAATTTTCAAAAAAAATCTTTACTTTTAAAGAGCTGATAGTTTAGCTACAATACCAGATAAAGAAAAATCAAATAGATCGGCTGTTAGGTTCAGAAATTCCTTCCGCGTTATCTTTAATCCTTGGAATATGATCAGTGAGAGGTCAAATTGACAAGAAAATTCTACATGATTAGGTTCTTATTTAGACCTGCTCTGGCCTTTCAAACTACGTATAAGTCACACATAGTTTACGTTTATCAATTATTGTCATTCGAATAAACTGTAAATAGAATAGAATAGAAATACCAAAATCGGAGTGAACTCCTGCAATTTGGTTAAAATTTCACGCGAATATAACAAAATTTATGTTTTTTTCATATTAAATGCAAGAAAAAATAGTCCGCTCTATTTATCTATAATATTAATCCCAAAAAAAGATTACTAAATTGTTATATATTTTTTTCTAAACTTTTTGAATTGGGTACCAGAACAGTTGAAGACGTAGTGGAAGTTTTAAATATTCACCTTTACTTCTCTTTCGCAAAATATAATTTTTTTTTGAATTGACGTGACTAACTAGCTTTCTGAATACTAATGGTAACCTAGCTTATGTTTAATGTTGCTTAGCATTGCTTATTCAGAAATGTACAGTGTGTCTACGCAAATTCGAACTACGAAGAAAACTTTTCTGTTAATTTTAAGTAAAAAATTATTCTTCTTAAAATGCCAAGCGCGGTCTAAAACTTAAAACAATCAAATATGAAATTTCCTCGCATCATATTAATTTTATGTAACAGAAAAGTACCTTTATTTTAAACAATATCGAAAATGATTAGAATTAAAAACTATGTTCTAATACACAATTACATTCATCTACGCTGAAAAATCAGGTTTTGTTATTTTATTATAACCCTTTCTATCGTTAATCAATCAAGAAACTGACAACTTTGACAATTATTTAAGTAAATAGCAAATATTTTCGTAAAATCCTGATTCTCTTCACGTTTTAGACTGGTAGTTGGAAAAATATATGAAACTCGAGTCGTAAGCGCTTGTGATATAGATAACCGTTTCCTACTACTTGTCAATCATTACTGCAGTGATTGGAGGGGCGTAAGTGCGATTTATCTTGATTGCCCGCAGCGGGATGTAATGGAATTTTACGTCCCTTGGTAAATAAAGTAGTAATAATAAATAAATGAACACAGCAATGTTTTAACAGAAATAATAATTACATAGGTATATAAGTCAAGTATATTCGTAAAATCCTGATTTTTTTTCAAAATTTTGGAAAAAATGTAATACCACACTCGGCTTTGCAAAAAGACATTCACTTGACAGGGAGACATGATTCTATGACGACCTAAGAAATCAAACCAGATTATCATAAGCTGTTTAATGAAAATAAAAAACAAATATCAAAATGTTAAACTTCTAGTGCTGCTTCCTTTGGATTTACGTTTTTTTTAAATTTTAAAATTCCTAATTATATACAAGCACGACTTCGTAAATATTACCATTTAACTTTACAGGTTAGAAACTTTCATATTGGTTATAGTTTTATCTTATTGTATACATAAAAAAATAAATATTTAAATTCCATCGTATTTTTTCTCAGTACGTCGCACCGTTGCTCAGATTCTTATATAGGAAATTCTTAACATCTAAAACATGAATTTCTGTTACGCAGATAGCGCTAAGTAGGATCCCGAACCCATAGTACTGTATGCTTCTCAGAAATTCCCACAATTTATCACAAAATACCGACAACAATAAGAAATCCAGTAAATTATGGACGTTCACTATCCTCCATATGCACACTATGGCGAAAAAGAATGGGCTCCGCAAGACTGTCAATTGACGTTCCGTGTAGGTGTATTTGCCGCCAAGCATATCTTGATAGAGCGCTATGTATCTGTTCCAAGCCGTAGAGCTTAGAAGAAGGTGAGCAGAGAAGCAGGAAATCTTCAGCGCCACCTTTTTTGTGGTCACCTTAATTCTATAGGCCGTAGCATTATCGCGATCGTTGTCGCTGACTATGGTAGGTAATTGAATGTACCCTCTTCTTGGTGGGTTATTCCTCAAATATATGAAAATTCCTATCATTAGGGCAATGATACCGATCCCATCGCATAGGCCGTCGATGTAATATCCGCTCGTGCCAACCTCCGATAACTCGCCTTTAATATGCTTACGCGCTCTCGCCACATGACCATCCATATCGTCTAGGAATGTTCTAATCTCGAAAAGCACAACACCTACGCGTCTATAAGCTAGGCCGTCGCTAGAAACACACTTAGCGGCCAGAATCGCTATAAAAACGTGGAAGAAACTAATGGAATTCGGCGTGATCCATTCGATATCTGATATTTTAAGGATATTATCGATTATCTTTACCAACGGCGCGAAAAGGTAGTGATTGGTATGATCTAAAAGGAGCGCCTTCGGAGTAACATCGCAGAACGGCGATATATCGCAACTTATCCAACTGACGTCTTCGTACCGTATCGTACCATTAGCTATCGATTCGTTTTCAAGCGGATAATTTTGTACTCGCAGGTAAAGGTTAATGTCCATAAACAAGTACCATACTATTATTAGGAATAAGAGCGAAAGTAATATTTTACTTATCTGCGACGATGGCCACACCATTTTACTTTTTTAGGCGAAATCAACAACGGAGAATGAGGTAATCGGCAAATCACAATGGAATATTTATTGTTTCCTTATATAATAATTAAATACTTAAGACACATAGCTATCGCAACAAATCAATAATGCTAAATGCAAATGGACGATACCCTTTGGAGACAATCTTAACATCCATTCCTTACTTTCTCGATTAGGCGATTACTAAATGCGACTGGCTTAAGATTGTAATACAACAAGGACGGTTGATCAGTCTCATATGCATACACAGATTTTACGTAAGTTCCTTAGTTTCTATTTTAAGTTGTAGATAGTATATTATTACAACAATTTACATATTATATTTCAATTTATATTCGACCTGCGCTGTATAATTAGTCTACTATGCAATCGTTTACGAAAATATATGTATTTTTTTTCGTTAAATCGACTATTTCTAGACAACTACCAGAGGAGCAAGATGTTGGAAAACCTGAAATTGTCAAAAATACATTGTTAATTGGATTATTGATTATTCAAATAAAATGATGTTGATAATGAAATATTATATACTTAATATATAAAGGTTAACATGAAAAACTACAATACATAGTACCATGCGGTAGAAATCCATAAAATAAGAAAACAAAAAGATTTCATATACGGATGTTAGTAAGCCTTTCGTTCAAGGTAAATGATACCGAAAGTTTGAAAATTTTCTTTTTAGAAAATTTATTTCTCTTCAATATGTCACGACAAAAAAACGCTACTACGTCTACATCAGCTTTAAAAATAACAACATAATATAACAAAGAAAAACAACGATTAAATTTAAAAAAACATACGGTACTTTGCTTTAAAGAAGGTGCCTTGTTGTTGGATAGACTTTTCCAATCATTGTGTTAATAATTGACGGCATCTGAAGCATGCCTAGATTATTACGGAATCTACCAACAGACTCCATAATTTTGTTTTACGGCATGCATTTCATTTCTCATAAACCTCCAAAATAAAAAATCAAGGATATTAAGGTCGGGACTATGAACTGGCCATAGGTATAGGTCCTCCATGACCAATCCACCAATTCTCAAATCGCCTTTGTGAAAATTTCATTGCTCTTTGAGAAAAGTGAGCTGGCGTGCCGCTATACATGTAATACATTCTTTGAATAATGGTCAATGGGATACTTTTTAATAAAGTGTTCAGTTCATTCATGTCCATCGATTGGGCAATAGAAATGGACCAGTTAGGCAATTGTGGATTATACTTGCCCACGCATTAATAGAAAACCTATGCCGGTAATTATGGCTCGATGAGAATTTTAGTCTCTCCAGTAGTGCATGTACGAAGTAAATAATTCTGCTTTAACAGATGATGATTTTTTTAGAAATGAGAGGGGTAAAGAAGTTGTTCTTTGAAGGCTTGTTTAACTGATTCACAATTAGTATTCCGTACAGCTTAACAGGATTGTTTTATACCAAATGCAGAACAGTTTCTTCGTTTGCAACAGTACGATGAGTTCTAACCACCCCAATGAAAATTTTTGCTTTTTTGAAACAGCTATCTTCTCCCAAAAGCCTACACTCTCTCGATGCTTCGGAAGAATTTGATCTAACTTCGCCATTAAACATAATCATGTCCTTATGCTCTTCAAAAGTGTATAGAACGACAAGCAGAACCTAACAAAAACGTAACCAGCGACACGACAAACTTGAATAGATTATTACAATACTAATTTGACACGTTTCGCCAACTACAGGTAAGTGTTTTTCAACGCGTTAAAAATATGATAATATTCTAGTAATGCTCGCAAATAAAATACACTTCGTCTTCACAATCGAAAGAAATTTAAAAAAAATTTTTCTAAAAAAACCTTAAGATCTTGTAAGTTGAAAAGAAAAGGTTTACGGATATTAGTGTATAAGACCTTCTTTTATTATTTTATGGTCCTCTATCGCATGGTACTATGCATTGTAGTTTTTCCAATGTCACCGGGTGTATTTATAAAATAGCAGTGGCATATTTTTTAGTCGCGTCGCGTTCCGGTATTCGCGATTTTGCTCATGTTAAAGCTAAACACCTTTGAAAAATATTCAAGATGGGATTTCTTCGACTTCGGAGCCTACCGTACTCCATCTAAATGGACAAGGGAAAGAAACACGCTCGCCCCCGGTGTTGATCCCGTGCACGTATGACCTTCCCTGTTGATGTTTATTTATCCCATTTTTCTGTTTCTTTCAGTTTTCTGTTTTCGTCCTGAAGACCTCCCGTAACACGCGATTACTAATACAGCAATAATTTCTAATTTGTTTCATGCTAACGGAGTGCTATTTTAAAAATATTATACGAATTATACAACTATTTATAGTGTACTTATTATTTAAATGAAGGAGATTATATTTGAAAATTCGATATAACAAATTTTATCATATAATGTAGAAACATATGTTTATATCACATTAATATTATCTCGAAATATAAAACATATGGTAGTATTTGATAGTAGAATACGATTAGCATTTTTTACGAAATATAACGGCGATAAAACTGAATGGAACAAACCGCGTATTTATATTTGCTAAACAATTTGGAAGGTCAACGTTCTAGCGAAAGGATCGGCTGATCAATCATATGATTTTTTTTTGGTTACTCAGGCGATGACCAAAAATAGAAGTCCTTGCCTTCTGTTTAGTATACGTAACGTTTACCTGTGATTTTCTACGCTAATGACATAGTGGCTAAATAGCTTAATGTTGCATTAATTTTAGAGAAAATTATAGTAATTTCTAGAATGTTTTCGTTATTATTGTCAAACAAGATGTTTTTAAATATGTTTTTTAATGTTAAAAAAATTAATGAAACGAATATAAGTTTTTTAAAACTTCATTACCTCCACTGCCCAAGTAAAATAATTAAATTTAAACCTCTAAACTAGAGCCTCATAGGACATTTATGCGGCAATATTATTATTAGATATCCTATAATTAGTGATGACGTCACAAAACAGTTAATTGGATTGGCTATTGAAAGGTTGTTAATATTTGTTTTACATTACGCTTTATCCTGAAAGTTTTCTATAAGTTCTATTCTGTAAACAGTTGGCAAGAAATATTATCACAACTTGTTATTTTACTCCAACTCCAAATGGCTACAAACGATTATTAAGCTTTAGTTAATTTTAAAAA
This sequence comes from Marronus borbonicus, assembly GCA_902655005.2. NCBI lineage: Eukaryota > Metazoa > Arthropoda > Insecta > Coleoptera > Scarabaeidae > Marronus > Marronus borbonicus. Next base: position 7,937,900 of record LR737390.1, read on the forward strand.
GTGAATGAGTCAAGTGATGACCCATTTTTATTTACTACGGTGAAAAACGTAACTAATCAATCGATATTGTGCTTTGTGATAATCAACAAACAAACGGGATCAATACCAGTGAGAACACTGGATGGCTGCAAAATCAAAGCTAAAAACTGTGTGCGTCTCTAATAACTAGAGCTGTGAAAAACGTATTTTTCAGGTACCCATTCAAGCGCACTACCTGGCTCCGGGTTACTCGAGAACCCGGTTCTAGAATCGGATACCCGGATATTCAACTATTCAGTTCTAATACCGTTTTCGGGTACCCAGGATGGAATACGAGCACCCGTTTTCGAATAATAGCATTAATATGCATAATTGGACCGTCGAAAACCATCTTTTTCAGAAATGGAGTGCCCATTCAGCGGAATACCTGGTTCCGGGTTACCGGGATATTGAAAACGAGTACAATATCAATATCGCACGGCGTTGGCAGTAATTATAGTCTTTTTAATATAATATTTATACATGCACCGCTACAAAAACCTATAGTACCATAGTTGCCAAAAGTATGCCAACGTTTAGATAAGAATTACATAAAATACATTTTGAAACATAATTATAAATTTAAGTTTATTTGCCGTAGTTGCACAACAAATTGTACAATAATTTAAAACTCATTATCTTATTTTGTGTAGCTGTTTATTCTGACGATTTTATTCACTCTATATTATCTTGCCTTTCTTACAATCAGTGCAAAGTTCAAATGTTTATAGCAGCCTTCACTATTTTTCATGACAACTTTTGCTAGATTCGGCGTAATTACTTACAGAGAAAATAAAGAACGAAAATGTTACAGTTTACCAAAACCTTTCCTAATCTATGTTGTTGTACTCCTTATTAACAGCTGAAGTTAACACATGTGGTATTGTTGGATTCGTCCCCCGTTTGCCTTTCCAGAAAATGTGAAAAGTGTGCAATTTTAAATATTTAAATAAGAAAGTTAGCACACAAAAAGTAGAAGTCGGCGTATTTTTTTTCTGAAAACGGTAGCTTATCGTTCAAAAGTTAGCATGAAATAGTTATTTATGTACCTAGGTTCGTAAGTACAGTTTTGCACGTATTCGAGACCATAAAACTGTACTGTACGAACCGTGGTGCATGAGATTTTTCGTCATACCTACATTTTTGTTTTTAATAGACGAATTTTAATGATTTTTCTCTTTACTTAAACTATACCTTACGTTCACTAACCACAGTAACATCAACTCGCCATTTTTTTTGTTGTATCTATGGTAACCATGTTTGTGTCAATATAAATTTATATTTTTGATAAATGACAAAACAATGCAATATATTCTTAAAAGTTTTTGCTTTTAAATAAACTTTATAAATATGGATCAAATAAAGATGGAAGCTATTACAGCTTTTACTGAGATTTTGCCGGAGAAATCTAAAAACAGATACAATGTACAATAGGCTGAAATGAAATTTGGGACTCAACCAATTCGCGGCCCTGGTTGGTAGGACGCCTGACCAAATAACCATTCAAAGACGAGCCGGTGTATGTGCATTTGGGACGCACGGTTTCGGCGATCAATATTATTCTAGTTACGAGAGAGAGCATTGTTGTTTAATACAGATTTTTTCCGCGTCGTGACAAATAACTATGTTTAACAACCAACAGTATCAATGTAATTTTAAAATGTGACTACTAGACTTCCTCTGGGAGAACAAATTAAAAGAAAAGAGTTAGATAGCCATAATCTCAACTAAAATTGGAACAAATGAACTGAAAACAGAACGTGCACACCACGACTTTCCATTGAAATTCATAAAAAAATAAATGGATATGTGGATGTGTAATTTCATATTTATTATATTGTTTTTAGTGTATGTTACTCTATAATACTGCATTTGGATCAACAGATTTCAGTTAGGCTAGAGGTGGTATGAAAGATCTACAAATCTACATCATTTAAGCACTAAAATGAAGATACACGAATAATCTCGCCTATATAGCATTTGCTTTACTTGGTAATACTTGTTAAAACAAACATTATGATACAACACAGTTCTGTTTATTGATAACATATTGTTAATTATTAGGAGAAGTAATTATACCACGTGGAGATAGAGATTCGATTGGGTAAACATCATATTTATATATTTGTTGTGTACAATTACAATTCTCAGGTTCGATAAATAAGTAACTTTCTTCATTCGAAATAAATAACTTTACAGACAAAAATTAATTTTTATTAACTTTAAGGAATTAAAGATGTGCAGTGTTCACACATTAAAAATAAATATCGTTGTGCACACTATATTCACTGCTATGCCTAACAGTGCAGTGCGCGTATTTTTTACTAATCTGTCAGCAATTCCTGCTTTTTTCAAAGGACGTTGTAAGATAAAGGTATAATCGCGTCCCCTTTATCAAAAAGTAATGCACCGTCACTGTTAAAATTACGAATTGATATTTATATACAGAGATAGGACATGTTTACATGACTTTGTGCTTATTAGCAAAATAGGCAAGCTTAATTCGGTATTAAGATCAATTAAAATTATTTTTTATCTAAAGATCTATTTTCCGCTTGCAATATCGTAATTTAAAAGTCTAAAATTCTAAAGTCTTTATAAAATGATTTGAATTTTTCAATTTTGAAAAATCACCAAAACGTGTGTCAGTTGAAAGAAGAAAATCGGCTACATGTATTTTTTGTTGGCATCTCTAATTTATATCACATTAATTATTAAAACTAATTATAATAATACAATTAAAATAAGTTTTCAAGTGCGTTTCTTCAAATTCGTGTGTTGCGCTATTTACATGGTTCCTAAACATATATGGTTTCCAAAATAATAAACTTTTATCGCAAACTAAACACCTGATTTCTTTATCATTATATATAAAATCTGGAAATTGCCATAAATTTAGTAAGTTTACCCTGTTAGCAAACAGACAAGTTGATGCATTTTCAACATTTTTAATACTTTCCGTTCAATTCCTACACTTATCAACTTCGCACTGCGATAAGTATTACACATAGTACACAGCATAGAAGGCCGAGAAGTACCGACATGTAACGAAGCAGCTCTGTATCCCCCCAACCTCTCCCGGTTAAACACCACTGGAAGGCAAGCGAGAATGTTGCACTCTACACATAACTGTATTGTTTTATTTAGACATATTGGATATTTCAAGTGCATGATGGTTGTTCGAAATGGGTAAATACATTTCTAATGACAAAATAAATAAGAATATTCTTCGTATGAAAAAATCTTCACAACAATCTTTAATTTGTTCCATAAGTTCAAACAAAGTAGTTGTTGCAGGATAGTGCTAATATTTATTATTGGCCACGATTACATATACTTTAATAAAGCTTAATGTATAACATTTGTTCTTGTTCGACGTATTTCACATTTCAAGAACTTCAGTGTTTTAATTCCCAATATACGTCAGAGTGTTTGACCGGTTTAAACCAGCGCTATGTCTAGAAAAGAATGCGAAATGTGTGGTAACGTTTAAGGCTCTGGCTGCCATTTCAACACTCGTACAAATATATTTCCATTTAAATTTAATAAATAAACATATACGATACATTTTTCCGTTGAAATTTAAAACCAATGTAAATATTGTGTCTTCCTGGAGAAATACAAAAATAATATAAGAATACCTGATAAATACCTGATGATTCTATTCAAGAGAATCGCCGAAAATGTTTTGTTTTTCTGTAAATGTGACCTAACGTAAATAAAAGATACGGGTACAAAAGTGTAAACATGAAAACGATAAATCATTTGGAATACCTAGACATTATTTATACATACTTTTTGCATTTATTGCTCCCTTTTTTTTATTTTGTTAATACAACTATATTTTGTTTGAATCAACATGATATTTGTTTGCCGTATTATAATTTATAATTTGATTGACTCAACTAAATAGGTTTTCAGTATACATTTAAATAAACCAGCTATTCTCTTGTTATTCTATTGTTTATTTTGAAAAATTTTGTGCTACGGTTAACATTGAAATGTCCATGAATTTGTAGATTTGTATTCTTTTAAAATGATTGCTTTAAAATTTCATTAAACTATTCGTCTTAAGCCGAGATAATATGAAGGCAAGTTCGTTATTGTCGGGGAATTTTCCACCCGGTGAATAAAATTGTTTGTCGAGAAATTTTTACCTGAGGGGAATTTCTTTATTTGCGTCGATGAATTATTGTCGGAGAATTTTCTTGCTCTCGTTTGATAAATCTAGTGTTAAAGAAACAACGGCATTTCGCAAAAGTTTCATATTGTCTTAATTATTTCAAAATGAATTGAAGAAAAATATTAAAAAAAGCATTAAAAAAACCAAACTTCTACCGAAAACTAAACACTCTGTATACTTTATAATAACTTTGTATTGTACAGTACTTATCTCCGAACAATTTTTAATTGAAAGGATTTTCTCTAAATTACTCAGAGTTGCCTTCCATCCACACTGAGAAAAATCGATATCATCAGGTAATAAATTGTATTAACGCAGGAACAGCAATACATTATTTAGTATCCGGTATTCATCCATACATTACTATTTATCAGAAGAATTATACAACTTAATATAATATAATTATAATACCATCAATTATAAAGTTTATTGTCCCTATTTCTATTACCTATTTTTCTCCGTACACATATCGAGTACGGACAAGTTGCAATTATGTTTTTTGTACTAATTTATATTATCGCCACATCAAAATATTAACAATAATCAAATTATAAATTTTGCACCAATACCCTCTTCCACGAATTGTAATTTTTTCACAGTACTTACCCGATCCCCACTTGGATATTAAAGGTATACTCTCTAAATCTACAGACTGAAGAAGAATAATGGACGATTACCAGTAAACAAATTAGCTTTTCCATATATCAGTAATAATTTTCAATAACAAGATAACCGAACGACATGTAATGAAAAATCATTTCGAAACATGCAATCGAACTTACAACCTTAGCCAATAAAACGGAGTATCTGTAGATTATAAAAAGTACTCGTTGCTCTGAGAAACCAGATAAAATTGAGACACAAACAGTTGTACGCATCAAAATCGGTTATACAAATCTGTTGCTTCAATATTGAATCGGCCAAACAGTAAGCGCTTTAAAATAAACATTTACAATTATGGCAAACAAGCGACAGCTAAGTGACTCTAAGAGGGCACAAATTGTAATTTTGACTTGTGCAGGAAACTCGCAAACTAAACCTACTCAAGAGTTATGTATTCACGTCACGTCACACGCTATTCAGTTAGCCATAAATAAGTGTAAGAATACTGATTTTTATAAAAATAAACCAGGAAGCGAACGTCTTAAAATAGCAGCAGAGAGAACTGTTCATTACAGCGGTTGTTAGTCGGTGGTCCGCGACAAAATTTTAGCGGCCCGTAGGGACGCCATTTCAAAATGGAGAGCTAAAATACTAAGTGTTCCAGTTGCGTCAAGTAGTAAAATTATTTTTTTAACGGCAAAATAATACGAACTTTCGAAATATTGACTTTTGCATGTGTGGTTACTTTCTCCTTATAAAAAAGGACAGTCAATAAAACAAAAGAGAAAAAAAAACTCCAACAATGAGTCCTACAAAAATATCTGATACATGTGCTGAATCAGCGGTTTTAGTAACACATAAGTTCTTTCAGGAAAAGCTCGAAACGGTTGAATACTGCGTGAAGAGAAACGAGGAGCATTCAAATTTATTTTATATAGTAGATAAACACAATCGGTTTGGTGGTAAATCAGTTTGATCAGAAATCACGCACTGTAAATTTGCCTTCTTTCCGAAAAATTTCAGATGACATGTCGATCCAATAATATGCTATAGTCTATAGTCACCGATTTCAGAATTTGTTCATTCATGAAGTACTTCCAAGATCGAATGCTGTAGCCGATGAGCACATCTGAGATACGGGGTTGTTTAAAGGACAGCTGACTATCGAAAAGAACTCCTAGGTTCCCCTTTATGGTCTCGCTCCTACGCAGCTGGTGACCGTTTAAGCTGTATAAGGTAATGATAAGCAAGCCTGTTAATTTGCGAGCATATGTTGCATGCGTGTATTTTGTTTGATTTTCTTGCAACCAGTGAAATATCAATACTCTTTTGCAGATTAACCACATCACTGATGGAATCAATCCTTGCGTACGCCTTTACATCATCGGCATAAGCAGGTCAACGTTTCCGACAGGTCGTCGAGGAAAAGCACGAAGAGCAAAGGTCCTAGATTGGAACTTTGTGGAACGTCTGATGTAATACCATATTTTCACAAGAAAACATAATATGACCGTTTTTTGAAATAGGACTTGTAAATATATTCCACTAAAGTTTTAAATTTTACAAATTTTAAGGCGCCTATTTTTAATGGCCAGGACTGTATATTTATAAATAAGATTCAAATAATGTACAATCAATTGCCAAATTTAAAAAATACAGTGTTAACTAAATCGGGTTGACCGCCAAGATAAAAAGTTATTTTATCAAATACTTTACTAAAATATTCATAAAGAATATAAATAAATAAATGTACTCGTCTTATCCACAATGTTTATAGTCACCCTAATATTAATAAAAGCAGTAGAATTAATATCGAAGTCTTAAGTAGAAGTATCGCTATCAACCGACTCCACAAATTAGAAAGGCAAAAACTTATGAAGGCCTAAATGTTACTATTTTCTATATTTGAAACGCCAACATTTTTCCAGTGTTTTTTTTTCCCCTTTCATCAGGGTGACACTATTAATTAAAACATGAATTGAAAATAAAAAAATTGACTTACATGTAAAAACGATGCCAAAAACAAGGTATATATGATATTAAAAAATCGTACATGTGCAGCGACAGAATTTACTAGAACGACTAACGTTAAATGTACAAATATTAAGTAAAATTATATCGAAATGCTATCTATTTGAACACTTTTTTTTTTTCAATTGTCATATAGAGTTGTGTGTCAACGTGTGATACATCAAAGAGCAAATATGTACGAAGCCCGAATAAAATTTTTAAAAAAATTTCATGAGTAATTGGAATTACGTATAAAATTTGTTACTACTATTGATATCTTAAACACTTCATATCGATGACAGATTCAATACTTAATAAAGTTAAAATGTTCAATCGTATATTCGAGTAAGTATAATTAGAAATGATGCTTGATGATTTTTGCAACCGTGAATGAGAGGAAAGAAAATAGGCCTACTTAACGGTTCTATAATATATACAGTGTGTCCCCGAATGAATTTAACTATATTTGTAAACTTCCTTATTTCGGATTTTAGGAAGAACAGTCATTCTTTATAAAAAGTTTCGCTTCATATCAGCAAGTCCTTAGCCATTACGAGAATTTCGAAATAACATATAGGGTGGTTACAATTTATTACACAATTATTACAATACGCATAAACAAAGAAAACTTATCCTACATGTTGTCGTCAGATACTTCTGTACTTTTCTGTCTTAAAATATTTTCATCGTGCTGGAGTGCTGCTTAAGATGTCCCCACAAAAAAAAAGTCTAGTGGAATCTGGAGAGCGAGGAGGGCATCTAGTAAGACCGAACTGTCCAATCCATTTATTAGGAAAATGTCTATTTAACCACTCCCTAACTCTAATTGCAGAATGGAAGTACCAAAGAGGTTAAGTGTCAATGTACCTGAAAAGGGGCTATGTGCTAAGTGCAACAATTTGACTTGTCCATCTAACCTCAATTCAAAGAAATGCATAGCTCATCTTTGATTTGTTATTTGTCTTGCAAGTGCTACCACGCCAAAACAACTACCAGGGTGGTTCCAGAAAGTCTAAGATATGTCGCTCGTAGTATCGAAAATGGTTTGTTTCTAGTAAGGATCACAAGTCACTACAGAGCTGTCAAACTCTCACTTATATCCATCACACGGTTTCATTTCTATTGTCGATTTAAGCAAAGAATTTTTGTTTATGTAGAAAAATTGAAAAAGTGAATTTCGAGCGGGATTAAAAAAAGGGATCAAATCCGAGGTGGATGAAGTTCATGGCACATCTGTTACTGTGTTAGCAACTGTTTACAATTGGGTAAATGAGTTTAAACGTGGCCGTACATTCACAAAAGATGAACGTCGTTCTGGACGTCCAGTGGAAGTTACTGGCCACGAAATGACAAAATCCAGGATATGGTTTTGAATGATAAATGAATCAAAGTGCGCGGAATAGTTGAGACCACACGCATATTGTAAGGTACAGAGTTTTCAATTTGCACGAAAAATTGGGCGTGAAAAAAATCTTGGCAAGACGAGTGGCGCGTTTGCTCTCAGTGGAGAATAAACGCAATCATGTGGTTGACTCTGAGGCTGTTTTGACGCTTTTCCGTCGCAAACCCAGACGAGTTTCTATGTCGATACATAACTATGGACCAAACATGGATACATTACTACGCTCTGGAGACAAAGGAGCACTCAAAACAGTGGATTTTTGAAGCCGGCAAGGTAATGGCCTAGGTTCTTTGGGATGCACGCGGAGAATCATCTACACCGATTACTTGAAAAAAGGACAAACAATAATGGGAAAATATTATGGGGTGTTATTGAACCGGTTTAGCGATGAAATCGAGAAAAAACGTCTTCATTATTTTTACTTCCAAATTTAAAAAAATGGCTCGGCGGACAACAGTTCACGTCGAACGAAGAAGTCATCGCTCACGCCGATGCCTATTTTGACGGTCTTCCAAAATCCTACTTTTTGGAGAGCTTAACAAAACTGGAGAAATGCTTGGAAAAGTGTATAGAGTTAAATGGAAATATGGAAAAATAAACATCTACAGAAAATATTTTGTTTCTCAGTCTTTTTCTTATTGACTTATTGAACGACTCTTGTACTTGATGGGTTTGCTGCATTTACAAAGAATTAAACGACGCCGTCACGGAAAGTATGATAATCCTGAATCTAGTCGTCGTCAAAATTCTATTTCCTATATCCTACAACTTTTCGAAAATATGTAAATCTACTTTTATGCAAGTGTTTGCTATATCTAGAGAAGAAAATTGCGCTTATTGTTAAAAAGAAAAAAAAATAGGGGACATCTATAAGGGTCGATGAAATTTTTGTCTATGGCTACAATACTCATTTCAGAAAAAAAAAAAGTAAAATTTGGTACTCCTTTTATCTGTAAACCAAGATTCTGATTAATTTATCAAATAGAAAGTAAATTACAGTTTCAAATTCAGCTAAAATTAACGTTTGACGCGAGTGTTAAGCATTGGTCAAGGACTAACGCGTTGCGAGTAAAATTTTACGAACGTTTTCATACATACAGTCTTCAATTACCATTGTAAACGTATATTTATGTAATGTAAATTACAGATATGTCGCTTTGCAGTCCACGTAGTAATTATTTATGTTTCTGCTATGTATCCAACAGGAATGTTTGATTCAATACTTCTAAATAGTACATATGACGGCAGCACTTTGACGAGTCAAATGTTTAATAAAAATATGTATATATGCTATATATACATATATGTATATATATATATGTATATGTATAAAGAAAAAAAGCTATAATTAATATTTCCTCATGCCTTTCAGTAGAAATAAATTATCAATAATTAGCAATTGCTTCCATGCTTGTACTTGTGTCTGTTTGCCCAGATTGTTAGTATAGCAAACAAAACACTTTGGAAGAAAATCTTACTGTTAAAAGATAGTCCAAGCGAACAAACCTAATGCCGATGATAGAAGTAGTTTACCCTTTTAAAAATCGGTTTCACGAGTTACTGTTCAAAATAATATAAATTGCAAATTCTTTGAAAATGAGAAACTGATAATTTGATTCATAAACATTTTCAATATTACCCATGTTACATTACATTAACTACCGCGGAAGTAATCAAGTTCATTACTTTCCGTGCGCTCCAAGAAATTAGCAGAAACTAGACAGACTCGTATTTATTCGTCTCATGAGAATGGGTTCGTGTGCTTACTGGTTTCCTCGCGAGTCGACAAAACACGAGTCTGTCTAGTCTCAGCTAATTTCGTGAAGCGCACGGAAAGTGGTGAACTTAAGTAATCACCATCGATGTATATTAAGTATCCCTATACCTATCCTACATAGTGTAAGAGTTATAATACACATAATTGTTTGTATTTGGAAAAATTTATACTTCAGGACCTCGCTGTATAAGACAAGAATCTTTTATAAGCAGCAATTTAATAGCATTATCTTTGTTTCTATATGTTCTTTCCAAGGATCTTGAAAATTACGTCGTTATATCCGAACTTCGTTGTATCAGGATTTGATTTTCATTGCAAAAGAAAAATTAATAAGAATAATTACAAAAATATTGTAGCTCAATAGCTTCGTTACGGTACCATGGGGTCCATGGCAATTACGAGTTACGGCTTAGTACTAGAGTGGCAATTGAGCATTTGCCAAAGTACACTGGATATCGTAAATACATAATAGTATTATGGATCCGTTAGCCGACCAAGATTCTATTAGTCGCCAAAAAATATGTGTATTACATATACCGTGTCCATAAGAAAGGAATTAAATTGTTTACGCCATTTTACATTGGATGTGGGTAGTAACAGAATGTCGATTTATAACAGAATCCACTTGCGTTTGACGCAAAACATAAAATAAACAGAGATTGTTTGAAAAAAAACGGAATGTTGTGATTAGAATTATACTAAGAAGTGAAAAGGACCGAAATATATGCGCATAATCGCAAACATTATCACGATGTTTATAAATATGTCTACCCAATGATAATGTTGAAAATATAGTCATGGGTAATTTCTGTGGCAATATACACAGAGTCCGTCCAAGAATCGTGAATAAAGTTTTGCACGTTTATTTAATAAGTCTTTTCTTGATATTTTACTTTAATAACAATAATCATTTATTTCCAATTGAGGTAAGGCCAGGTTGGGCTCCCGCTTATTGTAAATGTATTGTACCACCGCCCAGTTATTGCAGAGATGAGAAATTGTGTCACCCCCGGATAAGTTAAAACCTTGCCCACCTCTGCTTAAAAACCTGATTACGCCTATGGTTAAGAGCTGTATTTAACGCCCAATGCAAGAGTTAGTATTAAATTTATTTTATTAGGTTTTTTTGTTGTTAAATAAATGCTTAAAATTTACCTCTATTATCTTCTTTACAATCATATCAAATAATAATATGCAGGCATTTGTTCTTGCAGAAAAATCAAAAAATATTAGCAGTTATAATTCCCAGGTGTGATAAATAAGTGATTTTCTTCCTTTGGAATAAATAGCTTTACAGATAAAAATTAACAATGCCTTTTAGAAATTAGTAGAAACTCAAATTCAATCAATCATTAGTTCAAATAATGCTTTTTTTAACTTTCTCGGAGTGTAGCATGTTCCGGTTGTTTCCGACCTGCTGGTATATTAAAACTTAATATATTGTATGTGGTTTTGAACCGGTTTCTAGAGATCATAGTGGCAGGTAAAAAAACGAAGTTTCATGGTATATTTAGGGAATTAATCGATTTTTCTGCTAAATTCAATCTAACGCTTGGGGAACATTTAAATAATGCAAGTGTTTTTAGAATAACTTCGAATACAATGCAAAATAAAAAGATTCTGTGCTCGCTGTTTGCAGATTATAAATTTAATATAAAAAGTCAGATCAAAAATTCTAATTTATCGTGTGACGAAGCTACAGGTGCGACACATTGGTGTCAAGTGCTAATTTTATTTATATATCTTTAATTCTTGAATTTATAAGAACTGTTGGCTATTTAAACGAATTAAGGGTGGGCGGCATTCAGACACACTACTAGTACAGTGGCGTATGTTTTAAAAATCTGGCATTATTTCCTAATTTTTATCAAAGATTTTATCATATTTCAAGATATAGAATTTTTTTGCAAAGGTTAACGTGTTATAGATAGTTTTTTGTTATATTGATATTTCAAGATACATATACTTATTAACTTAATAATAAAACGAAGTAAGTAGAAATATAAGGCTATATAATAAAGTTTATCAGTTTTAATTGAAATCTAGAGCCTAAAGCGATAGAAAAAATGTAAGAACGTAATAAAATAGTAGTAAACGTTTTTCGTCTTTTATTTTTTGTTAATAACATCATATTTTTGTCATAATAAGACTACAGGTAATTTAAGAAAAAAAGCAGCACCTAACTAAATTGCATTCGACGTAATCGCACTAGTTTTAATTGGGCGAAAGGCGGTGGAAAAAGTCTTTTCGAGTCTATTAATTCATTTATAAATTTTCTTTTTTGTAATAAAAAAATTAAAATGTATCTTCAAAACGTAAAGTGGGTGCAAACAAACAAATAATTGGGACTAAGAAAGGTCAAATTAAAATTGCAAATTTGATTGGAAGAAGAGAAATGTTCATATCTTGCATTATAAATACGGTATCGCATTTATATTCATGTCATACGCGTGAAAACTAACATTCTGGAGTTAAGCCTTTCACTACATTTATGCATCTCTGAGAAAAGGGCTATAAATCAAAGCGCCCTATTTTGCTGTGCAAAAAGAAAGAACTTAGCAATAACAAGCGAGTCTAGCTTTGAACATATATCTCGTTTCCCACCCATGTGTCAACTAATTGCGGCTACCAGTGGCTGCATTATCTGCAGCCACACAATACGTATACTTGTAGTAGTTGATCAGGTACTGTGTTGACCAATAAGATAATAAGGCTTTACTTTAAAAATATTGAGCATAAGCCGAAGACAATTTTCCTTAAAAGACAACGGTTGTAATAGCATACTTTTTTTGTACACACTCGATGTATATACAGCGTGTCTACCTAGTATGTACACGGAAGATAATTCCTTTCCTGGGCAATTTAGAGAAAGTTTTTAAATAACATATAGGGTGTTCAGTTCCCGCAGCGCACGTTACAAGTTTGATATTTTAAATAGAACATTTTAGATACTTTCCTTCACTTCATGGCAACTTTCATCAACATTCTGAAACGCCTTTCATGCTAAATACTACAAGAAAGTCATCGAAGTTATTCCAAGCTTGATTCAAGTTTCAATTCCCCAAGATGGAACACCTTGTATATTTTTACAAAATATAATAGACAAGCTTTTCTAAAGCAATAACGATAGCAAGGACTGTGGGGTACTATGGCACAGACTAACAGCAGAATATAGGAAATATTCATGAAAGTCGATATGAATTAAATAGAGGCATGTAAAATTGTAGTAATATACAGGATGTTCCATAAATTGCACAGGAAGGGAATTATCATTTGTGGATATAAGTAGAAGATTGTTTATTTAGATTTAGCTATTATGCGATTTGGCATTTTTAACAATAAAATGTTCTTATCCGTGTTAATAAGTACTTATTATTATTAATCTGTGAACTCAACCAATATGCTTTCATATATGCTCATATTGTTTTATTAATGGCAAGTTGGAATATGTATTATTAATACATCGAAATAAAGATCGCAGTAATATGTATTTGTAGAATTCACGATAAGTTGTTAGAAGAGTAATAAAGCACCTGTTAATAATAAATATTTAAATGGATATTCTATGGATAGAAATGTTTTAATGTGCACTCACATAATCCACAGCTTATCCGAATAATAATAGTTTTACCTTCTATAAGAAAAAAAACTTTGGATATAAAAAAACCTTACTCAGGTAGAGCATTTTTAAATACTACTTTTATCTATTCTAGCTAAGTTAGTAAAAATAAAATGCTATATATGTTAATTATTTAAACATAAATTATAAACACGTAAATTTCCTAGAAGATATTTATGCAACTATCCATTACTAATGCTTAGAAAATTCTTGTTTGACATTTAACATGTGAAGCGAAGCAATATTTAGAGTATGTATACATTATTATTTTCCGGAAAATAATCCTTTACTTACTTGAGGAATTTGAGTACTTTTTCCACATCCAGTTTCTCCGACAAGGACCAGCGTCTGATACTTTTCTAACAAATACAATATATGGTTCCGATTATTAAAGATAGGCAGCTTCTGCCTCTGTATCTGTAGTGATTGCGATATATATCTATTGTATACAAAATTTGTGGTTTCACTGAGAGTATTTTCGTTCCTATCCAAATAACTTGTATTATCTGATGGTTTTAGAAAAGTAGGTTTAAAATTACTCATAACTATTTGCAAGCTTTTTACAGAATCCACGAAAGCTAAGTACTAATTAGTTATTCGAATGCGTTAGTTCCTCATCTTCATTTATTGAAGTAACCTGCAACAAATAAAATTAAGCTTTTTTTATATGCGACCGCTTTTTTTTTGCAGTTAATTTTGAATAATTTAAAGGTAGGTCAGTAAATAGTAACAAGAAAAAAAAACTTACTTGCATCGAGCTTATTTTAGAAAGTTTCTTGTAACGTTTAATCGATGTTATCTTGTTAGCTTATTCTTCAATTTTGCGCAAGAAATTATCGTTGTTTAAATAAAAAAGCGAAGGCAATAAACATTGCTTTATTCTACTTACTAACATCACTTAATAAATAAGCACTTACAACGACCGACAAACGCGCCATATAAAAACAGACCGCAGCAATGAACTGAATTCCATGAAAGTAGAAGGGAGAAATTCCCGTTGGGAGGGCGTTATATAAAAGCGGTAACTGTAAACATGCAGCGCGTTGCCCGCAAGTGGTCGATTAATGCAGGCATTGTAGTTTCTTTAACTTATAACAGTTAATCCTGAGATAAGTAAAAGTTAACATTTTAAAACCGATATTACTTCATAAATATTTAAAAATATCCCCATATAAGATAATACAATTCTTGTCTATTTTCCGACTACAATCTTTTAACTATAATGATAGCAAGGACTGTGGCGTAGTATGGTAAACAACACATAAGTATCGGCACCCTCCGCAACACACAAGTTTAATTTATTATATAGTAATATAATAATTAGTCCGGGACGGCCGTTTCGAGGACACGAATGGTCCTCATCATCAA
>LR737390.1:7953279-8011826 GCA_902655005.2 Marronus borbonicus
TACTTTTGTGTTGTGCGCCATTCTACGCCACAGTCCTTGCTATCATTTTATTAGTAACTACCAACTTTGCTTCAAACACTAGTGTTTAAAATAAGATTTCAGGCACTAATTTAAATGCATGAAGTTGCTGATTACGGCATGTGAGTACAAAAAGACATTACACGAATGAGCAGTTTTATGACCGCGAATTCGGGAAATGTTTAACCACGAAGTTTCTACAGTATTTTTTATACGAATAACAAGTTCGTTTAATAAAAAAATGTGTAGTTATATTAGATTAGTTATAAAATTCTAAGTTGGCAGTACTTGTCAATTGAATCTCTATTTATTTAAATCAAATTTGACAATTTGAATATAAAATTTAAAAAGTTTTAAATATTTTTCCCAGTTCTTAAAAAATAAAACGTGCATTCTAATGAAGAAATAGAACGTTTATTTAAATGGCTTTCTTTTTTATAACAAAGCAGCACTGCGTTGGCAGCACATTTATAGATTTTTAGTTTAGTAACTTTATTTCCGTTACATTTAGTAAATACTACCTTGACTTCACGCACTAGTGTTTAAAATAAGATTTCGCGCTGAATTGAATGCGTGAAGTTGTTGATTGTGGCATATGAGTACAAAAATACATTTCACCAATGAGGAGCCACTTTAAAGCGCGCGCCGTTAGACAACCGCTTTATGGTTGCCAAATTGGAAAATGTTTCACGTATGAAGTTTGTACATTTTTGTACGAACAATAAATACTTTTAATGAAAAAATACATATGTAGTTGTATTAGATTACTTACAAAATTTAAGTTAGCAGCTCTTGTCGAGTTAATCGGCATTTATTTAAATCAAATTTTACAAATTGAATATAAAATTTTAAATATTTTTATGTTTTTCTTTTTTATAACAAAGCAGCATTGCATTGGCAGCACATTTATGGGTTGTATCGGTTATATATTTAGTTTAATAACTTTAGTTCATGCACTAGTGTTTAACTAAGCCTGCAGAAACAAGTGCGCAGTCATTGGCGGCGATTATATACTTCGAAAGCGTTAAGACATACCCCAAGTCGGGATTCATACGCGTACGGTTGGCATGTGTATGAATGACGGGTTGGATTGATGATGGCGAATCGACGGCGTGCTTTGTTATGTTCGACGAGTGCTGATAGATTTCTTAACCGATTTCCGACATTAGAATACGCTAGCACTATTATTAAATGTATTGTATGCAATATCAACATTTTACTGGTACGGTATTTTTATTTGTAAAAGACATGTTAATAGCAAACAGCACCTGTTAAATGCGAAACGTGATATACCTTATTATAAATTTCAAATGTGTGCAACATTCCACAAAATATTATAGACAATTAAGAATTTCGAAAGTTTTGGGGGAAGAGTGCGAATGTAATACGAACGACCTTTTTAAATTCGCGAAATCACATCATTAAACGCAGAACGCTCAGTTCCAAATACCCCAACATATTTTCATCTCGCCGTAGGAGTATGGAGTCATCAATGGAAAACATGCTAATGATACAATATTACAGTAAATTTTTGCGTTAATCTACAGTCAACAACACAAACTAACTAAAATAGTAAGTAATTATATACGTTATTTTTAGTATTGATACTAACCGAGCCGTACGCCACTGCGAAAGCACTCGTTTGTGCAGGCTTATGTTTAAAATAAGATTTCACCGGCTGATTTAAATGCGCGAAGTTGCTGATTAGAGCATATGAGTACAAAAACGATATTTATGAAAATTTTTCATGCTACCTACAATATGTAAATTCATTACACCTGTTGTAGGGATGATATAAAAAAGTTCATCAATACTAATAGAAGTAGCACAAGCAAAAGTATTTGGCATTTGCAAGAATAAAGTGCATTTGCCTTGTCCTCATTCGTGAGTTGTTTTCTAACAATTCGTGATGATAAACGCCGGTAAAATAAAAAGCCTTCAAGAATAAAATGCAGTAATCTTAGATTGTTTTAACTTTATATCATGTAAGATTTAATTTGAAAAAAAAAAATAAATAAAACGAAGGCGTTCGTTTTAATCACAAATTTTGATAAAAACCACAAAAAAAATCTTTATTATTAATTGTTATTAATTAGGTGTTTTAAAAGTACTTACCTGGCAACTAGGCAACCTAATATACAACAAACGCGAGTTTTTACGTGACAATACAGAATTTCAAAATTACAATTTCTAATAGCAACAATAATTGTTCGAACTAAAACAATATTATCTATTCGTTTATTGTAATTATCGATGAATTGTACGAATACAAACACATTGCACTATTTTACACCATTAAAACCATCCAAGGTAAATACATAATAACTAATACAGTCAGCTGTCAAAAGTTATACTGTTGGCAATTTTAAATCCCTTTAACTGTGAATTTTGCAAAATAATCCTTAACAAATTGTTTGTGCTCGTAAGCAGTATCGATAGAGATGTCCTGGTTAAATTTCAACGACAGCTTAAGCAATTTGAAGGGACAATTAAGCAACTTTGCCAGTGGTGTTTTGACCGACACAGATGATGATTCAGGTAAATTAGACTTTATCGTACATTCTCATAAGGATTGTAAATATTGAAACATAACCTCACTATGGAATGTAATTGGCAATATAAATTTGTTTTAGAATTATCTAGAAAGGAGAAGAAGTATGAGGATTTAGAACAACTTATTGCGATTCAAGCCGAAGAGGTAAATTTACAAATGCTTTTTTAAATCAATAAGTAATAAGTTTTTAAAAGAAGGGCTTAGTGTAGGATTGCACTGACATAATCAGTATAAATAGTAGGTATGTTTTTTTTATTAATTGAATTGCTTGACTTTCGTATAATTTTTACTATACGTGCAGAGGATGGTTCGCTGTTATATATAGCAACGTATTGAGAAAGGGATCGGAGATAGTAATAATTAGTTTGTTTAATCAAACGCTTTATAATTAATCAAATTCTTTTTATTTGTTGAAGGATCTTCTGTTATTCTTGCTATAATATTTATTTTATTGGAATGGACAACAATTAAATTTATTAATGTCAACCTCTTTACATTTAATTTTGCGTGTTCTGTGAATTTGATATATTTCTTTCCTATGTGCATGTTTTTCTTAATGTTGGTAAAGTTCCTTTTAAATTTCCGCAATATGTATGTGCTAATTAAGTTGCCCAGTCTATAGCATTATATTCAAAGAAAGAAAATTGTAGGCAACCTTGCAATATTGGTTGCCTACAATACTAATATTAATATAGTGTTTTTTAATTATTCTAAACCTTCGGTCCGAACAAGTATCTCCTATTATAAAAAACGCATTTATATTGGGTTGGTCGAACTGTTCCATCAAATGCGCAAGACGTCAGGACAAACAACAAAATCAAAAGAAACATTATACAATTTTTATCATCTAAATATTTTAGAATTATAAGGGCACATCGTACTATGGTAGTATGCAGAATTCAAATATGATGGTAAAACCTAATTATGTAACTGTTACACTTTTTGAACATCTCTATGTATTTTTCCCTCTTTAAATACAAATCATAAGTGGCTTTATTTGTAAAAATAAAAATGTTACGGTGATATTTGTGCAATTTTCTGTGTTTTTGTTTTTATTGTTTTACATAAATTCCTGTGTTTGTTGCAAACTTTATGTTCAAGTAAACTCAAAACAGCAAAGAGTTGGACATTACATAAATTACGCAAAATATTAGTCTTGTCAACTCTAAGTTTTATCCAATTCATCCAGAATTCACTTTCAAATGTTTTTCTACCGCGACTCTAATCAGATTCAAAGTGCCTACCATTCGCACAAACACACTTGCTCCCACGGTCTTCCAATTGCAGGAAGCACCGCTGAAGCTCGTGTCATGGTATAGACTGCAAAGCAGTTGTCGCATAGTTTCCAACCAAGATACTACTTCTGTGGTCTTAGCCTTCGCACTTTCTCATACAGAAGTGCCAAGACTTATATGCAATACGCAACATTAACTCTTTATTCCAATGGCACATCAGGTGGTTGTTGTCAAAGAAGATTGTCAGCATAATCTTCAGATTTAATTTGGCAGCCCGTGAAAATGTGGGTCTGTGCCACTCAAATAATTGTTATTTTGTTTCTGGGTCATATCCAAATACCCAACTAGCGTCGCCAGTAATAACCATGTATAACCAGCCTGATTCAATTGTCAACAATGGCGGAGGTATTTCCCACGTACTCGCAGCGGGGTTGCCAAATTTTTTCATAAATGCTGAGACCGACGCGAAATTTTTTGATATGACCCTGTATAGTTACTTTTATAATTATTTACATTTTTAATATTTTCGAATTGAATTAGTTAATCATGTTTTATAAGCCAATGAGATTTTCTTTCTTGGAAAAAGTATATATTTTGGGTATTAGGTGCTTTTGATAACATTTTTCTTTTGATAGGTCTTAAATGTTTGAGTGTTGTAGCTTTAATAATAATTTTAATATTATTAAAGCTAAATTAATTTAATAGTTTTAACGTCCATATTTTTCCAAGATTTTTTGTTTTAGTTTTTAGGAACCATTATATATCACTTAATAATTAAAAGCAGTTATAAATCGTTTGCTATAAAATTTTGTACAATCGTAGCTTTATCATTGTTGAATCATCAATCACTAAAATCCGATATTAGTTCTTGTAGTAGACACGAATTTTCAATCAAAATTGGAATTTGTACATTTTCATTCGTGCTATTGATTTTTCTTTGTTCGATTTAGACGTGTACATTTTTTGAAATATTGATCCAATAACGGGCACATCTATATGAAATACTGAATATATTCGAACGTACTTTCGAGGTAGATAAGCCGAACAAATATTTGTCGAAAAAAACTGTTAATATCCGTTAGGCTTTTGCACACACAATATGGAAGATAATGAGACTCACAATATTAAAAAGTTTGTTTACACTTACTCATTCGCTAGTAACATTAGGAAATGTTGCATGGAAACTGTTATGAAGCGCATAAAATGAATCGTCCATTGTTAAAATTATGCTCGAATTTTGAATCTGTAGCCACGGTTAACTGATAATCAAACTAAAGGAAACTAGAACGTATCAGTAAAGTTTTAATATCGTAAAACTGCAATCGGTAGATACAGCATTTTGTTTTAATATTTCGAAACCTGTTCTTTATTCATGGAATTGAACTGGAAAACTCCATTTTGTTACTCTAAAAAAATGAAATAAATGAATAAAATACTCTTGGAATTTTAGTATATACTAAATGGTTTTCAATATTTAGAAATATAATCTGTATTTGTGTAAACAATTGATTTATGAGAAATATTGAATTTATATTTGAAGTAAAGAAGACGTGAAAAGCGCAACGAAACAGTAACAGTAACAACGAAAAAGTTTGTAAGTTTTACAAGAAGTCGGATGAATGGCAGCGAAATAGCAATTCACCAAAGAACCTTTTCACCGATATACAGTTCACCGAAGTTACAATTCATCGAAGTGATTTGTTTGCTACCATCTACTGTTATCAACTATTCTTCGCACATTATCCAGATCTAGGACTGGCAAGAAAATTCTGGCGTGAACTCAAACTACTTGTGAAAAACATTTTTTATGTTTTTAGATTGTGTACAAGGCACTATAACTTAATGACGAAAATGAATTCCTTGCTATATTTGGTATTTTCAGGTCATAATCGTTCGAATTTCATTTAGCTCTATTCTCTCAGAAAATATATTAGGGTGATCCATTCCAATTTCTTGTTTCAAATCCTGGACACCATGCTTCAGTCGAATTCTTCGTTTTTGTTAGTCCTTGTACTTGTGAGAAAACCAGGGTACACGTCGATGCTGGCGCCGCTAGGAACGACCAATCCAGGTATCCTCATAGAATTAGCCACGTTTTCCGCGGAAACAAATCCTAACACCGGTAATAAACGGAGCTTTGGAGCAAAATTCTCGTCGGTTTCATATCTCCTCTTAAAACCTGCTGGAGTTTTTTTGCTGAAGGTTCTTCCACTTTTTTTAGGGAACTGAATGCATGTCTCCTTTGTTTTATTTGACACTATTGCTAATACCAATGGAATATTGTTATCATGATATACACCATCTAGCGTGTACATTTGGTGAAAAAGGTGTACAGTTCTAAACGTTTGCGTAGCAATTTGGTAAAGGTTTACTTTTAACAGTACTTTATTACATATTTCGGAGAATATGCTTTTCTATGAATTGTGTTTTGGTCATTTATCTATTCGGTGAAGTGCTTTTGATGAACTTTCCTAGACCTCTACTGCATTGCTATTATATCAAAATTCAGAATATTCACTGGCCCCATTAAAATACTTTTTTAAAGATTATTCTATTAAAAATCCGAACCTACAAAAATATGCTGAAATTTGCAAAATCTCACAGAAAAGAATTATGTTTTCAACTGTGTTGCTGTGGATGACGATTAAATTGCGTTAATAGACTTTGTTGAAAAGAATTTTGATTTAAGTCCAGAACGTACATTTTTATCTAAATAAATCTTTTTTATTTCAGATTTTAGCTCTTCGTAAGGAAAATGCAGAAGTTTATCAAAAGTATGGAGTCACACAGGTAGGTATACCAACGCTTTAAGATATTAGTCTAGACAATTTGGGGAATTATTACTACTACCATACATATAATTAGTTTTTACACCAAGAAGTGGCAGTTAGAAACATTTGAGGAACAGCTGGTTATGCTAATTGTATCAGGCCTTTTGGAAGTAGTAATGTATGTGAAATATATCGAGCAATTCCATCACATAGATTCAGTATAAGGGTAGTCTAAAAAGTTTTCAGCCTAACATAGAAACATTTCTTTTTGTCAAATTCAGTGTTTTTCTTCTTAACATTGTCTTCTTGAAAATTATATACTTTTACCATGATCCCATTTCTTTAATCCGTCTAAATAGTAACTGGCATCTTGTTTTGCAAAATAGGCGTTTGCCAATGAAAATTTCTGTCTTCCGAGTGAAAATTTGTGCCTAGGAAACAAAAAAGGTCGCCGGGGGAGCTGGTGAACAGGATAGGTGGTCTGTCATTTCGAATTCCGAATCGTGAATTTTTGCCTTAGCAACCATTGAAGTGTGAGACGTTGTCTTGATGAAACAAAATATAGTTTTTCTTCGAATGCGGCCGTTTTTCCTCAATTTCTGCAATCAGCTTGTCAAGTAACGATGCGGAGTATATCTCCGTTACTGTTTTTTCTCAAGATAGTCAATTAGCATAACTCTATGACTATCCCAAAAAACAGTTGCCATCGCGTTCTTGGCCGATGAAACAGCTTTTTCGCTTTTTTCGGAATCGATTCACACTGTTCAATCCACTGTTTCTACCATGCTTTGGGGTCATGAGTGTACTAGTGTTTCCAAGTTTCGTCTACAGTTACTAATCGAAACTCCGATTTATTTAATTTAAACTGCTTCAACAAGGCTTTGAAAACGTTTTAATGATGGTTCGATATTCGGCTTTTTCCATTTTTACAGAAACACTAACATCGATTGATACAAATGTGTATTAACGATCAATTGAGCGTCCAACATGGCTGGAATTTTTAAAAGTATTTTTCAACGAATGCGCAATTATTTTACCAGAGAAACGCTATCTTCGTATTGAGGCTTGAAATTATACTCGTACGTTCACGTTATTCAGTGCATCCCACTTTTCTTTTTTTTCCTTATTTGCCTGATGCCTATTGGTTCTAACGAGATAATAAATTATCTAATCTTTGTTCTTCTTGAGGAAGATGTCTGAATAATTTTATGAAAAAATAAAATAGTCAAAAATATTGTAATGGTTGGTTTTTGGCGAAGTCTCTTTTGCGTCCCAAGTTAGCTAAAACTAAGACAGCACGACACGAATATCAAACAACGACCGTCAAATTCTGCAATATGCTTTAACTGATTTTGCGTAGACCACGTTAATACTTTTATTGAATGTTTACGGGATTGGAGTATAAAACTAACTTGATTGCGCAAGAATAAGTCAAAAGTATTTTCACGAATAAAAGATATAAATGTAACCTCTAAAAGAAATTTCCATTATTTTATACGATAATATTTAATTATTTGATGGAACGTGATAGGATGAAGAAATTGAGAACTTATATAGTGAAATTGAACAAAGTTATTACCAGTTGTTGACAGTTTCTAGAATACTTAAAGTACCTTAATCCCGACCTGTTTCCAGGTGTTACACAAAGACCTGTCCAGTTTAATACTCCCTGTTTGTATATCTGATATCGGAAGATAAATAATTTATACCGTTATTTGGGTAAACGTCGAAATGCATCCTATTGGTTGCAGATAACACGATAGAGTAAACATGAATATCGTCCCAAAGAACAGATGTTATTGTTTAAATTTGATAAACGCTTTCCACGTTTACGGGCAAACCAATTGCAAAAATACATATTTAATACACATACATATTTTTGAGAGTAAAATATCTCTGCTGAAATTCACCCGAAAATGTTAGATCCACTATTGATGTACAATTTCGCTATTTATTTATCGTAGGAAATGTTATGCAACAAAATTGAAGCATGTATGCTGTGTTGACCTTGAAAAGATGATCCTTCAGCCAGACTGTTCTAAACTTTTCAGTATAATGTAGTTTCGGCCTTGTATTCTGTTATTAAACTAAAAATTAGACAATTTCCTAGTCAATGTAAGGAAATCGCAAAACAACAAAATACTTAAAAAAAACTGCTACTAGTATCATTAATAATTTGTTTCATCACGAGGAAAAAATTAACTTTCATTAACGGTAATAAATGTCTGCAAGGTCTTTTAACAACCAAACACAAGCACGGAATGACCTCCCCTCCTACTTTTATAAGACTCTTCTTTTGTGGATATTGCAGAAAAAAAGGAAGAACTAACATATTGAGACATTAGAATAAATCTAAATTTTTTACTATTTGAGATATGCGTTCGTTGTATCTGTTCATCCTCTTCTATTCTAAAAGTTGTTACAGAAAAAGGACTTGACCTTTGATGATATTGCTCCTCTACTCAGATTCAAGTTATAAAACGTCCCTCGTAAGTTATTCCAACGACTATTGATTTATTATTTGTTATCTATTCCAAATTATTTCATTTTTTCGTTCCACTTAATAGGTACGTTAAGCTCAAAGCTGTAATAACTGTCTGAGCGCCATCTATCGATATGCAAAATTCAAAAATAGTGCGTTTATCAGATATTAGTCACACTACCCTATAAAAACTAGATCGTTACTTGGACATGGAACTAAAAGCTTTATTAACTGGAAGAACGGCATGGATTAATTTTTGCAATTAAGTGCCAATGAAATATTATATTAGCTTAAACTTAAAGCAAATATTAATCTATTTAATTTAATCCAAACGCTTCCGTTTGAAAATGGAATGTCCTCAATGATTTCCCAATACTTTCCGTCTAAGTATCAATGTTAAGAAATTAAAATGAATTTGGAATTCTCCTTAAAAAGCGGTCAACCAGATTTGATACAATGATACATATCTAATCATTAATGATGTTAAGGAAGAAGTATTTGGATGTAAAATGTCACGTGACCTATACAGCCAGACGTGGGCAGTACTTACCTTATCAGTTGTCAATGGCAACAAAAATCGCATATAAAATCCCACCGTGTTCTCTGCTCTATTGTCTTTTAGTGAAATTTGTGTGATGCAAATTGTGGCCATGAAATCAGGTAAACAGTATCAATAACTCATTTAACTGTGAGAGAATGTTATTTATGATTTTATGAATTTCATCAAAATTCTTTTGACAGAGTTCGAAATTAACATAGTTTTATTTTATTTTGAAAAAGCAATATGTGAGCGTTGGTGTAATCTCGGTTTACTCCTAGTTTTTATTTATTTTAAAGCCGATGTTTTGTTAATATAATTTCAAAACAATTTGTTGTAGAATTTTGCTAAGTACTTGCGGTAAAACAAGCATTAATTTCAATTAACCCCGTAAAGGTTTCTATGCAACTTGTCTCTTAAATATTTTTGACTGGAAATAATTTACTTTTGAAATTTCTAGTCATTTTCTAATTCATTTCAAACAATAATTTACAATAGCTACGCGAGGCTATACTCTATTGTTTTTAGCCCTTAGGACTTTAGGAAGAACTCTGTTATGATGTGAATATACACCTTTTTGACGTATAAAGAATAATACATTTATACCCTTAGTAAGTAGTAGACTTAGTAATAACTATTGGAATAATACAGTTCAATATTAAAATGCAAAACTTGCTCATATTTAACCTTCCTCAGGCTAGGCTACTGTTTGTTACATACACATGACCCCATGAGCAAAGACGAGAATAATTGTGAAAATTGCACAATTATTAAAATATCGAAAATATAAAATAATTCAATTTGGTCACTCTGAGCAATTTTTGTACGAAACGTAATAAACACAACAAGCCAAGTGAGGTGCAGATGTGCTCCACTCACAAAAAAATTTTTCGTTATATTGAAGTTAGAAAAACACTTTTGTTATGAAAAATGCCAATTTCTGAAGCGACTGAAAAGTTGAAGTTGCAAAAAAGGATTTTTGGTAATTTTTGTGAAAATTTAGGATGCGGCTACACCCCGTTTGGCCTGAGAAAATTTAATAGCTATGTGAAGTATTTCTGAGCTAATGCTTAGTACAACAAATTTTATTGTATGCATGTAAATATAATTCTGCAGGAAACTAATGGGCCGTATTCGTTCGATATTCAACTGTATCTTCGCTTTGGAGGACTTACAGGGGGCAGTTGAAATGTTTAATTCTGACTTGAATAGCACAATTGATATTTACACTAAAGATTCATTTCATTAATTTAATTCGAGAAAATCAAGCTTTTTAGTACAGAGAAAGATTTCGTAAAATTGCTCTGCTGCTATTAAACATAAAGCCCGACGGTATTTCGGCTGAACATACGGAATCTATGAAGGATTTAGGATTGGGACTTGCTTATGCTTTGAATTACCAGAAACATGTAATAGGTTGAGGTGTGATTTATTTGGGGCTTAAATAAAAGGGAGCATATTTCTAATAAATTACGCGAACTCGGGTGGTTTTATATGACAAGTTAAAGATACCTTCACCTTGGCCTTCTTAGCGACAAGCTTGTGGCTAGAAAGTTTCCACTGTACTTGCTAGTCAAAATTCAATCTTATATTAACTTGTATATCAAAATTCGGCGAAAAGACATACTTTTATGCTTAATCGAAAACTTTAAAAGGTAGAAAATCTGTTAAATAAATTACTCTTCCACCATCTTTACTGAAAACCTTTCCATTAAACTATCGTGTTCCTCGGTGATCATTAAATGACGCGTTATCTTTCATTTAATTTCCCTTTATTGTTTGCACAACTATCAATAGGTTTTTTTTTTCTTACTTAGTCTTAATTGAGATTTCAAGCCACCAAGGGCAGATCAAGTCGACTCTCGGGGAAACCAGTAGGCAACATAAACCCATTCTCATAAGACGAATAAATACGAGTCTGTCTAGTCTCTGCTAATTTCGTGAAGCGCAACTCGTTTCTGCAGGCTTAATGTTCAAGCTAAACAACAACAGCTTATTGTCACTGAACTTTCCAACAATTCCCATGTTTGACTCTTAAATCTGAACAACCAAAGCTAACGCAATTACAAACACAGCTCTGTATTTTTGTTTATTTTCAAAATTATGTCAATTTACACTTGAAACAAATGAGTAAATTTGTTTTAATGATAATAAAAAAAGTAAATATATGAAATGTTTGTAAACAAAAATGCTGAAAATGTACATTTTTTAAGTGATGCACAGCATTGATGTAAAAAAATCAATCTGAAGTAGTACTCTCTAAAGGTTCTAAGTGTCCTTATTGATGCTGGTAAGCTATTGTATAAGTTACAACTCTTTATACGCTTTTTTTGGAATTATTAGATTCTGGTAAAGTTTAAATTTTATGGGCAAGTTCAAATAATGAAGAAAATAAACGAAGCGTGGAAGTAGAACAAATAATTTCTTATAAACAAGTGTTCAAAATGATGACCGCTCGATTCTGAATAAACAATAAACGTATCGTCTTTATAAAATCCTTCAGCAATGTTTGATAACATATCTGGGCTTATGTTTTGGAAAACTTCTCTGATGCTCTTCTTCATATTGTCTGGTGTTGTTGGAGGTGTGTTATAAACAGAGATCCGGTGAAGTTAGATCGGGTGATCTTGAAATTTCTTCCAATTCCTTGGTTTTTGAGGTGGACATTTAAATATACTCGTACTCCGCCATGAAAACGTGCCGACGCTCCATCCATTTGAAGCCATATCATTCTTCCTATATTCAAACGAACTTCTTGTAATAAGATTGGACATCTATATTGAAAAATTTTCTTATATAAAACACAATTTATTCCCTTGATCAATTCTTCTAATTAACTTTTCGTAATTTGGACGAACCCTATACTGTGAGGTAACAGCGATAGAGAGTAGAGAATCCTCGGAACCACGCTGATGACGCCGGGTAGGGAGAAACATGTCCGTGGGTAGTGTATTTTTTTCTCTCCTTTTGTTGCGTTTGCCGTGAATATCAATACCACTAGGAAGCATTATTAGCATTAGCATTATTTTTTTTGTTATTGTTTCTAGGCATTTTCTGATGTTCTATACATATTGTCTTTTGGGATGGTAAATTATTATTATAGAGCATTAAGGAAAATACTGGAAAATTTACTAAACGTCGTTAAACAATTTTATACGAAAAAGTTGCGTATTTGCGTACGGTTCAGAGACGTACATAAACATTTTTTACGAATACAGAAACATAAATTCGTTATCACCTTAATTCAACAGATAACTCTTCGTTATCTCTTTTTTAAACCGTTACTCATTTCCTTATGTGTTTGTAGTCTTCAAATAAAAAGTGTGTTTCTTTGGTCGTTCTTAAAAATATATACATTTGTCAAATAGATCTGTTTCTTTCTTTCTCCTTGTTGTAGTTTTAACGAAAGCGTTACATAAAACTGGATTTATCTTCTTCTTTAATTGTCTATGAAGAACATGTTGAAGAACCATAGGTAGTTAGTACAGTAATTATGTATATGATGTATATAGCCAATCTTGTCGGCCATTTTTTAAAAACACCTACTAGTCTTCCTACTAGAAGAAAATATACTAGAAATAATATTGAATTAGAAATCACAGAATATTTAGTTGAGTTCTTAAAACTTAATAAAACCGAGGATGTTAATATTGCAGAAAACAAAAGTTTAATTTCACTTTGCGTGAATCAAAATCGTTTTCAAGTAGAGGCCAAGTACTACGAGCATGGTAATGGGCAAATCCCTGTCCTGTTTCATAGCCGGGTGTTGCTAAATTGCCTCCCAACAGGTAGTTGGAGAAAGGATCGGACTTAATTGGCCTCATAAATAGGTAAACTGCCTCCCAAACCTTTGTAATTGTATAGGATGGATTATTTGTAAATATTTTTGTTAATACCGTTTTCATTTAATGATTAATTATTTCTTACGTACCTTATATTGGTCTATTTATGTACATAAGATAGCATGTTTGCGAAAAATATTTATTACTTAGATTTCTAAATTCAATTGGTTAAGACTTTTAACGCTTTCTCATCCCACGAATCCCAGCGTCATTTTTAGTGAAAGAGGAAAACAGTTATACAAATTGCAACAATTATTCGAGTAATTAAAGTACTCTATATGAAACTACCACAAATTATGCAGTTTACTTACAGGGAAACATTAGCAGTCCAAATTATACAACTGCAAGCATTCGGCAAATTACGAGGAGTAAGATAAAGTTCGGAGGACCTTACTGTGAGAGAGTTGCGAGCTCAGGGTTCCATCCGAGACCTATATAGGACTTGACCTTGACGAACTAAACACTACACTACCTGTACCACTAATGGTGCAGGTGATTTGAATATACAAAGAAGTTTTTATTAGAGCAATATGAAGTTTTTCGTTGCGTCATCTGTTGGTGATTAACCAATATTATCTGGGTGTAGTCCTAAGTTGTGGTATGCATTTTGAGAGTTATGTTGAGCCGGCCCGATCGCGACTCGACTTGTTTGTTAGCGCGGCTCGGCCCGGCCCGCTACGTTTGTCACCTCGGCCTGGCCTCACCCGTTACATTTACCCGGCTCGCCCACTAGTTTCACCAGTTAGTTCCAAAGGATTTTCTTGTGAATGAAATTTTTTCGTGTGCAAACATCGATAATGCATTGTGGCAGCTAGTACCGGCGAAGTTAAATTAATACAGTAAGCATGGTACGCATTCGTCTACCGTACCTGGAAATTTCGGCATGAAAGCGAAAGGCATTTTTAATGGATGTTGAAAACAGGAAGAATGCTATTTGATTTAATTAATATTATAATCATTGGATCAGAATTAGAAAACAAAATGAGAAGCGATAAACAAGTTAACAACAGGACACATTGGAAAATCTATTAGGAAACAGTTAGTTTTAGGCTTTGCTCGTGAATGGTGACTAACTCAGGAACTCGCAGATTTTCGATAGATAACGCGATAAAATCCTAAGTTTTATATAAACGATATACGACGGTACAGCCGGGTGATACAACGACTCAATTCTACTTTCGCATATAATAAATTCTAAAGTAGAAATGTAGGAAAGATAATATAATTCACTTGTTTGGCTCTCGGTACAATTGTTTGAATCGGTAACTATAGCCCAATTCAGTGTTAACTGAATAACAAAAATTTTCTAATTTTTGTCAGTTAAATTTACTTAATGTTTATTAAATATTAAAAGGCATCTTCCTTTACGCAAGTATTAGGAACTAGACTACCTTTTATGAATTTTTGCTAGTTTTAATAAAAGTTACTCTTTCACGTTGGCGCAGCTTTCTACTATATTTTCAATTCAAAATCATTACTACAACGTTCTTGCAATTATCTTCAGGCTTTAATCTTTGATCGACGTTATCTTAGAACCTTGAAAACAGAATACTTCCAAAAAGTCAAAATAGCTAGCTTTCCACTTTTATATAATTAATTAAAACAAAAACTATATTTATACAAAAACCTCGATCTAAAGCAACAATTTTTATCTCTAAATTAACGAAATTGAAGCATTAATATTGCCCTGATTACATTCCTTAAGATCAGTGTTACCTGAACAACATGAGATATTTTTCGCTTGTTCAAATGCGTTAATTTGATCTTACTAACTAAAACGGACATGCCACGTGTATATGTATACGTGTTAAATTTATGTATTTTTCAATATATGCCGGATATGAATTTAAAGATATATTTAAAATCTATACGGAAAAACATTTAAGGAAATACAATAAGTATACTTATCCGCCACGGTGGGGGACAAACATAGTGGGGGCTTATCAGCTTTACCTCAAAAGTAGCTCGCCATTACTAATTAGTCGGTGCGAGAGTTCGTTGATATATTTTTTTCTTAAATGTTTTTGATGCTTCTGCTTGTTAGCACCGATCGACGCAAGGGTGCCCTTTCAGGTAAGCCGAAATGAAGTTTTATTTTCAAACCGGAGCATTTGTTATTGCTGTTGGGACAATATTACTTTACTAAAATTTTTCCGCGTCATCATTTTAGTTTGTAGCTGTTTACAAAAAAAGATGTTTTTTTTTCAATACGCTTTTGCATTTCATTATTATTATCGCTATTTTCGTAATATTTGTTGTTTTTTTGCGAATTCGTCACTGTAGTTAATTGTAATTTCTTACAATTGCATTTTTTTTTTCGATTTAAAAGGTGTTTTGGATCTCGACAAAACCACCGCAGAATTTTTGTATGGGCTATATGCGTTTCTTGGGATCATTACGGCCGTAAAAGCTGACTCATCAGCAGATAAAATGAAAACACACCTTGTTTTTATCCGTTTGTCAGATCCTTATATTTTTGATGCGCGTAAAGGTTTACTAAGACAATTGTTGCTAACTTTGTAACAAAGTAGGCAAGTAAGCATCAAGGATCATTTTGTGCAGTATAATAGTGAATTCAAAAAACAATGGAAAACTTGAACACGTATTTATTGGCGGATCCAAGGAAAGTTTTAAATCAATAATTCAAAATAAACTATAAATGTTACTACAGGACGAATAATTTATCTTTGGTTATTTAGTTTTTCTTAAACATCAACATCCTGATATTAATAAATAAAAATGAACCAAAACATTATAATTTATAGTATGTCATACCATATAGTGCTATTAGATATTCCTATGTTTAGTTTTATGTAATTTGCGGCTGGAGTTATATGTTCATTTTTCCGTCTCTTGACCTAAATTCCTCATTTAACGTAAACATGCAAAAATGTGCAAACAGACCGCGGACAATACCTTCAATATTATTGTTATGTCATCGGAAAACATCTGGTGAAACAGCTGGCACATCTTAAATTCTAAAATTTGGAATATTATTATGCATACTTGTTCCTCTAAAGCAATTTAAGATAATTATCTTAAGGATTACTGCTAGAAAATATTATGTAAATTATGTTTTCAAGTAAATACCAACCTGAAGTTATATTAAAAGTGTTTTGTCGTTTTTTATCTACGATTCAAACTCATTTTTAACTTCCACAATGTTTTTAAACATTTTGTGTATTGGACGGTATTTTCATGTTTAGAAAGTTTTTCAGAAAAATCCAAAATTAAAAAATAAAACCTTTATTGAAATGTTTACTTATCAAATTAGCTTAAATTTTGATAAAACGTTTTTATGTAATGTGAGTAAGCGAATACCACGGACTCATTGAAATAAAATAAAATAAACAAAAGATACAATACATAAAAATGTACAGCGCGCGAGTTGGCAGAAAATAACTCATTTGTGCAGCAATCTAGAAAAAAGTTAAATCAAAAAATATTCGGAACACACTGTATTGCTTTTTTGCTTAAATTACGTAAATCGTAATTTTCATTCCCCTTATAGTTAAATGAACTTTATTCGTTCAATTGAACAATATTTCAGTATTATTATATTTTCCAACAGGATTTCTTATATGCAGCAACATGAAGAGATAACTTTAATAGTATCTTCTATGTAATCCACAAGTTCCCAAAAGTAATCCTTGCTTCAAGAAAACAAACCAAATGTTCGGAAACAACGAAACTATGCTCGCGGCTTATTTTCAAGTCAATTCTGAGTAGCAGCAGTAGTTGTAGTATATATATTATGAGACCCGAATTATTTATGAATTGGAAGAAATCATTATACAAGAATGAGGTGAGGATAAGATAAACTTAAGGAATATTTATGAACTTAGCCTCTTAATATGTTTTAAACGGAAATCCGCCTAATGAATCACTGAAGTCCGGCAAAATTTCGTTCGGGACAGAGTTTATCCGCTGTTCAATTTGGTCTGTTCGATCAGAAATTATCTTTATATTTTTTGTTTTGTTATATTTTTATGTCTAGGTTAATATAGACCCAATAGAAAACGACCCATCTATTTTTGATATGAGAAATGTTGATTGTAGATCTATAAATCGCATCTTTAAGTCAATAAGTAAAAACAAAAGAGATTTATTTTTTGAACCGATTATAAATAAGTTGAGTAATTCTAGTGGATATTTATCAGATTCATATCTGAATCTAAGTACATACCACAGATTGTATCGATTGTATTATACCGATTTTGTTCAAAGAAAAATCGCAAATTAAAAAAAGACTCACTTGTGTTGGAAATACTTAATCTGCAGTATCAAATTTTAAAGTTACGTACTCTACATCTTCATTCTTTCGTATGATAAATATTTTGTGTGACACTTATAAAAAAACACGCTTCTAAACCACATATAACTTGCTAAAATAGTTTCCTCATGGCGTTGAATCATTTACGGCAAAAGCGTAGCAACGTAAGGAGAGAAAAAATCCACCACCCACGAATATGTTTCTGCCTACCTGGCGTCGTCAGTGTGGTTCCGAGTGTGTTTTTACTCCACTTCCACAACATTCGAAACGACTCTTGGCACCCTCTAGTGCCAAGAAATACATGCCTGCCGTTTACATAAACCGGGTACTGTTTTTTCTGCTGGTTATTGTTTCTAGGCGTTTTCTGGTGTGTTTTCACATATAACTTGCTCAAATTATTATAATTGTTATTCAAAAATCAAAATTAAATAACAATGGCAAATATTACAATTCCCCACGGCTTTTCATTCAAGGTAAGAGCGTTGATATCACTGCTCACAACTTTGAAGGTGATGGGGATGAACTGAAATTAATAATGGATTGAAATGCATTTTTTTCTTTTGTCATATTAGTTTGCCATTTTAGAATTATTGTCATTGTTATATCGCCAGAATTTACAAGTTCTACCCAGCACACAGTTCTTACAAACAAGCAAATGACAATTCTAATGAAATGTGCGAAAATAAGGATAATTGGTGCAATAAAATTCAAACAGTTCTCCCTTATTTCGTCCCAGACGACCTCCTAACAAACGATTCAACGAACGAGACGTCATAGATGCGTCAGTTACATGTTGACGTTGTAAGTCGACAGTTTCTCATCTAGCGCTCGTCTTAGCGAAATGCTTATTCAGATTTATGAATTCCAGGCTTGAGATGAGAATATAGGTTTTCGCATTTCTCATCTAACATTTATCCTTGTTATGCATAACGGATTTTAGTGACTGTAAAATTGTCCAGTAAACCAGTTTGTATTCGTTGATTCAAGCTCGCAAAAATTAAAAGTACTTGGTTGTTTATTTACGCTGTACAATTTCAATATATATAAATATTAGACGCACAGTATTTTACAGAGATCACTTGGAAACGTCTCAAGCCACGCCCGAGCTCTTTATCGCCTTAATTCAACAGATAAAATTGTTATCTATTCCTAAACCGTTATTCATTTCCGTAGGTGTAGATTTGCAGTACGTTCACAGTTTTATAATTTAACGCCCTACGTGTACATTGAGCTTTTGGGGGAAGAGTCAAACATTGTATTCGTAGAATATATGCGCTCCTTTTGCTTTGCGCGACACTTCTCTGAATAAACATTGCATCATTTCCACCTTTTACTAATTATTGACGACGCCAGAAATAGGTTTGTGTCTTTCTGTGTGAGACAAATTACGTCATTTACCATTTTCACCTTGAAAAACATAATTTTAGGGCTAGTAGGTTAACGTTTTGAATATTCCCTTTGTTTCCGGAATCGTAGATAGTATTTTGGTAAATATAATATACATCACCGTATTTAATATTTACATTACCATGTGGAAATAGATTACACCATCTGGTATGTGCAAAATTTATTTGCTTTGAAGCACCTAAAAAAAGCTATGATTGAAGTTCACTAAACAAATAACTGTATTCTTTGAAAATAAATGATATGAATGCTTTTTTTAGTAATTATTCACTCCAATTCAATTAATAATAAAAAAGACATGGTGCGTGAAAACGTAAAAAAATCGTTGGGACTTAGGTCAAGACTGTACGGAGGATGATCCAATAATTCCATGTTTTCCTGCTCTAAAAACTCAATCGTCTTTTGACCTCTATGGAAACTCGCATTATCGTGATGGAGGACGATTCCACGTTTTAAAGGAAATGTTTCAAAATTAAGACAACAGTTGTGGCCATTTTCTTGGACGTACTGCGGAAACGGCTTTTCCTCGTCTTGAAACCACCACACCTTGCATTGACATTTGATTTCGAATTTATAGGAATAACTTCATGATTCATCACCACTCACCATACTATATGCTTTTATTGAGGTTGCGTTGTTGAACCGGTTCAAAGATTTTCAACACCAATTAACGCGAGCCGTTGATCTTCAATTAAAAGATGTGAAATCCAATACAATTAACTTTAACTAACTTTGCAAAATTTTTGGATTGATGTCTTTGAAATGGCTCGAAGGATGTCTCATTCTTCTGGTATGTCACATATCGATCTTACTTGATCAGTTGGCCCACAGCAACAATGTTTTTTTTTCATGACGGCTGCCTTTTGTTGGTGGTCTTATCCTGGAGTCGTTGTTGCCTGCACGCTATTGCTAAGTTTATTCTGTTGAGGATTCGAATATTTTATTTCCAGAATAACACCAATATTTTCTGAATTAATCAAAAATTTAATTACGAACAAAAACTTCTAAATCGGTGTGCAGTAGCGGTTCAATTAACATTGGAATCAGTAGCTTTAAAGTAGTTACTGTATCAGCACGACAGTGCACGTTTATATGTGATAGAGACCTTTATTTTGATTCCTCTAATGCAACATGCAGCATCTACTCAATTCAGAGATGAGTGTGCTCTACATTATACAGAGTATTTCTGTTCAATTATGAACTCTGTGAATCTGCCAAACCAATTTATGCTGTGGATTATTATTTATTAAACAATTCAATAGATTAAAGCTAGTTAAAAATTGTGTATTTTTTTTTATGTAAATTTCTTTGTGGAATATTGTTCAGATTATTATATCGTTGTAAATGGACCTAATATTTATAAAAATCTATATTCCTAATTGCTTTTCGTGCTTGCCACTAAAATTTGATTCAATATTTTTTTACGGTACGCTAAAAGTTGCTTTGTTGGCACAATTATCCGTTATCTATAAGGTATTCCACATAAAAATTAACCTCAATATTGTGAAGATTAATCTATGGTGAATACTGTGTAGCTGTTAACACACCTTACAAATACAATGTCCCGAATTTGAATTATTTATGACCAAATAGTTTTGTGCACTATCGTGTTACATTTAAATTATCTGCATATTTTCTACCTACTTACTACCATTCGTTAGCTTGTATTTGTAAATACAAAAAAAAAATACTAACGGATGATAATATTACACTGTTTCCGAATGGAAATGCGCTACATAGTAATTTGTCGTAAAAAGTTGTTCTAATTATTGAAAATAGCTTGAGGTTATAAGAAGTGAAATTATAAACACAATGCATTCTTTTATGCGATTTGCCATGAACTTCTTAGCTTATAAAGAGAGTAAGCAAATTCGGGTGCGCACCATCGGCGCAGCTAACGAATGGACTCTCACATGCGAAACACTAGTCAGTTCGCTGCTGCTTTGAGCGTACGTAATAGTAGCAGCGAAGTACTCTGTGTTCTGTTTTTAATAATGTCGAAGGTGATTTATGTACAATGATGATTCAGTGTAATCTGGCGTTTGCTTTTTTAAACAACGATTCATTCGTTTCATTTTGGAACAAATACGCCAATATTACATTACCGAACAGGACCACGTTACGAAATTATTTACCATCTGTGCGTGTACATTTAGAAAATAAAATTAAGGCTGAATTGAAAAATAAAAAGTGTGCTTGTGTGTGTAAAAAATGGAACCACATCAATCGTCATCTTCAATTTTATTAGCTTCTAGACGAATAGAAGAATGTACTGCCCAAGTAATTTCAAAAGTGGTGTTAAGCACATTGGAAAAATTTGAAATATCCAGAAATCATGTCTTAATGTTTATGACAGATGGTGCCGCTATCATGTTTTCTGTAGGCCGGTCTCTTAGGGAACGGCGTGGTAACTTTTTACATATTACATGTGAAATTCATGCTCTACATCTTGTGGCAGAGACAATTCGTAGATGTTATCCACAGGTGGATGCGCTAATTGCGAGTACAAAAACAGTGTTTTTGAAATCCCTAAAACGTATCGGTTCATAATCTACAAAAACCATCTTAAAAACTTTTTTGTATCTAGCACCGGAACAGCATCGTGCACGATAATATGTCTCTGCATACTGACTCCCTTCGCATGCAAGAGTCCATTCGTTACCTACGCCGATGGCGCGCACCCGAATTTAAATTGTATCCTAGATTAATTTTCAAGCTCGATTATCTCGAGAATGAAATGACCATATATAAAGCTTTTGCATCACAAATCAGCACCAAGCGTACATATTTTCAAATTTTGAAAAATCAGAAGCTATCAATGTATGAAACATTGAGCGTCATGGAAGGCGTTGTACATTGTTTTCGATCATAGAAATATGATGCATACTGTACCGTGTGAGGCCTGTATTATCTTACTGGATTGGTGAAGTATGCCGTTAAGCAATCCAAACTTCTTTATTCTTAATTTCTCTGCGTCTTCAGCCTTCATGATTCTATTAATAAAACCGGGACAACTACTCAATCCCACGGTTGTCAGTCATATTGAGCTTCGTTAATCTATGACGTTCTACCAATATTGTAAAAACATTCACGGACTAAAATCTGTTTCGCACAATTAACTGTTTTAAGAGAATATTGTTGCTAGCAATAGTTCCGCTCTTTACTTCGTATTCATCCTTTAACGTGTTCCGCCATTTTGGGGGTAATTTCTCCAATCTAAAGAAAATTCATCGATACACACTAATTTACATAAAGGCAATTACGTACTTATCGTTCTCATGTAATAGTTCCAGGAAGAACACCCGCATCCCATAGGAAAAGCAAATAATGGAAACGTTTAATCTCATATTTGTAGTGTTTTAATAGTCTCATTTCGACACATGTTCTGCAGAAGTTTCAACGAAGTACTCAAATATTTTAAATATAGCACCATACAGTGGTTAAATTTGTTAATGTTAAGCGGAGCACATCTAAAAAACCGTTGTCTAAAGTACACTTATTAAAGCTCAATACCCATATTACGACACCATCGCTTCTATGGGTGTTGCATGTGTAAATATGTTCGTGTTTTAAGAAGAATGTTGTCTATAAATCTAAAAAAAAAACATACCATATTGAAAAATGTTTCGTCAAAGTGAAGAGTATGAGTAATTTTATCAGTACAAAGCGTCCCTATATTACACGATATGAATATTCTACGTTTAAACCAAGAAGAAAACATTTGAAAATCATATGGTATTGAATATGGGGTACGGGGGCGCAATATTTAAATTATGATAAAGTAAGTCTATTTGTTATTTGCCCAAGCTTATCGGCTTCGTCTGCCGTTAATGTTCAAGATCGCTGGGAGCATCGAAAGTGTGTTGGCCGTGTAATATTTTATGTTATCCCGTTCCTATTGTAACGAGAAAAAGTATTGCGTTACGCTGTTGAAGGATTAGTCTATACAAGCAAATGGAATTAAATCTCCCGATTAAATAGGTCGTCAGCAAATTCTCCGATGTAACAACGCCAACCGCCAACGTTTTTTATATTTACAGCATACATACTTTGTTCACGTTGCTTTACTTTCAGTTTATTTAATTCATATCATACATTCCTATACCTGCATGCGTAACAATTGTGTATTTCAATTTACGATTAAAAGTGTAAGGAAGTAATGTTTTGGAATCATAGAATCAATGAGTTAGTTCCAAGAACTCTCTCAGCGTTGGAAAATCTAAACAAGCTCCTTTTTAAAGATGTTTACGCTAAGTATAGTGCACAATGAGACCTTAACAAGAGAAAAATCCTTTTGAAAAATCTCCATTTACAAAGGTCCAATCTTTCTGCATGCGCAGGAAGTTTGAAAATTCCTGAAAATTTTTGTTTAACTAAATCAGGGCTTACTATAGCTTTAGTAAAGTTTAAAAATTGTG
Source organism: Marronus borbonicus (assembly GCA_902655005.2). Classification (NCBI taxonomy): domain Eukaryota; kingdom Metazoa; phylum Arthropoda; class Insecta; order Coleoptera; family Scarabaeidae; genus Marronus; species Marronus borbonicus. The sequence continues at coordinate 7,976,815 of LR737390.1, forward strand.
TTTCATGATAAGTTCTACATGGAGTACTGAAGTACTTGAAAACCTTTTAAATTATAAAGTTATCAGAAATTGTAAAAAAATCTAAAGTTAGATTTCACAAATTTCATCTTGTTAATTACGTTATACGAGTATTATATATTTTTGACTGGCACCACTCTAATAAAAGATAAAGGATAAATACATGTAGTTATATGTGTATATATGACTGAAGTGCTTAGTTGCATTTACATTTAGAGAAACTTAGGTAGACGTTACTTGAGTCTGATCTTGAACCGCCTCGAACTGGATATTGATACAAAAGTCATGAAGTCTCCTTTAATCACTTATTCTCGAATGACATGCTCATAAATAAACGTATTGGCGGCACTAAATAAACAGTGACACATTTTAAAATTTGTGTTATCGTTTACATAGATCTTTATCAATTCCGCGGACATTTTTAGAGTGGAACGATAATGCTTGAAAACTTAGTTTTAACGTGCGGCACTGAATATTAGCGGAATCAATTTATAAATACGAAATACATTGATATATTCCAAAAGATGAATATGACAATTAAAAGTCCCTCTTTTTTTTATATATTTTCAATGGTTTTTTACAGAAATAGTTTTAATTTAGTTACGTTGTGTTTATATCTGTTTTAAGGGCTTCTTCAAATCCTGTTTTCGTCTTTTTTTTTTTGTTAATAGTCGAAATCCCCTTCTATCAAATCCTTTCTGGCGGTTTTTTTTTGCCTCTTTAATTAATGTTCTTTGTTCTCTTCAGAATACTTCTTTGATTTTAACAGTTTTAAACGAACGTAATACTTTTTTCGTTGATTAAAATTAAATTTCTAGATAGTTTCTTCGAAAAATATGTTTGTTTTTGTCCACTGATATATCCGTTGCCTCAGGGCAACCAGTTCATACTTTTAACAGTTAAGCTAACGACGATCACTGGTTTGCAGGATTTCGAATGTGTATTGTGTTGTTAAAAAAAATAAATAAAATTATAAATTACTGACAATAGTTGGAGGCTTTGGTTATTCTCCACAATATAATGTTAAAGGGTCTTTTTTTAATATAACAATTTATTAGCATAAATTATCAAAATGCCAAAATAACCAAAATTCATTCGAATTTTGCAGATGTTCAATTAAATTTTGGAACCTTGTGTATATTAACGTAAGTGCACGTACTTCATCTCGATGACCCACTACAATATATTTTGGAAATTTTAAATCTTGGAAAAAATTACTCTATGATCTATTAATAATTTGGTTTTTCTTTTGCAATAGAAGCCTAAAAAATATCATATGACTTACTGATCGGTTTTACTTCAGTACTTGAGAACTTCTTTTATTGACTCATTCTTTTTTTTAATTGTATTATTATATTAAAAAATCTAAATATATTCTGCAGGCTCTGCTAGACATTTAAAGTGTATTTTTTATTTACAATTGGGTTACCCTAAAACTTTTATAGATGTAGATAATCCAATATTAAATTGAACCAAAACTAGTAAAATAATTTTTTTCTCAAGAGTAGGGGAACAGGCATGTTAGAATTTTTTCTCAAGTCACTCGGTCTTCGGATGAAAATGAGGATCATACTACCTCACAATCCTTGCTCTCGTTATTCACTATTCTCGGAATTACAGAACACTTTTTAGATCTAAATTAAATGAATGTCCAATTACAATTTAATTCATTAAACATTTGCAGCTGGTTTAATTCGCCATTAACTAATTAGAATTAACGTGACATTTGAGGTGAGCACAAAAATACGTTAGCGTGTGATAACGACTGTATTTCGATGAGTACCTGTTCTATTTTAAATAAATTCCTGTTAAATTCGTGCAAATAACTGCTATTTTCATCGTATTTTAATTTTTTTTTTCACATTAATATTGACAGATGCCAAATTAATATTTGGTTTTGATCGCAACCTAAATAGCATTTAACAATGAATTAATTTAGTCCATGATTAAAGTTTAATTTAACCGATTTTGTAGGAGCAATGATAATAATGACAATAATTTCCTCACGTAAATAACCATCCCTTACAGTTCGGAGATTAGCAGTCTTAGCTTTCTTAAAGGTACTTCGAATTTAGTAGCAATCGCCGCAAGAGGAATGATCGAAAAATGATACATTTGGCACATCATATTTTTAATATTTTGTAGTCATTGACATTAACAAACTTTTTTCAAAGATGAAAAATATTTCAACGTTTCAATGTTGGTTGCTATTTTTTTCCTTTCCTGATGAAAATATGACCACTCCAACATTGTAAACTTTCTAACATGCTTGCCCATTGTCTTGACCCCGTGGATAAACGATTATTGATTTAAAAAATTAAATAAGAATAATTTTTTTATAGTTCAGTTATAGTTGAAGCCTACCTTCAAAATACATATTTATCATTCAGTGTTTTAACTTTTTTTTTAATACGTGTTTATGCATTATGTGTGTTAACGAATAATGTATGTGTTGCATTCACTTGCTCATCATTGTAGTTGCATCACATTGCAATTGTTGTAAAGGTCAATTAACTTCCATTTTATCGATTTTTTAGTTGATTTTTTTTTATTTCCTTACATCAGATAACAGGGAATTTTCTATCTTTCTGTTGTAACTAATTAACCTCCGGTGACATCCATGGGGCACCGAATGCAAAGGTAGCTTCCGTTGACCCGTATAATACCATGAATATGTATCGCCCGTTAACAGGACAGCTGCGTTGGCATGCCCATTATGCACTGTGAATAAATATTTATTATCGCTCTGATAATTTCTTTTTTTTTTATTTGTCTTAAACGTTTCACATTGATGTCGCGCAATCTTATTTATAAATGTAAACAACATTTCTGGAGAACACTGAGGTTAGTAATAGGACTGAAATATTTTAGCTTACTGCTTATTGTAGCAATGGTTGAATTGCTACTTACTATTAGTTACTATTGACGTTTTTATATTGAATACATGTGAATATCGAAAATTGTACTTTGCAATAAGTATTTTACCTCGTAACTTCAAATAGATTATCGTGCAACATTCGATTCCCACAAAATAATGAAAATTAAAGAAATATGCTTAACTATTAGTAGTTTCAAATCGCAACATTTTTAAATAACTGTTCTTTATTCTTCTTGGTTTTCCTGCCCTTTTCTTTCTACCTTCTACGACTCTTAGTACTCGTTTTGCATTTCTATTTCTTGGCATTTCCTAAGTATCTTATCCTCTGGGCCTCGATTACTTGCGATATCGGTTTTCCGTTCAAGTTTATTACCTCTTGGTTTGTTCGTCTTCTCCAACCAGCTCCGGCGATTTTTACTCTTGAATCTTCCTCAGAATTCTCCTTTTCCATATTTCCATGTTTGTCTCCATTTGTTTGTTAAGGATCAGCACATACAGTACTGCTAGCCTAACTATTGTTTCGTATATTCTAAACTTGGTTTTTCTAGAAATGATTTTAGATTTCAACATTGTTGTAAAGGCTACTACAACATTACTACTCTTTACTGACTTCTTTTTCTTCTTGGTTAGTATTTGTTATTTATTGTGTTATTGTCTTTTTGCCTTATTCCGCCCCTCATTTCCATATATTTCGTTTCCTTTTGATTTATTATTAACCTGTATTCACTGGCTGCTTACTCTGATTTTTTAAACATTTTATCAAATTCCTTTCTGTTCTTGCAGTATGTCATCAGCGTAAGTTAGACACTGCTATTTATATTTAATAAGTAGACATTTTTTTTTGTATTTTCCATTCTCGTAGAGACCAAGTACAACATCAAAAGGGACCGTAGAGAGGGGATTCCTCTGTTCTAATCCCTTCTCAACCTCGAATCTTTTGGAAATGTATCCTTCTATGGCAACTTCACTATTTGTACTTTGAAGAGTCACATTTATCAAATTCTCAATCTTTGATGGTACACCCAGCTTGGTACAGTTTACTTCTGATGATCTAGTCATAAGCTTGCTTATAATTATTTTATTTATAAGGTGTTTCATCACAAATATTTGGACCACCCTTGATCGTACTTTTTTAAAACCCCTTTAATTATTCTTCTACTAAACTTTCTTGGTACTGTTCCAGTATATTTCTTATCACTAAAACCTTGATAAGTTACGCCTGACAATGCTATTCCCCTGTAATTTTTGCATACGGTTTTATCAACTTTTCTGTATGTATAGAACAACAGCGCTAAGTTACAAGCTTATGGCATTTCTTCTTTTCGCCATATTCGTTTAATTAACTTGGGCCTTCTTTAAATACTTCTGCAGGGATTCCATTTTTCCTGGGCTTCTGCTGTTTTGTAAAGTCAATAAAATCTTCACTACCTCTTCCTCCGAAGGTTCCATCATTGGATTTCGCATTCGTTATTTGCTTCTTCCTATATTATTATTATTATTTCTTCATCTCACGCATATTGTGTGTTCCCCTTTGTTGTTTGCTTACTTTTTTTACCAAATAATTTTCCGTTTTGTCTCTAAATACTCTCTTTTCTTTTTCCGACTTATTTGCTTAACAATTCTTCTCATACTAGCATAGTAGTCTTTACCTTGTTATGTACTTGTTTTTAACATTCTCATCCTTTGTATATTTCTGTTTATTAATGCATTTTGATATTCTATATCAAACCAGTCCGTTTTCCTTTTCTGTTTGACTCAATATGTGAAGTAGAAAATGGTGATTAATACATAAACGTATTTATTTTTCGGTTCAGTTGCAGGTATTACTTGATTTCCTGAAAATTTCCAATACTTGATGCTCAAGATATTTCACTTCAAGAAATATGTTACGTAATGTTCCTTTAGATTGTTAGTATTGCTTTGTGTTAAATTTATCCTAAAATCTACCACGATGGAGGTGTTTTTCTAAGAAATATTCCAATTGGCCTTCACTTTGCAATCTTCCATCACAATTTAATTTGTGGGCATTGAGATATAATTTGACGTAATTGCTAATCTTATGATAATATCATCTACAGCCTGCAACAGTATAGTACTACGGGAAAAAAATACAAATACCTATTATCTTAAGGACAAATCTACCACTTACGTATGTTGACACTCAAAACGCCAACTTCAACATATTGCCTATTGTTATAGGTCGCGCACCTAATGAAAATAGGAAACAATTCTCAAAGTGCATTGATTCAATTAATCATCGACTTTACAAGTTGATTGCGTCAAACAATAATATCTTTATTGTTTATTTTTATTAACGATAAAAGCGTAGAATGTAACTACATTTATAAGTAGATAAGACGGTGCGAAATAAATCTAATAGCAGGGCTAATGTAAAAATATTATATAACAATAATTTTTGCTTGTGCGATTTCTAAGTTACTCTTAAATAAGTTATACTTTACTGCCAATATAATATCCTGTCGCTTTAATATTTAATCAGAAAAGATCTGAGAATACATATATATTATTTCCTGCAGAAAGGGTGATTTTAAATTTCTTAGGAGGACTGGAGCCCTTATTAAGTCACTGCATTGATTCTTGTTTTGACTCGGGGTCAAAATGATAGACCCAGCTTTTTACCCTGGTAACAAGTCGATTGATAACTAAATCTGGTTCGTTTCCACAAAGCGCCAAAAATTGTCTCAAACACGTCTGCATCCTGACACGCATTTGAAATAGCGAAAGCCTTCTATCTTGCGTTAACTTGCCATTCCAAGGTATTCGTGTAGAATTCTGAAAATTTGCTTCTTTAATCTTACAGCATCCAGTACCATATAGTTTTTTCAATAACATTGGAAGTGATCACGTCAACAGGCCGATCTGGACGGGAATAATTTTTGAAGATTTTCTGTTTTGTTGTTCGCCTTTCATTTATTTTTAATTCTTTTGAGAGGTGTGACGTAACTAATTTGTTGATAAGGAATTCAACACGTTCAAATAAAGTTTAAATTAGATTCCAAGTTTTACAATATAACGCTTATTAGGCAATGTTTCGATTGTTTTTCAATTATCGCCACCATTTATCAGGAAGTACTTATCTTGCAAGTTGATTTTAAATGTAAGTTAGAACCTATTACGGGTTATTATAACACAGGAAACTAGCCCAAGATAATGACTGCGTTACTTGTATATACTTGTATATGTATTTTAGAATACCGTAGATTTTATTTTAAAACGCAATACTTAAAATGTTTATATTTCTTTAATATGTAGGTAAAAAAAAAGACGGATGAACTTAACTGTTACTATAAATTTTGTGAGAGGGTAGGGGTACACGGTTGCGAAAGTCCAGATATTAAATTTGCATGTTGTTTTTTCAATGTTTTTGCCTTACAATTAGTTAGGTCTGGACGTTTTTGTACGGCGTATCTACATGGTATAAGTAAATTCATTATTTCTCAAACTAATGCAAAAACGCAATAATATACAGCGAGCTGCATTAAAAAATATATCTGTGAAGCCGTAACAGTGATATCATAATCTGGCATTTAGGTAGGAAAGTGTTATTGCTACCGGCAGAGACATGACGACATGACAATGACGCTATCCTAACAATATTTTTACATACTGCAGCTATCCCTCTACTACTTTGTTTTATTATTTTACCGCCGCGGCATACACTTTTGCATTAAATCAAGTCATTTACAAGGATTAGAATAAGTGAAATTAAAATTCTTCCTGCCGAATGATTTTCCAAAATAAAAAAGTATTGAATTTATTCCATACTTTAGGACAAGGATTCCCAACCTTTTTCTTGCATGTTTTTTCTTTTGTTTCATCGAGTCCAGTATATTTTTCCCTATAATTAAAGCATATATGTTACGAATAATTACACATAAATAACTTGAAAAATAACAATTAGACTAAACATTTTCAAAAAAGGAACTTTAGATTTCTAAAATTCACAGATTGTAATTACACAAGAGTTCGATGTCACTTAATGTGATGGCCAAAATTGATGTATTGATACAATTGACGATGCTAATTAAAGGTTTTGACTTTCCGTGCACTTCACGAAATTATCAGAGACTAGACAGACTCGTGTTTTGTCGATTCTCTGGGAAACCAGTAGACAACACGAACTCATCCTCATAAGACGAATAAGCATGACTCTGTCTAGTCTCTGCTAATTTCGTGAAGCGCACGGAAAGTGGCTAACTTTAATGATGATGAGCGCAATTGTATAGAGAAAATTTGTCCCCATATTTAAAAACAAATACCAATGTTTCATAAATAAACAGATCGTAAACCGTGAAAATTGAGTTATTTTTAAAATGTTCTTACATGTGCATTCGCTATTAGATATTTTGTTTTTACTGTTAATTTACACGACAGCTGGGCAATCTCGAATCATCAAAAGCTTTATTCTCTGCCTTCGTTTATTGTAATTATAGTTGCGCTATGTATATTTCGCCGCTTTCCGTTCACTCACATGAAATTAGCAGTGACCAGACAGACGCGTTTTATTCGCCCCATGACAATGGGTTCGTGTTGCCTACTGGTTTCCCCGAGAGTCGACAAAACACGAGTCTGTCTAATCTTTGCTAATTACGTGAAGCGCACGGAAAGTGTCGAACTTTAGTGATATCTATTACAACGACTATCGGGATTATCGTTGACTGGACTTAACTTTAGCTAACAAAACGGCAGGAACAGGAAAAGGGGCTGTTTATTTTCACAAGTGAACTTAACATTGACTGAAATATTTAATTGTGTTCCAAAGCCTATTCTTATTAATAAATTATGTCATTATACACTATGGATTTTTAATATACGAATAAATATCACAAATTCCTTAATATTACCGCTTTTTAGCAACATGCCCATCGAAAATTACTTCACATCCTCTTAATTATACTTATAACTCTTAAGATTCCGTGTATCTACCTTTTCTTTATTTTCAGAATGGACATTCGCAAGTTAACGATAAATGGTCGTGGGATCCCCCGGATACAAGCCAACCAAAACAACCCTCCATACCAGATCACAACTCAAATCTTGTCGAAAACTTGAAAAAGCAAATCCTCGACTTAGAAAATGAGAAGAAAGAACTTAATGCCAGCTTGGAACAGCTCGATTTGGATTGCCAACAAACGACCGAAAAAGTGATAAATTTGAAAGACGAACTACAGAACGAACTTGATGATTTGAAGCTGAAATACGAATCACTGCTAGAGGAACACGAAAATTTCCAGAAGGAAAACATTGAAAAGTCTAAATTACTGCAACAATTGCAAGCTGAGAAACCAATATTGCTCAAAGAACTAAAGAAGGCGAAGCAAACAGACAATAACCAGGAATTGAAAAATAAAATAGAGGAGCTAGAAGAAATTAATTTGAGATTAAAGAAAGATTTAGAAGAAGCTACAAGAAATAAATGCGAGATAGAAACTATTCCAAAACAAAATGATGGGGAAAGAATCGCTTTATTAAAACAAATCGAAGACTTGAATTTGATATTAAAAGAATATGAAAACTGTCAAACTAACGATCGCGACGAATACGAAAAATTGGCGAAAATTTTGCAAGGGTATGACGAACAAGTAAGGAGCTATGAAAATCGATCTGAAACACTGCAGATGGAAAATGTTAAATTATTGGAGAGGGAAAACGCCTTAGTTCTGGAGTTATCAGCATTAAAAGAAGTTCTTGATAAAAGCAAAGATGACATGCTAAAATCAATTAAAGAAGCCCAAGGAAGATATTTGAATTTACTAACCGATTCGTTTAAGAAGTTTATGGATTATCCCTTACCAGTCGAAAATGCTAGGCGAGATGAGAATTCTTTTATGGCTGCAGTAGAAGCTACAATGAAAATTTTACTAGATTTGAAATGGAAATCTGAAACGCTGAAGAAGGAAGTCGACGACATGACGGAAGAAAAAACAAGGATTTTAACGGATAAAAATCACGAAATTAACAAACTACTTGAAAATTCAGAAGTGCTTAGTCAGGAGGTAATTACGAAGACGCAAGCTTTGAAAAATTACGAAGACGAAAACACTGAACTTATTAAGAATAATGACGACCTAATAAACCAATTGGAAATGCTGAAATTTAACACGAGGGGTTTACATACGATTTCTGAATCGAACGAGGATAATATGTTGGTGCTTGAATCCCAATTAGAGAAAGCTAATAAGAAAATTAAAGAACTTGAAATGACTGTATCGGATTTAGAGAATTCTAAACAGGAAGCCACGATTGAGGTCCAAACTGAGTTAGATTATATAAAGAAACAATTGAATTTAACTGGAACCGAACTAAACCAAACAAAAATTGAATACCAAAAGCTCCTAGGAGAATATAAAGAATTGCAATTAAATCATACAAATTTGCAAAATGAATTCGATGAAATTCGCACATCCTATGGTAAGTGTTACGACGAAAAGGAAACTCTGAATACCGCTGTAGATAAAATTCAAACAGAATTCGAAAATACAGAGTATAAATACAGCGAAATTAACATAAGTTTGGAAACGCTGAAAGAAGAGTCAGAAACATTAAGGGGAGAAATCGATTCGTTAACAAAATCTAACCAGAAATTAAAAATGTTGATTTTAGATTACGAAAGCAAAAATGAGTTGATACAAAACGAAGTGGACGATCTCAAGCAGCAACTAACATCCGAAATTGATCTAAGAGAACAACAAGAAATCCAAATTAGGACTTTGTCTGAAAAATTACAACACGCAAAAATGTCGGAAACATACCTCAAGCTGCAAAACGATACGTTGAATAAAGAAATAAAAGCTATAACGGACAGCTATAAAGAAACGGAAAATTATTTGAAGAAATACGAGGAGGAAAATGTGAAACTATCTGAAAAGTTTGATAATATCAAACAAATTAACGACAAGTTGGAAAGTGATTTGAATAAATCTGAAGAGCTTCAAAAGATAAATAGTCATTTGCTAAAACAGCTGAGAGAATCTGAAGAGAAAATATTGAAGTTGCAATTGGAAAAAGAAGATATCAAAGCTAATGCTGTAACCTTGGACTTACAAGAGTACGAGAACAAAATATTATCGCTTGAAAAACAATGCGAGGAATTGAAATCGCAATTAACAGCATCGAAGCAACAAGTTCTAGATTTATCTAACGAAAAGCAAAATCTATCTACCGAAATTGTTAATGTAAATAAGTCTTTGTCCGATAATTCAACGATGGCTAAAGAATATTTGGAAAAAATCGAGAACTTGGAGCGTTATATTCAAGAACTTACTAATTCTAGAAATGAAATGGTCAATTTCGTTAACACGAAGCATCAAGAAAGCGTTCAGTATCACAATGAAATTCAGCGCCTCAACCAAGTGCTTCTGACTGAAACAGAAAGGGTTCGCCAATTGGAAAAAGATTTGAAAGAAAGCCAGGAATCTAAAACATCCGAAACGAAGAACGATGAAAAGATTTCAGCGCTGGAGGCTGAAATAACCAAAATGAAAGAAGAGATGGAAAAACTAACAGACCAAAATGATTTCCTCCGGAAAAAATCCGAAGTACTCGCCCAAAATTTGCTAGAGGAACAGTCGAAAGTTCAGCAAATCTTAATAGAGAAGAATGCGGCTATTGCAGAAAAAGAAGCGTCGCTTTCCAAAGAGCTGCAAAGGTTAAGAGCTCATCTGTTGGAAAGCGAGGATGCTCACACTGAAGAAATGGTGCAGGCTGAAAAGAAATTTCAGGACATGGTAGCGAAAGTTAACGAAATCGAACAGAGGGAAAAGGAATCAAGCACCCATTACACTTCCGCAAATATTAGGGCAAATCAGCACGTAGAGACCTTGCAGAATCAACTACAGATGGTGACTAATCAAAGGGATGAATTAAGGAAGAAGATGTCGGATGCTGAAGATCAAATGAGCAAACAATCGGCCGCCTTGTCGAATTTACAATTTGTTTTGGAACAATTCCAAAAAGGTCAGTACTTTTATGTTATTTTTTATTAAAGGCTTAGAAGTAATATTAAAAAAATACTGATCTTATCTTAAGTATTTGTTGTCTTAAATTCGGGGGATACCATGAGAATTTCACTTTATTACAGGAGAGCGTAAGTTTAAATTTGATAAAATTCTTAAATTTTATTGTTATGAATGTTTTATATCGGAAAAAAAATCGTAAAAAAATTTCGTAAATACGATATTAGCTCACATCATTCACATCTTCGCAAGAATTTAAAAATAACTTGCACATTTTTCTCATGGCCATGCACCATTAATGGAATAGTTGGAGAAAATAAGATATCATCTAAAGGGTTTTCCAATAAGAGCGATGATGTTTTAACTATCACTAGTTGCCATTTGTGCTTGGTGTACTCTTCATCATAGTTGAGTACACGTTCCAAGAACGTTTGGTTATCGTATAATTTTTTTTGTGACCACTGGAAATGGATATGTTAACGAACAAAATTACCATTTTTGTTGTGAAAACAATCCACAAGAGATTCACGAAAATCTCTTGCGTCCTGAGAAGGACACTCACTGGTGTTATTGGTGGTATAATGGTATTATCGGAGAGATGCAGTTACAGTGGTCCGTGAGCTGCATCGATTGATGTAGATGGATTTATTGGGGCCAAGTTTAGAAGAAATTGATTTGGAAGACATGTGGTTCCAACAGGACCGTACCACCACATAATGCTGATAATGCCACTATCGACATGTTACAAGAACAGCTTGGTGAAGAGATAAGAAATGCTACTGTTCATTGGCTTCCAAAGTTGTGACTTTACTCCGTCAAACCACTGCACGGTTTAACCGTGCTCGTATAATCGAGGTTCTCCTGTATTTTTTTAATTTCTGCGTATGTTATATTATCGTAATCAGAAAATTCTTTTTGAAATGTACCAATGTGCGAAAGATATGATCCAAAAGGGTGATCACAAAAATTAAATTTTTCTGATTTAACGTTGTAGGCTTTGAAATCATTTGCTTTAGTCTGTGTGTTTGGTGGTTTCTAAACTTTCTAATAGTATTAATTTATTTTTTGAAAAAATCATTTAACATAATAACATAATTTTACTTTTGTTATTCCTTAGTAAATCTCTTTTTCGAATTATAGATAAAGAAAAGGATATTTATCATGAAACAGAACGAATTCGGCGTCAAGTAACTATAGAAAAACAAAAGCAAGGAGAACTACAGAAGGAAATAATTAATTTAAAGAATCAACTGGAAGAAAGCAAACAAGGATTGCTAGCCGCCTCCCGTCTTAATAGTCAAGTTGAAAGTTCCAAGCAACAGGTTATTAGCATGAAGGAAGAAGGTTGGTAAATTTTTTTGAAGACGAAAGCATGTTGTTTTTTTAATAACACCTAACCCATTTTTATTTATGTTTAATAATAGTATATAAAAATTTCCGGTACATCATCATGAGAAATACAATTTCTTTTTGAATCTTTATGTACTGCATGCGCCGATAATTTGGACTCTTGCTATCATTTTTGGCATTTTATCATGGCATTACCTTGCATAGATATTTTTGCTTAAAATGTCTGGATGTGAAATATCAGCTGGTAATTCTGGGTTTTCTTTTCAAATACCAGGGTATCAGTTGGTATTATCACATACAGTCATGCTCACTTCACGTCTGTTGCTCGAAACAAACCTGTTTCTTGAATTTTGAATCATTTCAGCCATATTAAATATTTATTATATTGAACAAAATTATATTTATATTTTTATCGTGAGTAGTTATAATTTATAATTAACGTTATCAAGAAAGATACAGGTGCACTGAATAATATTTGTAACTTTAAAAAATTACATTTGCATCATCTGTCCATGATTACAGTATGTAACAAAGAAATTGCAAAAGTTACAAAATATAATCAGTGCATCATATGGATAAGGTCGTCATTTAATCCTGAAAACTTATAAAACTTTTTTATATGTATTTATATTAACGTTGAATATAGTGAGTGATAATTTATAATTAATAATTGCTATGATAAGTATGCATATGTGAACTATTATATTCAAAATAATATGTATATGAATGAAAATTGATGAAACTACAATGGATGTAATACCACGCAATAGAGGACTAAAATAAAAATTAAAAAAAAGTCTTGCATACTAATCTCCTTAAGCCTTTTGTTTTCAATATACAGGATATTAAAAATTGTTTTTTTTTTAGAAATCGCTACTTGGTCGACATGAGCTTTAAAAATAACAACATAACAAAAAAACTTTGTGTAAACGATTGACGGCATCTTTGATGTATGCCTAGTTTATCACGGAATCTACCAACAGACTCCATAATTGCTGTTCGTTATTTAGCTCTACGGCATGCATTTCATTTTTTATAAAACTCCAAAATGGAGAACCAAAGAGATTAAAGTCGGGATTTCCCACAAGACCAATCCACCTATTTCCAAGTCGTCTTTGCAAAAATGTCCTTACTCTTTGAGAAAAGGAAGCATTGTTTGAATAATGTTCAATGGGACATTTTCTAATAAAATGTTCAGTTTATTTTCCAAAAAATTTCGATCAGGCAATCGAAATGGATCCACACACAGGTACTTTTCGATTATACCTGCCCACACATTAATAGAAAACCCGCACGAGTGTTTTCATCTCTCCAATAGTGCATACTACGTGAGCAAATACCACGACTACAACCTGCTTGATCGGTGAACAAGATTAATGAAAATTTTGCTCATTATTTTTCCGGTGCTCCATCGTGGATTATTTTACAAATTTGCCATTTCTTCGTTTTCAACAATACGATGAGTTCTGGTAATCCCACTATTAACTTTTGCTTTTTTAAAACAGCATCTTCTTCTAAACGCTTATGCATGTCAATACATGTTCTAACATTAGCAATATGTCTTAATGGAAATCTCTCACGATAGATATGTTGACTTTCGGAAGAATTTGATCGAGCTGCTTCACAATACATAATCATGCTCCTGTATTCTGCAAAAGTGTAAAGAACCCTTTTTAAAAGCAATTAAAAAAAAAACGACAGAAACTAAATCGTGAATAAATTATTATAGTATTAATAATTATAGCAAGAACTGGGGGACAGTACGGTAAACAGCACTAAAGTATCGGTACAGTCCACACCGTATGACCGAATTCGATCGTACGATTGAAAATGAGTATCGACGAATCCTCGAAACAGCTGTTCTTGCATGGTGCTGAGTGCACCAACGCTTTAGTTTTGTTTATGTTACAATATTAATTTTACATGTGCCACAATTTCATAGCCGGAAGGAATTTTTAAATAATAAAAAATTTTCTAAGAAACTCTTAATATCCTATATCTAGAAAACCAAAAGATTACGGATATTAATGCATAAGACCTTTTTTTTTATTATTTTATGGTCTTCCATCGCGTGGTAGTATGCGCTGTAGTTTTTTCGTTGCCATCCGGTATATAGGGTGTACACAAAATTTTGTTAAAGCCACAAGTAGCGCAACTCCTTTGGGATAAAACTGTTTGCTAAGCCTTCGTTGTTACATATTTAATCTAGTAAATCTGCATCTTATCTTAATATTTTTTTTACAATCACATAAAGGCTTGAACAAGCTCATCTGGCGTCTTAGGAATACTGTTTTCATTTCAAAACTTTCCAAAGACGCAAAACTTTAACAAAAATGTATAAACATAATACCTCAATCATTACCCTATAATTTTTCGGGATTAAATGAGAGTACGTAGTTAATGATTTTAGACGTATATATGTACTAATAAGAATTCTATATAATAACAATTACGCATTTAAATTTCTGTTTGTCCTTCTAATATTCTTTTTGTTTTTTTGCTTGTTTATTTTTATATGTTATATAATTGTATGCCATGTTTATGTTAGTTTTACTGCACTTTATTCACAATTTGTTTTGTGCTCTACACTCGCACGCTTTTGACTGTAATTTTTTTAATCTCATGTAGTAGCTGTGAGGTAGAATACACTCCCCACGTTATTACGTGAGATCTAAGAACTGCAGTTCACGTTCACGATGAATTCTCGTTTGCAGCAGCTGTGCACGTGATGTCCTCACCGTACTTTGTGATACGATTATAATTTCGACGCTTTTTGTGCAAGCTTAGTTATTTTACCGACTGTGTATGAGTTTGTTCGAAATCTGTGTTGCTAATTATTTTAGTATAAATTGTAGTCTTTTTGCTATTAGATTTTCAGTAATTAATGTGGATGTTAAATGTGATATTTAAGCAGTAAGAACCTAATTAAAAAACTGAGCGATGAAAATTTGCATGTGGACAATGGACTAAAATTGTTCAAATAGAATTTGAATTATTAAATTCGAGCAAACTTACAAGATGCAGTCGAAATGATTGCTACGAAATTCATTAAAAGTATCATTTAAATTTGGCACTACAGACCGGTTTCAAATATTATTGTATTAGGTGTATTTATAAATATCAATATAAATATAAAATGTATATAAATTAACTTTAATGTATAGAATTCAAAGAATCAAATTGCAACATTGTGATTTAGATAAACTTATTCTTACTTAATGTTTGCATTGCAAATCTGAATCATGTTAAAATCAATACAGGTCTCAAGAATAACTGCATGTATCGTTATATAAAAGAGTATACATTGGGATACGTTGAAAATTTGGCGGTATACGATAGTCGATATGTACAGTTGAATTTAAATATTTGCAATAATCTGGCACTTCCGGTTATACCGGAAGTAACTGCAACTTCGTTATTCTAAATGAAACACTCTATATATTATTACACTTTTGAGTTCAGGAACATGCGATGTACCCCATTTCGCTGGCCGACCGAATTTTAAAACTTTGGATTGGTCAAAGGCGGAAATTCAAAAATGATGAAAATGTAAATATTTGAAATTTATTATTTCAAATATAATATAATATAATAATAATGTGGTTAGAAATACCGACACAGTTGTTTTATCAACCACACCTCAACATTCAACTAGGAATTTAATAACGTAATAATATATAGGTTGTTCCGTTTAAAATAATAAAGTTGGTAGCTACTTCTGGTATAACCGGAAGCGATTACTGAAGACATTTTAGTTCAATATCACATGTGCGCTGTAGTATACTGATAGTATACAAATTATCAGAATTTTCCGATGTATATGCTTTTGTATATCAATATATTTATTTTTATTATCAACTTTCCTGTTACCTTTCATATATTTATAATGTTAACATGGAGTGTTACTATGAAAAACATTAAGCTTTCGGCATACTCTACACCACGCAAAATATTTATTAATTCGCAACATGTTTGGGAGCTGGCTGGTATGTCTAGGATAAAGACGCGCAGCCGGCGAAGAAATCCTATCCTAAACTATCATCAGAAATGGAAAAGTTGGAAAGGCTTCTGCTCTTGGTGACTCGGCATGACTGCGGCTCGGCTCAACTCCATTCTCGAACTCTTGCGTTTACCGGAAATCTGGAAACAACGTGATCATTAATATTGTCAAACTTAATAAACAGTCATTACACTTATAGCTATCGCGTCATCTTCGTGTTAAAGTTCGCCGAACAAGTTATTTTGGACAGACCAACAACTGCTTCGTCTGACATGGTCTAACATCAAGAAATTATTTATAAAAAGACTCAGGCGGGATTTGAAGTGCTCATCGCATCATATCTCGAAAAAGTTCTTTTCTGTTGGACGTGTGAGTCCATTTTCCCCTGGGCATCGCATCAGCACTGGGGTGCCTCAGCACTCTTGGGGCCAGATTTATTTTCGTTGTACGCGAACGATGTCTCTGCGGAAGACCGGGCTGTGCATGCGTCTGGACGTAACGAGTCTGTTATGTTGAGGAATCTTCAGCGAGCGGTGTTTCGACAAACAACATCTTTATTAATGTTAGCTGTAACGTAGCTTTCCACGGTGAAATTCTTGGGAGTAACCTTCGATCAAAAACTTATTTGGCCACTCCATATTGAGAGATTCGGAGGGAAGTTCTTTAGGACTTGAAGCACCCTTCTATCTCTTAATTGTAAAAATAACCCTCTGGAAATCGAAATGAAACTTGTGCTGCACAAGTAGCACCTTAGGCCGATGCCTTGACCTGGCGTTGTCATGGAGTACCGTCCCAAAATTGCGTCTTCAACGATTGGAGGTCTTTCAAAAAAAAAAACAATATTCGGGGGCATCGTCAACACGCGGTGGTTCGTCTCGAACACCTCGATAAGAGATCGACATAACCGGTATAACTGAGTACTCCAAAGAGCTGTAGAGGGACACATGGCAACGAGCGCGCGTCCGCCGTCGAGAACTAGCCGATTATCATTTGCAGTTTGGAAATGCTGTTAACCTGTGCTAAAAGAGTTTATAGACAAAAGTCTAGTTCTAGTAAGAAGAAGTAGATCTCAATATATGGAGATTCATTGATTGTCAACCGTACTACCGAATAATAAATAAAAATGTCAGTGATAGGGTTGACAATAGTAATCCGCTAATTCCCTCAACATGCGTTCCGAATTAATTAGATATTTTTGTGGTGTCTATTGCACTAATACTTTAGTGTTTACCACATTTAACATTACTAATTTTGCTTCATTTAACGAGATTCTCACATCTAAACAAATTTTTATTAAAAGCTTCCAAAATTGTTTCTGTGTTATTTACTGTTATTTTAGTATGTGTGTTGAAGGCAGAAAGCTTCTTCTCGAAGTTTGTTTATACAATTTTATTTAAATTGTGTACACAAGCTGTTTCTAAACCTGTTTTAAAAATACATAGGGAAAACGGTAGGAATAATCGATAGACAGAGAACATTCATCCACCACAATTCTAGCAGTTTTCAAAATGTGTTTACTACAAGTATTTCTTGCTATTTGTGAGCATGTTATTTCTTTTACTTTAAACTGTGTCCGTTGAAATTTTTAAAGATAAGTTTACAAAGAGATTGTATATAAGTTTATACTAATTCAATATTATTGTTCTACTTTAAGTTATACTCTACGGCACTATTTTTATTCAGCAGCGCAGGCTACCCTCACACCAGCACCAATGAGAGAAATGGATATTTATATCAATTTCAAGTAATGCAAAATTATAATAGAGGGCGCATTGTACAATTCCCTCATATTTGAAATAATTCTCTTAACAAGATTATTAGATTTGTAACGACATTAATGATGGTGTTTCGCGATATTATTGTACGTATAACATACGTTGCTGTTGAAGAATAATTATTGATAATGAGCATTTCATGATTTATTCGTCGGAAAGTATACGATGACGAAATGAACATAATTCAATGATGTTTATGATTATCTTTAACAATATCTACAACTTAATACCACCTCCATGTACATCAATATTAATGATTATGATTGTCGATGAAAGTATTGCCAAAATATGATCGCTAGAAAGGCAACTATACACGATTCCAATTTATAGCTGGTTAAAACTGGTGCCTGTGATGATGAGATTGTTATGCTTATTCTTCAATATTGAGACTTGCCTTAATCTTAAAACAGAGGCGCAGGAACTGAAATGCCGGCTGCAAACTCACGACAATACGCCTCATGCTTCCTTCATATCACGCGTTGCTATAACTGAATTGAATTGAAATGATAAAGAAGGCACGCTACTTTAATTTAACACGAGTTATACGCAAAAAACTGTTTCAAAAACATATTTTGTTGTCAGAGAAACAAGAGGGAGGCTACCAGTGACATTATCAGCCAAAGAGCCATTTCTAATTTATATTTTCAATTTTATTATTTCTATGAACCACCTACGAATAGATTTTTAGAATAAATATCACGTACAAAGGTGCCTCCAGAATAATTCAAGAAAGGATAGCTTTATCCTATTTTTAAAGATTAGACAGGAATCGAAGAGGCGGTACATATTCCAATCTCAGCGTTGTGCGGGGGGTAGTCTGTATCAAATAGTATTAACTTATATTTAGCTAATATTTTGTTTTTTTTTTAAATATATGGTTTAATATTATTTTCCAAATGTAACTACGTTTTAAGTCTCATTAACACTTGTTTTACTAAATATTTTAAGAATTTTCTTTGTTATAGATAACCCGTTTTTTATAGCAACTGATTTTTAGAAGCATGGCATGAATTGCATGGAAGTTTGGGTTGTGAGTATTACATCAGGTACTGGTTGATTTTCGACGAACCAGTGCCTGGGTAATATTTACGTCTCGAATTCTTCATTTTGCATCGTCCACACAAGTTTGTGTGTTTTTAATTTTTTTTTTTTTAATAATCATTATTTACACAAATATAATTTCTTTTGACATGAATTTGTTATTAGATGGTAAGTTATCATTGGAAGCAGACTTTTCCAGTAGCTTATATTTGCAGGATTTGTGGCAAATTTAAATTAAATTAACTTTATTACAAAGCACGAATGGTGTCGGCCCATTTGACATGTTCCGTTTTTTGCTAACTGTCAATACAAGCAAAATGCTACACTTTATATTTTGTTTCAATGACGTCAAAACCGTTTAGAGGTCCGGTTCTTCCTTGAAACTTAGTTCTATGCTTTTTATCGTTAGGTGTAAGGCTTTGTGTGGTTGAGTTCATTCTCTTCTGTTAATTTCTCCATTTCCCTCTGTTTCTCGTCCTTTTTCTTGCTTCATTCTTCTTTTTTGCTGCTGCTGCTTCTCTTATCTCGGCGCTCCATATTTTCCTTCTTTTTTCGCGTTCTTCCCCATTACATTTGTTTAATACACTTTTTTTGTGCATTCCTGCACTTGGCATGCGACTAACTTGACCAAACCGGATAGGCTGTTCCTTTTCTACTTTGTTCTGTATTGGTTTTATTTTAAATTATTTCAAATGTAGCCCCTTCTTGTTTTGTTTTTCATTTTTCTTAGAGCAGCATTGATGATTCCTGAAGAATGCTGTTTTATATCCATCCTATTTTTTTCATGTATTTCTTTGGCAATCTTTTCATTTGCTATTGCCCGTAAATGTTTGAATCCAGTTACCTGCTGTTTTATTTCTCCATTTATTTGGAGAAATAAAATGTTTTCTGTTCTCCTTTGTTACTCTTTTGCTAGTTTTTCTTTAAGAGGTTTAAGTTATACAGTAATTTTCTTCCGTATCTGCCAACAATGCCATATCAGTTGCGAACATAAGCTCGGTGATCTTTGTTTGTTTGGTTTTCCAAAATACCAATCTTATTTTTTTCATTTTGTTCTTTGCTTCCTTGAGCGTATCATCTGTTACCCCTGAGAACAGAATCGGACTCCTATTTCCGTTATAAATTCTTTTGGCTGCTAATTATTTGTTTTAGTAATGTTTCTGTTGTTTTTCTACATTCTATTTAGCACCCTTTTTTTAATGATTTTTCAATATATCTTCTTTCGTAATTTTTCGAACGCTTATTCTACTTCGACGAAGCATTACTTTATTTCTCTCGTTTTCCTTTTCACTGACCTGTCGTGTTATGAAAATTGGATCTCCCACCTCGCTTTCAACGACATTTTTCTTCTTCCTGTATCCATTATGGCTTAATTTTTTCCGAGTATGCAGAGATATGCCTGTATAATTCTTGCATTCTCTTATGTCTCCGTTCTTGAACATGGTTGATTAGATTCCTTGAAAGATCCGTAACGTTCCAAATTCTATAATTTGTGATGTAGTATATACTGGTAGCATTCATTATTTTGGTAATTTTGTGAGAAAAATATAAATATCTCAAAAAACTTTACTTGAAATTTTACGTAAAATTCAATAATCCAGTAACATGCACGATGATCCATTCAACAGAAAGAAGTAGTATCATCAAAATATTTTAGCACAATGTTCATATTTTGTTAGTATCTGTTTTTCTAGATATCAATAATTGCAGTGCCTGATAGAAAATCCTGTAAATCTTTAATGAATGCTTATATACAATTTTTAGCTTCTCATACCAATTCATTCGTAAGTCACCAGCTTACAATTTTGTAGTGGTTTCGTAATTTAGAAAAGTCTGTTTGGTATTGTGATAACTCACTAAAAATAGTAATTACAACTAATTTCTTTACATATTATATTTTACAGTTTCCAAATTAGAAGAAAAATTAAAGAAATCCGAAGAAAGATACAACGGCTTAATTAATCAAACTGACGCAAAAGTCGATAAAATGTTATTAAAAAATCTTGTTGTCGGTTTCGTAAGCGCAAACAGTAATCTAAATAAAGACCAACATCAAATCCTCAAGATCATTGCCACAGTATTAGGTTTCGATCAGGAAGACAACGAGAAAGTTAATTTGAATAAACTAAATCAGAGTTCTTGGTTAAGTTCCTTGCTTCAACCACAAGTTGCAAGTCGAGGTCAAGAAATTACTCAAGAGTCGTTATCACAAGCATTTGTTAGATTTTTAGAGAACGAATCGAAACCATGGCAATTACCTAATTTGTTAGAAACAGCTCCTTTAGATTCTTCTAGCTCTAAGCCGCACGCGCCTAACGAAAGACCTATTCTGCTGAGCGAAGTTGTTTTACCAACTTTTGCTGATTTTGGGCAACATCGCAATTCCAGTTCGATTTTAAAAGATGTCTTGAAGGATAATAATTAATATTTTTACGTGCTTCGCCGATTATGTATTTGTAACAATGTTGATATTTATTGCACTGTTGTATTATTAATTTGTATATGGGAAATTATTAAATGTATATAAATTTTATTTTTAATAAATATTTAAATAATAGCTTTTTTGTTTCTACTACTCATACATATATATATATATATATATACTTTAGAGACCTCATCCAATGGGTGGTAAATAATGTCAATTCTTCATACGGATTTAAATGGGCACCGCTGATACCGAACGGATATAACTTATAGCTTATTCTATTAAACTGCACGAGTCCACTCGAAGTTTGTAATTCTAGTTCGAAAATTCTTAGCGTAATTCTAGAGGACTCGGAGCGGGAGTTGCATGTTCAATTCAATTCAATTTGCGCTCGCAGCAATTTTTGTCGGTCTAGTTAGAGAAGCAGGAATCTCTAGAGCAATAGGAGCAAATGGAATATACAACTTCTGCTCGAACCAATTTTACCATTGCGAAAGTTAAGTACATCTATTATAATAGCCTTTGTTGTATTTGTATTAGCTGTTGTCAGTCGGCCAGATTGCTTTAGACATAGTCTTGCTACTTTAGTCAAAGCGATAGAAATCGCTCCGACAAAAGCGCAAAGTGCAAGCTTGACTGCTCTGATTTTACCAAAAGAACACAAATTATTGCTCTGAGTTTCCCGATGGAACATGCAACTCCCGGCCCTGATCATGGTTCGAATGCTCTAGAAGTACCGATGGATTACGCTATAATTCTAAACTGAACAATCACTGGTGCAACCAGTGCGGTGCACCGGGGCTCACACTCGCCGGAGAACCGACCCAGTTCTCTCTTGGAGGTCTAATAAAACAATAAATAAAACCCATTTTTTTTTAGTTTCATCAATAATAGTTATCTATTTTGGCGTAAAAATGTATTTTTTTATTTTCGCAGGAATCATGGTCACGTAGTTAACAAGCAACGTAAATATTTTTTTTAAAAGCAGTTTGTATGTTTAGAAACATTTCCATTTATAATTAAAAATTCAATTTTTTGGACATAGTTTTAAGAGATGAAAGAGATGAAACTATCCCATTTTCATTATTTTACGTTAAAAAAATTGAATCCTACCCGACGGTCGTCTACATATGATCGGTATATAGATATACCGATGTATTAAAAGGTTTAACAAAAATTAGTTTATTAAGTAGAGACTAGTAGTTTTTACGAAAACAAATGGAAAAGTATGTCTTTTAACAGAGTTTCCATAGTGACTGCTAAAAATAATAAATTGAGTTTCACAACTTTTTAAAAAAAGAATACGCAGCTTGACAAAGCAGCAAAATTTACGGGTAGAGGTCATAGGGTAAACGCCTACCCTTCCCGTAACAGTAGCAGAACATCGTCTTCTAAGTTGAAGTTATAAAAAACTATTTAAGAAGCATAATGGTATAAGAAAGTGTTAGTAGATTTATTGTTATTTCAATTGAAAATAAAAAGCAGGAATGGTAGACAATGATGAACTAATTACTTCTATTGCTGAAAAAAAAGTTCGGTAAGAAAAATTTCTGTAATTGCGAGTACTTAAATGTTATGACTTTTTGTTTGTTATTGAGGGAAGGGAAGGGGACCTCTTTATAAAATTAGCACCGAGGCCAACTCATACAAAGTTCCGCTTCTGGTGTAAATTGACTTTTATTCAGTAGCGCTGTACTTGAAATTGATTTTGTTTATATATACGAGAGTCGTTCAATAAGTCTTTAGAAAAACATAGAAAATCAAAGTATTTTCTGTAGATTTTCAACCTAACCTTCATTTAACTTGTACACTTTTCCAAGCGTTTCTCCAGCTTTTTTGTTATCCAAATAGTAGGATTTTGGAAGGTCCTCCAAATAGGCATTTGTTTGAGCGATGACTTCCTCGTTCGGAATGAACCGTTGTCCGCCGAGCCATTTTTTCAAATTTAGAAATATAAAGTGGTGGATCTTGTACTAATTCAAATTTCCATAATTTTCATAATACCTTCTAGTTATTGTTTGTGCTTTTTCTAAATAATTGGTGCAGATGATTCCGCTTGTATCCCATAAAACCGACCCTTGCCTTCTTCAGAGCCCGATCGCCTTCAAACACCAACTGTTTTGACTGTTGCTTTGTCTCCGGAGTGTAGTAGTGTATTCATGTTTCGTCCATAGTTATGTATCGACGGAGAAACTTGTCAGGATTGCGACGGAAAAACGTCAAAACAGCCTCAGAGTAGACCACACGATTGCATTTATCCTCCACTGAGAGCAAACGCGCCACCCATCTTGCCGAGATTTTTTTCACGCCCAATTTTTTCTTGCAAAATTGAAAACGCTGTACCTTGCGATGTGCCTGTGGTCTCGACTATTTCGCGCACTTTGATTCATTTAAAACTATGTCGTGAGTTTTGTCAATGATTTTCCACTGGACGTCCAGAACGATGTTCATCTCTTGTGGACGTATGGCCACGTTTAAACCCATTTACCCGATTATGCTGGCACAAGAGCAGATGTGTCATAAACTTCACCTAACTGACCTTTGACCTGTTTCGGTGTTAAGCCTTTTAAATACACCGCTCGAAAATTACTTTTTTCCATTTTTCTACATAAATAAACAATTTTTTTTTGGTTAAACCGACAATAAAAATGAAACCGTGTGATGAATATAACTGAAGCTTCTAGTGACCTGATGATCCTTATTAAAAACAAACCATTTTCGATACTACAAGCGCCATCTTTTAGATTTTCTAAGGACTTCTTGAACCACCCCTGTATCTCATTAATGTTATATAATATATAATAAATATTAATGAAAATAAAATGTAAATTATTATAAATATATAAAGGATGACTTCCTTAATTAATTATTTTTCTTCATTAATTGGCCATACTCAAGTATTTTAGCTAAAATTAATGGGAATATATTTTAAAATTTTAGATTTTAACGCGAAATTTGTATAGAGACTTTTCAAGGCTAATTTTGTATTAAAAAATTCTAAAAGAAAAAAGTTAAACTGATATCTTTAATATTTTCCCGATTTTTCGTAAACTTTAACAACAGAACACGTGATTCAGTGACGTGGATAGCGCGAAGTTTCTATAACACTTCAATTTGATTCTACATATTTTAATTGAGTAACACGTTATCTTTTCATTTAACCATCTTCACTTTAAGCGACTCAGTCATCACATAATTATTTTTTTCCTTTAATCGATACAAGTATAAAAAATAAGTCGTATCATCTGTTTGTAATTCAAATTCATTTCAAACAGTTGAAAATTCGGTTCAACCAACCATCCACAAACCAAGTAAGTAAATCCCTAGATCATTACAAATTTAAAAGTAATATTGCTGTTTAATTAATTAAGTAACTGAGCAAGATATATCACATTGTATTGTTTTAAGAACTAATAAAGAAATTTAAATATATTCTGTATTTAGGATTTATCAAGCGTCGGATTTCAATTGTAATGCAATGACAGTTGTCAGTCTTGCAGAAAGTAACTAATATGTCTGACTAATTCAGACTGTCAAATTCACGTAAACACTCTTGCAATTTATTGAAAGTTAATTAGTAAAATGTAACAACTTCGAAAGATTTCAAAGTATGGCTCAAGCTGCTCTTAGCTCGGACATTTCGAGGAGAAATCCTCAGGATGACTACGAGTTAATACAAAGAATTGGGAGTGGAACTTATGGAGATGTATATAAGGTAACGGTGAAACTGTTCTTTGTTAGGCCCTTATGACATCAGCTATTAATATTTCCAGGCGAAAAGACTGTCAACAAACGATTTAGCGGCTATTAAAGTTATAAAGTTGGAACCAGGTCTGTTAGACTTCAATATTAATTTAATTAAAAGAAATTCTTCAGACAGTGTTCTATTTTAGGTGATGATTTTGGTATAATTCAACAGGAGATCTTGATGATGAGGGACTGCCGACATCCTAATATTATAGCATATTATGGTAGTTATTTACGTAGAGATAAATTGTGGATATGTATGGAATTCTGCGGAGGAGGTTCTCTGCAGGATATTTATCATAGTACGTTAACATTGCAATGCACCTATGATTTTTTAATTTGCCTACATCTTTAGTTACTGGACCATTAACTGAACACCAAATAGCGTATATGTGCCGTGAAACTTTATTAGGTCTTTCGTATTTACATAGAATGGGAAAAATGCATAGGGATATAAAAGGAGCTAATATTTTGCTGACAGAAGATGGAGACGTTAAGTTAGCCGATTTTGGAGTATCTGCCCAAATAACAGCTACCATAAATAAGAGGAAATCATTTATAGGCACGCCCTATTGGATGGCCCCTGAGGTGTTTAATTTCATACTTAATTGTAATGTTTTAATTTTTAATGTAACTGTTATTAGGTGGCTGCGGTTGAAAGGAAAGGCGGTTATAATCAACTTTGTGATATATGGGCGATTGGAATTACTGCGATAGAATTAGCTGAGCTGCAACCTCCCATGTTTGATTTGCATCCGATGAGGGCTTTATTTTTAATGTCAAAAAGTGGATTCAAACCACCTACATTAAAGGACAAAGAGAGATGGCATGTTTACGCTTTCTAGTTTTTTAATAATAATACATATATTTATTTTTTGTAGGAGTCCAACATTTCATAATTTTGTAAAAGTAGCATTAACTAAAAATCCTAGGAAAAGGCCGAATGCAGAGAAGTTGTTACAGGTGCTAATTTAAAAAAAAAGGGGTTGATGGGAATAAATAATGATAATAATTTTTAGCATGCATTTTTTCAAGGAGACATGATCAAGAGACTTGCCTTAGAACTATTACAAAAAGTTAATAATCCTTCACATATGTTTACGGACCTTGAAGCTGATGAAGATGGGGTAAGTCATTGTTATTTTAAAATTTAAAATAGACAATTTACTTATACAATATCGCATAGCATTTATTTAACCTTTTTGGAGCAGGTACCATCATTAGATGTTTTATGCAAACAAATTACTCATCCCGAAAAGGTTAAAAGATGTTTTTAATGACCAGATAGTTTTCAAATCCATTTCTATTGTTTGAATTATTGGTTCTTTCTTCTTATAATACTACCCAAGAATGCCATTCGAACATGTTTTTAATAACAAAAAAGAATAAAAAAGGTTACATTCTTGCTCAAATTTTTAAATTAATTTTTTGTTAATGTTTCATTGATTTTGCTGTATTGATGTTGCAACTGTGTTTGCCACTTCCACCATCATTTGCTAATAGATTATGCACATTATAATTGCATTTGTTATTTAGGTAATGGAGGATATGAGAAATAATTTCACAAATGTTACAATGATCTTTATCTATAACTTGATCAATTACTAGAACTAGAAATTCGTTTCCTTTAAAATAGCAATTGAAATTTACACTTAATGTTACACACATCACGACAGGTTTATGAAGTATTTTGCTATCTATTTATATCTTTAATTGTATTTTCTATGGTTAAGCTTTTTTCTAAGTTTTTGTTTTTTAAGTTGAGTAACTACAAAAATTATGCAATAATACGACGACATTTGTGAATTATTAATGATTATCGCAAAGAATTTGGAGTAATAGAAGCATTTGTTCACATTCAAAAGTAAAGATAATAAAAACCAAAACAGTTCTAATTCTGTGAATAGGAGTAAACGAGGATTAAACTTTGTGGTTTCTAGTTATAATTCGTAATTTCGCCCATTTAATCGTATTACGAGGGTCCTCTTTCCACTGAGTCTGTTTAGAAGGTTGTAATATTTTGAAACAAATTTTGCTTGACATTTTAACAAGCCTTATTCCAACAAAAATCACAAGCTAGTCAGACGCCATTCGATTGGCTAAAAAAAATCTCAAACCGTGAATTTACAGTCCGATACATGCGCATAAAAAGAGCGCCAATTAGCATATTGTGCAGTTGGTAGACGGTAAATTTACGGTTTTCGGAAACAAAGCACAGCTTTAATTATTGCGAAAGTTGTCAAATATACTTGAAGACATGATTTTAAAGTAATCTTCTCCTTAAGAAGTTATGGAATTGAATAAAGATTATCGATCTGTGATTTTTTACAATTCCAAATGTGGTTTAAAGCGTAAAGAACGCTTTGAGGAAATCAATCAAGTATTTGGTGACGAGCCGTGTTCCTTAGCTATCATAAAACAAGTGTTAACGTTGGTACAGTGAATTTCAATGTGGTCGACTTAAATAACAACTTTCGAGCTCCTAAGCAAAAAATATTGGTTTCCTACAAAACCCGATTGAGGAAGACCGGCATGCCAGGGGTATTCAAGCAACTTTAAAGATTGATGGAAAGCATTGAGACCATTTTATACAAACATTTGATATTACGAGAGCTTTGTACCCGTTGGATTCCTCATAATTTGTCTCCAGTTCAAAAAGAAAACTGCGTGGGATGATGTAGATGTATCCTGGATCGTCTCATTAAGTGTGCGGGTGTTGAAACGTGGTTATAGGTATACTGCTGTAATCCCGAAAGAACACAGGCGGCAGTTTGCGTCTTTGAACGAATCGATATCAACAAAAATTGTTCTTGAAAAAAGCCGAAACAAAAAGATATTCATTACACTTTTTGGAATTACAATTGCAAGAAATGTTTACGCTGTAGTATTGGAGAAGCGTCGTACTGTTAATGCTGAATGGTACACAACAGTTTGTTTGCCCCAAGTTCTCCAAAATGTTGGTGAAAACCGTCCAATGGGTCATTCGCCGGAGAGTCCAGACCTAGCACTTAATAACGTACGGAGTGCTTTATGTTGGTCGAAGAAACGGTTGACGCACTTGAAAATGAAATAAATAACCCCACGCCAGAAGGTTAGAGAAAACGTTTTGAAGACTGATTTTCAGGGATGCAAAAATCTGGATTGTGAAGAGGAAAATTTTAAATAAATGTGTCAATAAGTTGGGTATTACTTTACAAAGCTCGCCAATAAGAGAACAACCCTCGTATACGCATTTGAGCGGCTTAAAATGATGCAATGTGTATAGTTTTCACTTCTTTGCTTTTATTTTCATTAAATTACTTTTTGATATATGTTTTTTGTAATCCTGCTAAGCCTCTGATCAAATATTCAGTAATTTTTTAGTACTATTGATAGTAGTGGCAAGCTTATATTTGTCTACAGACTCGATGTCATGTTGCCTTCAACTCGGCATGCAGTGATGCTACTTCCTAGTAGCTAGTACTGTACTCCAACTTCTTTGTACCACTCGTATTTTAACTAAAAAGAAGAACATAAGAACAAGCTCAGAATTACAACCCGAATTGGTTTTAAAAGATAATCAAATTCATCAATTTTTGAACTGTTGGTTAATATCGCATTCTTCATTCCTACAATGTTACCTTTGTCACTGATACTAAGATTTACAGTTATATGTTGTGAATTTGCATTTGAAAAAGATCTATATAAGAATAAAAAAAGGCATAAAAAAATTATTAAATTCCTTAATGGAATATCAAAAGAGGTTCAAGATTTACGAAAATAACCAACAACATTAATTATAATATTTATCGTAGTTGAAGATAACTCATGTACACAAATTATCTTTCATGGCGTGGACCACTTGAAGCATTTATTTGTGATTATATAAACCAAGTACTTTTATCGCACTCTTTAAATACTCAAATAGCTCTAACTCTAATTAAAATTCTTGCAATATTAAAACATAATTTGAATTTTTGATATTTATAAATACATGTTTTTACGTTTTTAATTAGAGAAGATATCCTTCAGAAATATTTAGATATATCGTTATTAACATGTTCAATATGTAGCAGCGTATTTTTGTAGTTTAGTAATAAAAGCAACAATTTCACTTGGGTATTGCATATGGTCTTTCTAATTTTCATCATATTATGTAAATCCGCTATATGTAACAGTAACGAATTCAATATAAAGAAACTGATACGATCATTTCGCAATGCATACTTTTTTATGTCTCATTTTTAGCGCTCAAAGTGCTGTAATTTGATGACTAACCACAGTATGCGTCATAACATATGTGTTGGAATCAATATAAAAGCAAGATTTTTTAAGATCACAAAAGTAACGGATGATTTTCATATGTTAAACAGTTTGCGAAGAGCCTTCCGTGACATAAGCAGTGTTTATAATATACTACGCTTCAGCACCCAAATAAAAGTTCTAATACAATTTGCGCCGAGCGTTGTTTACAAATGTTGAAAGAATCAATAATCCGCAATAATAAGACGACCGGTCAATAGTTTTTTTTTCACGGTTAAAATCGGACAATCGAATGAATGTTTAGAGTGATAAACATGGTATTTCTATTTTTTTGAGCGGTAAGATTGAGAAAATTGTGTTAAATTTGTTTTTGTCTATGTATTGGTATGGATATATAGTTATAAATGACAAATTTATTTATAACATTTTCATACTTTTTTCGCTTCCGGCTTTATCAAAATGTGGCGGCATTGCGTATAGGATGAGCAAGATAAGGTTCAGGTACGGTTTGATAAGGTTAGTTCTGTCTGATTTGGACAGCAGAATATTTGTTATTATAGTTGGGGTTATAATATCGGCGGCGCAGCCGATCGGGTCGGGAGTTCCACGGGTTCCCTCCTTGGATGTCAGTTAAAAGTTTACAATATCTCTAAACATCTGGAGATACACCTTGCTATTTATGTTGGCAACACCAAACTGTTTGGGGAAATGCGTCCTCCGTGTTAATAAATCTAAGCATGAAGCCATAGAATCCGACAAAAAAGACCGTCTTGTGAGAAGCTGACGATTAGTGATCACCGGGTGCCAGGGAAAACCCAATGAAATATCTGGGAGTTCTATTTGAAAAAAGGCTGACCCGGTTATGCAGAGGGAGTCGGCGAAGCTTTTGTTGTATGTCACATGTTTACGGCCAATTATCACCTACGGGGCCCTGAAGTAGTGTAGGGTAGTTCCCATACACGTTAAGAGGTCCGGTAAGCCTACCGAGTCAGGTTATTTAGATGGTTCGTAACGTGCAACTTGGAGCGGACCGGAAGAACCCTACTTTGGCGGAATATTTTCGTGTGATGCGTAAAACCACCAAAAGAGCTAGTCTTTCAACAGCCCGCTGCCCGCGAGGATTGAGGAGAGAACACAGGATTGTCCACCACTTCGACGTCGAGTTGTACGGATTGACTAGTGGAGAGCATCTGAAGATTACATCTAGAAATCCCGGCTAACAATTAGAAGCATCAAATCCAACAGCCGAGCAGTGACTGTAACACAGTGTTAAGAGAACTTATAGGTTGCCAACCTAGCTCTAGCGAATGATTAGGATCACCACACCGATTTGACAGGAAATGCTTCCTATTTATTTTTTTTAAATGGGATTGTCACATTTTCGGAACTAGATTAAAAAACTACTTTTAAAAATATACGTTATTAGGTGGTGAAAAAAATAGTAGGAAGCATTTCCTGTAAAACACGAAGCGAAAAAAATGTGAAAATTTTATAAATTCGTTATTTATAATTATATTTAAAAAAATGGCAACAATTTTTCCACCGTTCCGAAATTTTCTACTAACCCTGTATAAAGTGAATTTAAACACGGGTATTTCTTCTATGAGAGGAAATGGTTTAAAGAAACTTTTTTGCCACTGTTCTAGAGGACAGTGGACGGCAAAATTTTTTACCTTGCCATCTATAAAATCTGACGGGACCCATGGTCAAGCTTATAGTCGCTTAAATATAAATTAAGACACCACAATTAAAAGATAAATCTTTGATTCATTGTGTTTAGTTTGCAGATGTCTTAAAAGTTCACTTCACGTTTTTTAAAGATGCCAATACACATCCACAAATAATGCATTGTGGTAGATCAGTGCCGTTCAAAAAGTCCATTATACCTGCAGTACTATGGTTCTACTTAACTTATAAATAAAAATAAAAAAATATTAAAAAAATTACGTTTCAAAATATAAATAAAAAAACAGCAATTTGGCCGACCGTTTCCCTCGTAATGAATGAATTGAGGAATTTAGGGGGAAGCTTGTAGCCAAACCGGGCGATAAGGTGTAGTTCTATACATTTGTTCTCGTAAGAAACGTTAATCGTTAAATTTATGTAGTTAAAAGCAACGTTTTGAATAGATCTCTGAATAAACAAGCAACATCCTTTCGGTTTCATAAATTATTTTGCTGTCTTTATTAGTCTACCGTATATCGCACAAAAACAACCGTCTACTTTCTGCGACCCATTTTTCATGTATTTTCGTATTACAATAGGCTGTTTTTAATATTTTTTTAATGAATTTAACTAATAGAGAAAATAATATAATTACTTGCACATATTATAATTTAAAGTCATGTAATCTTGATTAGGTAATTTCGTTCAATTTGCATGTAATGTACACTGTCCGACTCAAGCAGATAGTAATTCAGCCTCTAATTTATTTACATTTGAAGCAAGGAAATAACCAATCCGCTAAAAGTGGGTTTCGTTATTTAATATCTCATCTCTTTCAGTCAATTCCAAACGTTCCTCAAAGAATAGCGTCTAGACTTACGTCACGACCAAAACCTAGAAGTGCTATACAACAATCGTCTGAGATACAGAGTACAGATGAAGCGAATAATACTTTGCAAAGACCAGGTAAGTTTAAACCTTTATCTTTTGTTTTTTATCTCGTTTTTACACACTCATTTAACGATAACACCCATTGCGACTTATTCAGGGCCTTCTAATAATGGAAGCGAGGATGTCAGTAAAGCGTGGCATATTATGGATATTATGAACAACGTTACGACTGTGCACAATTGCGTGGAACATCAGAACCAAAAATACGGAATAGGCGCAGCGTTTGACTCCTTAAACCGCGAAAAGTAAGTTTTATTGCTTGTTGCATGTCGATTGAAACCTTTTTCATAGACATATAATATACATTCTGCACACATTTTAAGTCAATATGATTTATAACAGGTTTCTTATGGTCTTGAAATCGTGGAATTTGTGAAAATTTTATGTTTGAAATCACAGATTTTGTGTCGAAATAATAAGCACTTCCGGGTAAAAAGTTATCAGAATTTGTAAGTTGTGGGAGTCGCCGACTTTATTCTATAAAGCGACTAGGTACAGCTTATTTATATAGGAGCGATTTATTAATATTACATATTCTAAATTTTCGGGTGTGAAATGTGTTCCTTTACTTGTTAGAGTAGCGGGTAAAAATTGCATGGCTTTTTCTATATATGGGGGTACCAAAATCGCTAGAAATATTTTTAATTATAGCAGGTTACGTTTTAATTCCATATTTTAGTTGTATTGTTTGCAACTCAAAGTATCATATATTTTGAGATATATCACGAAAATATTCGTTAATAAAATATAAATTACTTTGTAATAACAAAAAGTTTTAGATATGCTTATGCTTAATGCATCCTCATCTAGATTGTTTACTTGTTAACAACTTTCTCCAAATTGTCTGAATAAAATGAAGGGGCTTCTAAGCACGTCCCCCCCATCTTATGACGACCGGAGACGAAGGTAAGGAAACTGCTGGCCATTTTCTTCATATACAGCAACTCTTGCAGGTGCTTTCAAGAAAACTTTTCATGTGACTAATCAATTGGTTCTGCAACTTTATGAAGCACGTGGGCAGTAATTTTCCAGCTTTAAGCATACAAGCTACAGCAACACTTTTAAAAGCGAGACTTTTTCCCGTTTCGCCACTCCTTCGAAAATGTTGTCAATATTCTGATAACTTCTTCCGCCATTGTATTAGCATTAGCTTTGCTGGCTTTGTTACGATCTGGATACAAAACACCAACAATGACGTAACTATGCTTCGGCCTAACGCATACACAGTTTGGTCTGCGCTCTGCCAGTAGTAATTGTCTCCTATAATGCTTTTCATTTTGTTTATGGCTTTGGTATATAATTTAAAAAAATGTCTTTTAACAAACAAAACATTAAACATGCACAAACAGCATTTTTGACTATCAATTGACGATTAACGTAAGTGAGGCGCGGAGAGAGGGACGTATTAAATCGGCTCGACTTATCCTCTGCAAACCCGGTGTGCTCAATCAATTTTCAAGCTGCTTGTACAATCAAAATGCTCGCATAAAACTCTCATAGGGACGTTCAAGTCTGCTTGCACAAAAAGATTACCCTTGCATGCTCGTCAAGTATACAGTTGTTGTGGTAAACAACATATTTGTAGAACTTAGTTTAAGCAAATTTGAGCAAGTTCTTTAGAGCTGTGCTGCCCGTCATTTGTTTTGATTAAAGCAATTCGAAAGAACTTGTACGTATATATCTTTATTTTTGGATCCTTTGGATTATATTAAATTAATGTTTCAAGACTTTAAGGTACCTGTTGTGTTTGTGTTTTTTATAAGTTATAACCGTTGTATTTAGAATGATATGTATTCTAAATTGCAGTAGATGAAAGTTTATTATTTTGAAACGGAAATATTTCCATGAAAAATTGATACATTCTTTTGTTTAAAAGTGCAGAGAGACGAGCAATGACCGGTTCACAGATATTAAATATGTCTTTAAGGTTAGAATTTTGAAAACGTGTGATGTCTTCTCTATCTTGTGTGAGTGTGAGTGATCTTATTATTTGCTTCTTCGATTATGTTTGTTCTGTTTTATTTGTTCTATCTACCTTGTAAGGAATAACTATAAGTAACCATTTTTATTATTTGGGTATCAATTTATTAAAGTGAAATTTCGATTGTAGTAAATGAAGGGCACTGGTTTGTACTTAACACATTTTTAAACCAGCTCCAATTAAACAGATTGCCAATTAGAATGTCCGCGAAGGAGTAGACAACGTAATAGAACTGTAATAGTTCGTTTATTTCGTTATTTTTTTGTAGCTACTCGGAAGGTCATCATTATGCAGTGACAAATAATAAACTGTTTTTGTAGCAACAGTAAGGGCAGATTAATATCTTTATGGTGAAAATATTTTCACAATTATAAATATTCTTGTCTTATTTGGATATTAAATAAATAAAGAAAAAAGAGATTCATTCAATGTAATTAGAAGGAATCACTTTTTTATATTACCGCATTTAAAACGAAACTTACAAAAAACGGGGAAGATAAATGTTGTTTGTTCACGTTTGTCACATAAATTAGAAATAATGTGCTGTTTTTTATATTATGTGCTGGCGTACACTACATCGTAGTAAGTACTGTCGAAAATTTTTTATCATTTAATTATTTGTGGATCAATATCTGCGCGTTATTTGTATCATATTAACATTGTTATTGTAACAGATTGCTTACTGTAAATACGCAATTAAGAAAGTAACGAAAGAACAGGCTTTAGCAATTTTGTTCTTAAAACAAGTGATGCTGTATTACTTTTGCAATAATAAAACCACAATATCGCAGTGTCTTATAGTTTAATTTATTTGTGGAGCTACATTTGTATCATTACCATTTGGTGATAAGAGGATATTTCAACAATTTTTTTAATATAGAATTTCAACAGAGGATATTTCAACAATTTTTTTAATATAGAATTTCAACAGAGGATATTTCAACAATTTTTTTAATATAGAAT
>LR737390.1:8018421-8052589 GCA_902655005.2 Marronus borbonicus
TATATATATAAGTATGGTAAATTTTGGTAATTTATTTTTGTTGGTATGCAAAGTTGGCTAGGAGGAAGCGGCAAATTCTTCGGTGGCACAGAGTGGTCCAAAGAGTTTGGTGCTAAGTAACACAATCTTGCCGAACTGTCTCAACCATCTCAATTCTGAAGGTGTGTTATTTACTGTTATTACATCCTGCCAGCATTAACTAGCCATTGGTACGATTTATTTAGGTTTTACTGTATTTCGGATCAAATTTTTATATGGTGATATTATTTGTCGTCAGAAACTATACATGTCCCAACTCCATGGTGTAGTACAGAGGTGTCCTGCTTTTACAAAATAATTAATGCCCAATTGCATAACCTCCAATTAAATTTAAAAATTAACTGGGGTCTCAGTAAAATGTTAAACTGGTTTAAAATATTTTCCATTGCACCATCTGTAGTTAATCAATTAATCAAGCAATCAATCTTGGTTTAAGCAAGTGAGTACAGGTTTAGTAGTCACAAAATTTAGGGTTTTTATTGCGTGCCAAATTATCACTATGTTTAGAGTTGAGCAATGTACATATCAGTTTGCCCAAGTTAAATATAACACCATGTTACGCAAACATCTGTCGAAAATTGAGTTTATAATAATAACATTAAAATTAACGAATTGAACTGAAATACTACATTCTAGGACCTAGGAAACGGATATAAGTATAACGGTATTTATAAATTATTAAGACCCGGTTTATATAACACCTTTTCGTCGCAAATTAAGTTCATCTCCAATTAAAAAAAAAACCTAAATTTTGTGCTCGTTTCCTGGTTTAATTCGTGGTTTTAATCCGCTAAAAATAAACTGACACCTGGGGCGATCGACAGCTCACAAATATATTAGCGTTTGTTAATGACCGTATTTAGATGATTAGATAAACATTTAATTCGCATTCTGTAGACCGAGGTAAGGATAACAAGGTGTGTACGTGTGGGTGCTTTTTATACACCTCAGACTCGCCACTGCCATTCTCATTAAATTGCAGTAGCATTTTTCGGTTTTGTGCAATTCTCTGAATGATTGTGCTTCGTTCAAAAGCCTTTTTGTTATGTCCAAATATTTCTCGTCTTATTTCATTGGGTACTACTTGCATATGTCTCCAACATTTTGAATGCTCTTTTTTAAAGAGACTTTATATGATTAATTTTTTCCATAAACATTTAAAAAATATTATATTTGGATTGACTCGCAGGTTCTTATACCAAAACTTCCAGACACTTGTGCGAATATTAATAGATGGTTGAATATTCAATAATTGAATAATAATTAAAGGAAAGCGTTGAGTGCACGAGTTTTAAAGAAATTTCAATTCTTATTTATATGGCCATCATTAGTTACATAAACCATTAATATACTACATACAATTAATTTATATTCGTTTATTTGGTTTGACTTAATTAATTTGAATTGCTGTTCTTTTTAATGAATATAATTTTTCACGTAATTAACATAACTACATGCAGTGCAATAGAGGCGTTGCGTATGGATATGTCTCGCGTAGGATACTCAAAGAAGTAAAATATTTTGAATCGAAATGTAAATACACATCCAAACCACTTGCCAAATGCACCACCTTATATTGTACGCGCATTTTCATGAAATTCATTTATTTTTTTCATTGGATTTACTTTACATTTTTTAATCATATCCTTTCACTTATTTATTATTTATTTATTTTATTTTTATGTACATTTATTTTTATTTTGTTTTATTATTAACACTATCATCTTCTTGTAGAGTAATCCATTTATTTTATTTTTAACTGTTATATAGGAGTCTATTGCAGTACATAGATGAAGAGTTAATGATGAGGTAATTTTTGGTTGATTTTCACTCGCTACTAACTCCATATTGCTTTACATTTTTTTTGTTTTGTTTGATACCTTTTGATGCACTGTTTTCCTTAACGCTTTTTCTTGCCTTGGGTGCTTGGTACAAGGTTTTTTTTACAGTAATGATAATCAAGTGTCTTGCAGCGTAATACAGTTTTGAATTTTGTTTTTGATATTATAGGGGCACCTACAAATTTCAGCCGACGGATTACACGCAACAGTAAGTTTTCACATTGTCATTTTCACGTTTAAAAGTTTCTCCGATTCTTTTTAATTGAAACTTTATTATTATACATAATACGTAGAATAATTCTTC
Organism: Marronus borbonicus; assembly: GCA_902655005.2. Classification (NCBI taxonomy): domain Eukaryota; kingdom Metazoa; phylum Arthropoda; class Insecta; order Coleoptera; family Scarabaeidae; genus Marronus; species Marronus borbonicus. The sequence continues at coordinate 8,020,606 of LR737390.1, forward strand.
GGTTCGGTTTTTTTGCATTTTTGATTTTTAGGGTTTCGATTTTGTATTGATTGTTTAACAAAGTAAATTTGAAATATCCTAAGTTTTCCGAGTAAAATCAAATACGCGAAGAAAGAAGGGTAATTCAAATCGACTTTGTTAATGTGGTAGTACTTTATATAAGGTTTGGTGATTTCAAAAAAGTTAATTAACCCAAAGTACTGTATAAGGGACCACAGTACGGCTGCTTTATTTTCATGAGGGTTGTAAATATGTGCTTACGCATTTGCAAACCATAACTTGCTAATTATCTATCCAGGTAATGTCAGAAATCATTAACTGATCTATGGAATATCTTTATATTATATATATCTTAATATTTTTATTGTTAATTAGAAATATCACTATCTAAAACAATACATGCTTGCAATAATACACATTTATACATGTTATACCGATTTTCAGCCAAATCTGATTTAATAGTTACATACATAATCTAAAAACTACATTTTATAGGTGCACATCATATTGTAGGCGGTATCGCCCAATACCTCCACCAGAATATTCTTGTCTCTATTAGATACATAGCTACTAAGTGTGTTTTCTAATGGTTACACATCCAACAATTATACTGCAACTCCGGGAGTTTCCCAGGGTTGCAATTTGGGACTGTTAATATTTAATATTTTTATTAAATTGATTGCCTTAGTAAGTAAGAAAATTCACTAAGTTCGACAGAACCACGTCTATCTACACGGAAACTTCGACCATTTTCTTCTGTCGTCTAGATTTAATTTAATATCGCTTCAATTCAATAAGAATAAACTTTTTTTATTTATTATTTAGCGTCAAATAATCGTTTTATTTGTAAAAAAAAATTATATTGTGCAGTTGCAGGTAGTGTAGAATAGCCTACAATCATACCTGAGTTGTGTCTCTGCATCGCTTGCATTATGGTATTTCTAAAATTAAAAGTATCCAATTGAGTTTCGTTATCAAAGCATTTTTCGAAAGATAAAATTACCAAAATTAGCTTATTTTCATCCAGGTAATACGTATTCGGTTGTATTCCCATTTTCTAAGTCGTTTGACTGTACGGGTAATTTGAAGTTACAGTCAAGTGTGGTGGTTTGAATAAGCCGAGTTCCAGTATGGAATAAATGTAGTATGTTTTGGAATGTCACAATTCCAAGTTAGTTTGTCGTTTCAAATTCTAATACACGTTAAAATTCATTTATTGTTATCTACTTAAACTTAAATTGCCGAAAGAGTATTCTAGAAACATTCCCGAATTCCGCAAATCCGAAATTTATTTAATCAATTTCGAAAAATCATCATCGCAGTTGATTCTTGCCTTTGGCATGGTTTGCATGCTGAGTTACCGTGATCAACTGCTTCCCGCTCAGTTAGTTTCGCTTCTGGCGTGGTTTACGCGTTGAGTTATTGCGCTAACTGTTGTCTACCACCTTTCCCTCTCCTCAAGAAGTCCCATATGATTATGGGCGAAACGTCGGGTTTTCATTTAACAAAAACCGACACGGTCCAAACCCGGAACACTTTTAGTTTTAACTAACTCTGGCCGTGGAAGCCTACGTTTCTATGACAATATGTATTATTACTGTTATTTTATAAACCAGTTTTGGTTGCCAACCGGTATAACAGAGTTGATTAACTCAGAGCAATTGCCTTTTAAAATAACAGCAACAACAAAATACAGAAAAGTACATAACTATATGGTTGATGTGAAATCTTTCTGAAAAAAGTGTAAATCATGCTAAAAAACGCTTATTCGATTAAATTCGCTTATATATTCTAAGATTTGTTAGATAAATCTCCACCTTTAAAATGCAAAAGGATGCTTATGTATTATTTAAATTTTAAATATCACAGTTGCAGTGGTAACCATTTAAATAGTATAGATTTAAGCTAACATAACAACGGCATCGGCATAGTCATCGTTTTTGCTTCTAAATTTCACATTGTATATAACTACTCCATATTTTCTCAGATCACAATCTAAATGTTTTTCCCTAATTTTTTTTTTATGGAATTGCTAAACTATCGTAACCTGTTTATATATTATATTATGTAACATTTACAATGTGATCCCGGATGGCATTTGTTTTGCTTATTTTGGGGTATTGAATATAATGTTGGAACATACGGGGCGTTATAAAAACTGAAAAACGTGAAATCAACTCTTATATGATTTGAATGATTTTTATTTTAAAATTGAAAAAATGGTCAATATACAAGAATTAATTACTGTACGCAGCACGAGAAATGGCGAGCGATGGGGATGCGCCGTAGTCGCTTTCGGAAACCTACATACACTTTCACTTGCAGTGCTTATCAGCGGCGGCTCAAAATGTTTTTAATATATACAATTATTATTGTACAAAAAAGCAGTTTAGCGGCAATAAGTGAGATGAAACAATCAGTTTGTGAAGCAACTGGTGCTTTGGTGCGAACAATCGAAAGAATTGTTAAAGAAGGAAATGTAACAAGAAATTCTGATGAAATAATATTTAAAAGTCCTAGTAAGAAAAGACCAAGACGAAATAGTGTTACAAGCTTACCGGAGTATCAAATACGGATGGTGGATTTTCATGGAACAGGCGAGCGACGTATCATCATGGTATCGGCTTTACGCTAGAAGATGCAAGACGAATTAGAATAGGACGGATTAGGCATATCATTAAGAAGAATTTTAACAGATTTAGCATTTAAGTTCCGATATACACAGAATAATAGAAAAGTAGTGGTAGAACACATAGATATACGAACACTAAGAATTGATTACTTGCGACACGAATCGATTCATTGTATGTATCAACGAGACTTACATCCACAGCCGTCTTCCAAGATGTGGAGTGATGAAAGTACAAATAGTCTTTTTAAGAGTATTTCTAAAGGACCTGGGCTAATAATAGTGCACGTAGAAGGCAAGATCGGTTTTATTCCTAATATCCGCCGCAAAAACTAGTCATTCCGATATGAATGTAAAAAATTATGGGCAAATAGCTAGAAGAGAAGCTATGCCAAACACATTCCATTGTTGCGGTTGATAATCCGCCCTATTATAATATACAAAAAAACCTTGCTCCGACAAGTAGTAGTAAAAAGGACAAAATAATTGACCGATTGACGCTAAAAAGAATTCCTTTTGATAGTAGAATGTTAAAGCAACAATTATACCAGCTAATTAAACGCTATAAGGGTCAATATAAAACCTATAAATTCGATGAAATTCTACAACGCGAAGGATATACAATTTGGAGACGCCCACTATATCACTCCGATCTCAATCTTATCGAGTTGATCTGGACCACCGTTAAGAACAAGGTCGCGGCAAGAAACTTAAGATGGAGGATGTTCGTAAATTAGCAGAGGAAGATTTTTCAAATAATTTCTCGAGAAGATTGAGAACAGGGTTGTAAATATGTGATTGACATTGGAGCTAAATATTTGGATGTAGTAGTTGATGAAACGACAGAAAGTTTGATTATTAATGTAAATAATGATAGTGAGTCTGTACCGCGTGTGGTGTATTGAAACATTATGTGAAATCTATTAGACCGCCATCTCTCATGGAACGTGCAGTATATCATTAGTTCATGTTTTTTTATAACGCCCTGTATGTTTTGTCACAAGTTTGAACATCGTATTGAACATTTTAATCAAAAACAAGAATGTTTACGTCACTCCGGGATCATCGTGACGGTTAATTTTAATCTGAATTCCAAATACGGACTACATTGTGGTAGGTAAGTCTTTCATTTTATATTGCAGGCTTTGTCTTCTATGTTTAAGGTTAGATTTTTCACTGACAGGACATTGTACATTTTCTCTTCAAATCTACGTGATCTACGTTCCTTTTACTTCCATTATTTGTCTGGAATTGTAAATTATCTTAATATGAAAACATTCAGAGAACATGAAGCCCACTTGGTTTCCATCATATATTATTTATTTGGCCACTACTGTATACTGCATAGAAAAATCCTTAGAAATATTATTAAAGTAAGAGAAAGTAAATAAAATGATGTTTAGTACGAGTGAATAGTGAAGAACACGGTTGGAGACTAATTTGCGTTGTTTGTAAGCATCTTGTAGTAATTAATGCAATTATTAACTGTAGAACATTCAACTTGTGTCGTAATATAAAGACTGCAAAATAATTACATTTGCAAGGTTTGCAAAACTAACGTCTACTGATGCGATAGCACGTACATTTATTTTAATTATTAGTAAAAATCAATTATTCTTGATATTGAGAAAAATGGAGTGTTTTGAAATACCAATAGTAGATACCAAAACATGAAAACTTAAGTTTTTAATTTCCAGTAGAATTAGATTAGAGTTGTAGTATTGATTCAGCATGTACGTAGGTTTTTCTACATCAAATAATGTATTGTATACAGGGTCCGTCTAAAAATCACGGTTAAGCTTTTAGAACGGAACAGTAGAAAACTTTATATACCAACTGAATTTTGCTTCTAGAAATTAATGTAAATTGACAAATTAAGTTATCTTTGTTACAAAAGCCATTAATGGAAGCATACCCGTTTGTATTTGATATAATAAGTTTTATTAAAATGTCAATATTTTAGTTTATTCTCGGTATTTACTATCACAATATTTGATATCTGATGTGAGAATTTCAACGAGTTAAGTCTTATTTTTTTTTGAGTAGTTCCAATAATATTTAATGTCAACTCGAGTCCAACTCGGATTCGTTGGTGTGATATTCGATCATTTTTTTTTCGAGTAACAGTTTCCAGTTAACCAACAAATATAAATCGATCTCTGGGTATAGATATATATATCGCATCCTCTTTTTAGTTCGTTTTTTTTTAATATATTAACATTCAATAGTTGAGTGTAGGCTTTCACGACCGTAATCCATTGTAGAAATGTCTTTCGGGTGATGTCGTGTAGTTGATTTTTAACTTGACGTTTCGCTGACTATCCTGTCAGCTTCTTCAGAAGATTTCTAAAGACTGTTTAGACAAAGACAGTCAGCTGACAGGATAGTCAGCGAAACGTCAAGTTAAAAATCAACTACACGACATCACCCGAAAGACATTTCTACAATATTAACATTCATTTGGTAAAAAATGCATATTACAACAGTGATTGTCCCCTATTCGCACACTTTTCCAAGTGGTGTTACCATTTCCCAAAGTAGCTCTGGAAAGCTTCTTTTGAAATATTCTGCAACATTTGTGACGACGATGATCTCAAAACGGCGTCCTTTCAGCACTGATTTCAATATTGGAAATAATAAAAAATCGCAAAGAGTCGGGTTTGGTAAATAGAGAAGGTGATCATCTGATTTTCGTGGTACAAAACTGACGAATTGATAAGGTAGAATGTCCGAGCAGATTGTTATGGAGGGCTTCCTCTCCATAACAATCTGCCCGGACATTCTACTCTATTAATTCGTCAATGGGAAAAGACTTCCCACAATTTTGGTCGTTTTTTACGAATTTCTTCATGTAGTTGTTGTGAAAGCCTTTATAGTACAGTCCGTCTAATCCTTCCTGGCGGATGGGAGAATAGATATTCCACAGAGTGAAATGGAATTCTGAGACCAAGAGATAGCGAATATCGCTCGGTTTATGCATTCACAGAAAACATACAACATATAGGATACATATTAACAACTATCGAAACGATTCCCGCGGTGGTATCTTGGCATACTACCGTCGGGAAACGGAACGAACTTACGATTGATTCTTTGCCAATTTTTTCGCTCAAAATATTTTAGCATGATTTTATTGAGTTATCTGACGGTGTGAATGCATCAAATCGTCGATTTTATGTATATGACCGTCATCAATTGAAATCGGGGGTGTTGCTGGTCGAAAGTCATCGTCAATTGACGACCATTTTTGAGTCGTGCGTGTAAACCATTCGTTACATTGCTTGTGCCCCAGATCATTATTTTCATAGGCTTACTTCAAAAGTTAAAATGTTTTCATGAAAGAGATACTTAAGAACAAAATATGGGATTATGCAGTAGGTTGATACCTGGATAACCGCAGCGTATTCCATCGGCTGCCCTGGAGCAGATGAACCTTTCATTCTTTATCTGAACAGACCTCCAAAATTAAAACGAATTGCTCCCGCCGTAAATTCAAAGTCCGACTCAAATCACTTGATCTTTTGAGTTGGATGGATGACTCGAGTTAGCGAACTACAATACTCAACCCGTTATATCACTAATTAGTCTTCAAGTAAAAAAAAAAATGTTGGAAGAAAAAACAAATAAGACGTGTTTGTTGACTTTCTGATGATTCTCATACTCAAATGCTTTTTGATGATTTAAACGGACCCTGTATAGTCTGTATTTTCTAAATTTGAATTTATATGTTTAATACTAGATATTAATACTTTGTATTTTAACTAGAATAATTTGTTGAATGATTAATTGAAGCAGTAGTTTATTTATAGCGAATATACATCGCATAAATTACCTTTGTTAGTGTTGTGGTATTTTTTGTAAACAAAAAAAAATAGGGATGTGCATTGTAGTATCGAGAGATTTCAACTTACTCTAGGCTACAACATCGGTAAGATAATACATACTTTGTATCTTTTTTCGCAGTAAATTTATCGCTATTCTAATGTTATCTCTACATAACGATAATAATTCTTCTTGTTTGCACATTTCATACGACTAATTATTTTTGCATATTTTGGACTAAAATGCACATCGCTCTTGAGTAATTCACCGTAATTAATGCGTTTTTCAAACGGCTCTTTTAAATTCGGTCGGCTACAAAGTATATTTCTTCGCTAACTACATGCTATCTTTCTAGGGCGACACTGCCAGTACAAGATTCCGAAACCCATTCGCATTCCAAGTGCGACATTCACAAATTATCTTCTAGTCCTACCAGTGATAGCGGATTGAACGGCTCGCCGAGGCGTCATTCCTCCGTAGATGAGATTTTCAGTTTAGTAAATAACATGAGTATTAACGGACAAAGGCAACGTTCACTAAGCGACAGTGGCAGAACTGATAGTAATATTAATGGTAAATATGTTACGAAGTTTACTTAAATTACCGTTAATGAGAATAACAGCCAATTAATTAAATACGGCACTTTGAACTTTAGGTTAAAAGTATTCGCGGAATCTATAATATGGTTATGTAAAAAGTCTTTTTTCATCCTAACTACTGAATGATTATATTTGTTTATTTTTTATTATAAAAAAGTATTTATTGGCTGAGAAGATTATTTAAATATTTTTTTGCCGCAAGTGTATAGAATTCGTTAGACAGCTTGGCTGCGTCTTATCTAGCGTCAAAAGATAAGGTTGCTATATATGCTGTATATGAATATACGAGGGTTGTCTTTTTAGTTTTGTATATAGCCCATGAAACGCTGCCTGTCCAAATTAATTTCAATATTTATCGAACTTAAATCCGAGTTTTATCAAGATACGGTAAGTGATTTAGCCACATCACATTTTTTAAATCGCTCGAAAATAGAATTCAGCCGAGAATTAGTTCTGTTTTTTGGTAATACAGCACCATTTCAGTAGACAATTTGTCGTTGGTACTGCAAATTCTAACGTGAACGCCCCCGTCTCAACGATGATCTCAGGCCGGGACCATCATTGACAGCGGTCACTCATGGTTTTGAGTCCAAAAAAAGTATGTATGATGGATGGCTGAAGAACAAAAGGCGGCTCGCGTTGGTTGGCGTCGAAAAACTTTGAGTCGGTTTGATAGTGAAAGCTCAAAGAATGTTAATAGCATTGGTGAGTGAGTACTGAATCGTAGATTTATTCCTATGAACGCGAAACCAAACGCCAATACGATATGTGGGTGTTTCAAAATGAGGAGAAGCCAAGGAGAAAATTGTCGCAATTTTTGTCTTAATTTCTCGTCATGTCGCTTCAATTCCTCCAAGAAGATCGAAGAACGGTTAATACCGATTAATGAACAACTGTTTGCCAGAAATGATTGCCGCGCCCCGAAAAGGCAAGTTCACATTGAGTTCAAAAGACGATTCTTACAGCGGCAAAACAACGAGTTGGTAGATCATTCTCCGTACAGTCCTCGCCTGAGTCCTAAATTTTTTTTGCGATCCTTAAAATCCAGAATAGTCTGCGCGGTCAAGGGTTCCAACCGAAAGCAGTCGATGCCTTTAAAATGGCAATTTGGCTATCCCAATCAATAACTGGCATATCTGCTTTAACAGCCAATTTGAAAGAGTGAAAATATGTATCAGCCTTTGTGGAGAATACTTTGAAAAACAATAATACATCTTAAATCGATATATTTGCTGTTACGGCTGCATCCAAAAATAAAAAGACAATTCTCGCACAATCACATATTAATTTTAAATCTTATATGCAGACAGTGATTCAAAATGTTTACAACGGTTTTTTATAGTATTTGCCTGTTTCCTCAATAAAAAAAAATTAAGAACAACATTTTTGTTTGGGGTGTAATTTTTACAGCAACATATAAAAGGAAAAATAAACAACAGTGTGGAAGTTACATGAATGGAACTAGATTACATTATATTTTCGAATTCGACTTAGAAACTTCTTTAATATTATGTTTTTGTTTATTTTAGTGTTAAAAAACACTATATTTTATTATTCATTCATTTAACTACTTATTATTTTCAAAAAGGTACTGAACCCGAACAAAATAATCACGATAGTAGTGCACCCGATTTAGTAGCTTGCCCACCCGTACCACCTAGAAAGCATAGAAGAAGACATACACCTCCAAGGCCACCTAGCAATGGCCTACCTCCAACGCCGAAAGTTCATATGGGCGCTTGTTTCTCAAAAGTAATGTTAAAAGCATTCTGATTTTTCATTCAGCTTTTTCCAATCGCCCTTTTTTACTTTTAGGTGTTTAATGGTTGTCCTTTAAGAATTCATTGTACAGCTTCTTGGATTCATCCAGATACCAGAGATCAACACATTTTGATCGGGGCGGAGGAAGGAATATACAATTTGAACTTGAACGAATTACACGAAACCTGCATAGATCAGTTGTATAATAGAAGGACTGTGTGGATGTACGTCATAAAGGATGTGCTGATGACATTATCAGGTGTAGTAAATAATCTTCATATTTAACTTCATTAATTGCAATTATCGTATTTGCGAAGATTAATACGGATTGATATTGTCGTTAGTTGCATGTGGAAATACATATAAGAGAAGTAAAAAGACCATGGAACATTTTGCTCGCACTATATACACGTACTAAGCTCTTGAGACTTAAGCTTATACAAATGCTGTTTGGACAAGGCGCAGCGTAAAATGGCAGCGATAGTATCTGCATTATTGTTCTTATGAACTTTATTTTTCTCCAAGAAAAACGACAGGATCTTTAATCAGAACAGATCCATGCTTCATTTAGGACATGAAAATTAGCATCATATACACACAGATATTATACAACATACAGTTTGCCAAGTATTCATTGTTGTATTTGGCATTAGAATATTTGTGGCAACAGTATCAGTTTGTATTGATCTTCAATAGTTTTTTATCAACTGTATTTCCCCACGAATCTTCATTTTATGCGCTTTTAAATCTATTTTAGGAAAAACGCCACAACTCTATAGACACGATTTATTGGCTTTGGTCAACAAGCAATCCCATCGATTTAGTTTACACATGAATAGAATACCCGAGCGATTAGTGCCTAAGAAATTTGCATTGACCACTCGGGTGCCGGATACGAGGGGTACACAGAAGTGTTGCGTAGCACGGAATCCATATAACGGCTATAAGTATTTGTGTGGTGCGACATCTTCTGGTATTTACCTGATGCAGTGGTATGATCCGCTCAACAAATTCATGCTTTTGAAAGTAAGGTTTCGATGCAAAGTCACGTAAGACGATTTTTATTGTTTTTTTTTTCTTATTTCATAGCATGTTGAATGTTCTTTACCTTCCCCATTAAACGTGTTTGAAATGATAATAACTCCTGAATTAGAATATCCAATGGTATGTGTGTCTGTTAAGAAAGCTTACCAACCGAATAGATATAAACTGGATTTGATTAACATGAATTCAGGTTTGTAGCAACTATGTAAATGTTGAGCTTGGTATCATTAATACTCTTTACTATTCAGGGGCGAATTGGTTCCATTCAGACGATTACCAAGACATGGATGGAACGGCGACTGTGATACCGAAAAGAGAAAACTTGAACATTGTCAGCGTTTTCCAAATGGAAAAGGATGCCATCCTCGTGTGCTATGATAATGTAGTAAAAATAATAACACCCCATGGCAAACTTCGCGAAAACAAAAAGCAACTTTCGGAATTAGAATTTGATTTTAATATAGATAGTATACGTAAGTACAAATTTATATTTTAAAAGTTCTCGCCAATACGTCTTTGTTCTTGCAAATTTTCATCTATAACTAATATGCTCTTTTTAGTATGCCTACCTGATAGTGTCCTAGCTTTCCATAAACACGGAATGCAGGGCAGATCGTACAAAAATGGTGATATTACGCAAGAAATCAGGGACGTCTCACGAACGTACAAATTATTGGGATCAGACAAGTAAGCTTTGTTATATATTAACTTCGTATCTTCTTCTCCTAGAATGTTTCACATTTTGCGTGAATTTCGAAGATTAATTTTCACCCACATTTCTCTTCGTTAATTAAAGGAATTTATGTTTGAATAACTAATATCTTTCGCATAAATATAATTTTACTACTACCTAACGGCTAAGCTCATGAAATTTACCCTCTATTTGGCTGCCTATTTCTCGTTTTATCCTGCCCACTTTCCTACAAATGTTATAGTTAGCCTAAGAAAGCTAATCTTCAATGTGTGGTTCAATATCAATGATATCTGTACCAAATCAAGTTACAGATTATTGCGATATCATCAAATATATCAGAATAATCAGTTTTTGATTCAGTAGTCGACTAGCTGCGGATAAAATAAAACGTTGATAAAAATGAAGTCAATATAAAGCCAAAATATTTACATCCAACCCCAAGAACAGAGATAAAACATGACACTAATCGTAACTCGTAATTTTAACCTTCGTTCTTCGTCTGGTGTTTGCCAGCTGTCTACACTAATCTTCATATCACACTTGTGCATTTAAACGTATTCAAATAATAAAAACCTACAATGTGTGCGAAAAGTAATATAATATAAAGCATTTGATTGCGTTCCTCATACTCTATTACTTTGTAATCTTTAAAGGTATGGCTTTAGAGGTGAAGTTAACGATTGGATCCGCTAGTATGTGGCTGATCGCCGTCAATATGTGCGGTTGAGAGTTAGTGATGTGTCTCACGGCTCGGTGCTGCTGCCTACATTGTTTCTAATATTTATTGATGACCTAGCTCATATGAATTATGGAGGACACCGGCTTTGGGTAAACCGAGCACGTTCGGTTGCTATCCAGGAGCTTGCTATCTGTCTTCTGTCATCAGAATCTTGGAGAACATATTGCCGGAACAATATACTTTTCACCGAGTCCCGCATGATGTATTTCCTTCCCTGTTGGGGATTTGCTACTGCGACGAACTTGGTTGAGATTTTTAAGTTGCAGAAGCGGGTTGTGCGCGCAATCAGCGGGAAGTACAGTAGATCTCACTGGCGACCTTTGTTTTCCATCAAATGTATTAATTATTTATGACACACTGAGTATCGTGTATTTATTCTCTTCTATTAAACATAGGCGTACTATCGATTGGACATTCGCTCGTACAATACCCGAAGTCGCAAAAACAGTAATCTTCCTAAGACAGACGCCTCTCTTTGTAGAAATTCTCTATATTACACGGGCTTCTCTCTCTACAACAAATTACTTTCCTCCGTAGTAGATTCCCCTATTCTATTAGAACATTTGTATCAGCTGCTGTGAAAGTATGTAGCAGTGTTCGACAAAAAACAAAGTTAGAAGTTTGTCAGCTGTACAGCTGTTCAATATTTCCAAGATGTGATCCAGAATAATCATGTCTCGACCTCGGACCATTATTAACAGTATTCGATGAAGAAAAATCATTTTAAATTATAGTAGTATATTGCTTTCAGTTAGCTTGTCTCAAATAAATGTCTGCAGTAACTAACAAATTACATTATTTTATTAACATTTTATGGCGCTGCTTAATTCACTTTATAACTGGTATTCTAGCAAAGTCAATCTTCAATGTTTTATAATTCTTTCATAAATACTTATGATTTTTTAGAAATAAAAAAATTGTACTACTACAGCTAGAGTCGAGAAGAACGGACCAAATTTCAGGAGTATATTGTACACATGAAAATAATATAGACAAATTCATATGTTCTTCATAAAGGATACTTTTATTTCATTTATTTAAGACGTATTAACTTGAAAACAAGCAAAAATTTGAACCATTTACAAGAGAGAACACATCAGAAAATGCCTAGAAACAATAACCAAAAAATAATACTAAGATAGCTTAGCTTCCTCATGGTATTGATGGAATAATTCACGGCAAGCGCAACGAAAAATACTCTCGAAACCACGCTGATGACGCCGGGTAGGCAGAAACATGTCCGTGTGTTAGTGTTTTTTTTTTTCTGTCTCCTTTTATTGCGTTTGCCGTGAATTATTCTATCAATACCATGAGGAAGCTATCTTAGCATTATTTTTTGGTCATTTACAAGAGATTTAAAATTTTTAAATTCCGCTATAATTTGGAAACAAATGGAAATCGCACAAGAACACACAAGTTTTTTTTTACACAATTTTTGGTCCGCTCTTCCCGATTCAGCCTATACAGTTATAATATGATGTACAATATTTGATGTTATGCGATATATTTTTTCAGAGTCGTTATGTTAGAAAGTAATTTAATACGCAATGGAACTCTGAACAATGAAGAAGGCCATGATTTATACATTCTTGCCGGGCATGAAGCCAGCTATTAGGACTATAGGTAACTATATTAGTTGTTTATCAACTTTTCTGTAAATTGCTTATGAATTTAGATACTTCATGTGAGATATGTCCATGAATAAGGAATATTTAGTTTAATCAAGGTGTTGATTACAGTGAGTGTTTCTATAATTATAGGCACACACCTCCTATGTGTAGTTGAACATATTCATTTAAGAGGTTTGTTCGCCCAGTCTGCACTTTTTACTCGTTATAGTGTAAAATGGTGTCACTAAAGTAGTCAGTGCAAATAGTAGAAGATGATATTCGACTATTGTAATACCCTTCTCATTTGAAATTTAAACTCGACCAGTGCAACTGCACTTGTTCCAACGAACGCCTTATTTTTACGTTGGGTACTCGGAGTAGCTAGTGTAGGCGGAGCGAACAAACCTATTTGGCATGTATGATGCTGTGGATTATTTTCATTCTTTTTACAGATCTTGACTTCTTGTTGTGGACGCTCATTATGTATTAAAAATAAAGATAAACAGAAAAAACATGAAAACAAAAGAACTTTCAGCTTCACAGTAGTTATAGCACGACCTTTCGTAACTTATTTTTTAGAATTAAGAAATGTCGTTAATACAGAAATCTTATGTGAAGAAAATGATTAAATTAATATACCTCAGAGATTATGAAAGGAAGTATCGTGCATGATATTTTAGATAAAAAAAGATTTAAACCTGTTAATGATTCTGATTAAATCCCGTTTTAAAATTAGAATATTATAATAAAAGAAAAGAAACAAAAAAAAAGATTTTAAAGAGTATCAATTATAGCGATTAAGCAAGAGATTTACAAGAAAGTGTAATAATTTTTTGTGATAGATGTTTGCACTTTTTACAATTATCTTTCACAAATTATTCACAATCTTATCTTAGTTGTAATAGTATCGATTCTAAATGCACACACGTGTTTAAGATTGTTGAACTTTTATTAATTATATTTTAATCGTATTACTTTCAAGTTACAAGACGAGATTACCTAAACAATAAATGAATAAAATGTACACACATGTATTAAGTAAGTGAAAATATCTATTGCAAAAGATTTCTGTATTTAAAAAAGAAGAATGATGATGTATAGTCAACAGCATTCGCGGCTGTGTTTATTAATTTACATAATGTAATAAATATTGTTTTACGATGTACATATTGTATATTATTGGATAAATACCAAAAAGATTAATTTAAAAAAATATAGCTAATTAGGTTCCCAGACTTGAGTATTTAAAAAAGCAAATCCAATGGCCAAGACACTGAGTGTTATTTTCCTCTTTTTTTTTATTTTCTAGAGTGAAATTCTTTTATGTATTTTATAACTTGCAAATATTTTTGGTCATGTTTTATAGAGCATATGTAAATTCATTTCTTTTTTTTTGTTATTTTACGTTTTATGTATTTTATTATAAACAAATACAATTTAATAAATACCGCTGTTTTGTTATTTCTATCCCGAATCTCTGTAATTTAGTAACCGCTTTAAATCTTCTATGAGTAATAGATTTCTAAAACGTGGATACTAAAAACGAGAGAAGAAATATTAAAGTCGTTATCTGCTATTTGACGCCCTTGTAGTTAATGGCAGTAAGTATAGACATATTTTACAATTCTTTTAAACTACATTTACGCGGTTTAATTTTTTGTTCAACTCGCATGCTTATAGCCTATGAAGGAACGCGTGAGCGCCCTTATATTGACAAGGAGCGCATGCGTTTTTGTTTGACACGTCATATACCAAATGGAATTTTCGTTAGGTGTGTTCGAACCACATGGATATGGCTAGATATGTATACTTCTGGCATCACATGAAGACCTACGAAATACTCCAGTACAGCATAGGCAAAATACAATCATGGTCAGTAGTCTATTTATGAATGAAATCCAATTTTGATGACTTGATACAACCAACATGATCTTCCTAAACCAATGGAGAATCATTTTCTGGCGTATATTACGTTTTCAAATATTAACTGATTGAAAACATAATCGACCGTTTTCAATTAGTTATTCCGCTGCTCTTATTGTTTATGCAAGCGCAGTTTGTTTAAATTTTCCTGTAGTATGTTCCCATCATTCTTAGAAGAAAGATCTGCATATAATTTAATATCATCGGCGTAAGCCAACACTGGGCAACTAAAACTTGTCGAAAAAATCATTTATATTCCTGTATGTAAGATGAATTCTCTGGATGTAAAGCCGTTGTATGATTTTACTAAGCCAATAAAAGATGGAACAAAACAGAGGAATCTAACTTACAGAGAAGCAGTATGGCCTATTGTGATAATGGCCTTTGGCAGGTCCGTATAAACAACATCCACGTTCATCCAATAAATTGTGGGAGACAAGTCAAATTGGTAGCCGTAGAGCGACCAGTGATGAAGGCGCGTTGATTGGAAAACAGATGAGGTTGAATATTATTACAAATAGAACAATAAACGATCCTTTCGTAAACTTTTGCAAAATTTGACAGAATGGATATTGGATGATAATTGGAAAGGAAGCAAATGTCGCTTGTTTCATGAATAGGACAAATTATAGTCCTTTTCCAAAGTGTAGAGAAAACACCAGAAGTAATTGACAGATTAACAATTACTGTTAAAGGATACGCCAATACAAACCTGCAATCATTAATCCAGAATCCTGAAATTATATCATAGCCTGATGTAAGTTTATTTGAGAAAGTAGACATAATCTTAGGCACCTCAGTATCCGTTGTAGGTGCAAGAGCCCAAGGAAAGCTGTTGCATACTCTATTGTCAGGATGAATTGTATTAACAGTATTAGAAGGACCATATGTTTTTGAAAATTGATCAACAGATTTTAAGTTAGTTATGTACAATTATTTTTATGACTATATTGTAGAGAAAAATGCAAGGAGGAATCCCTGCCTGCTGTAGAAGCATATTTCTCAAATTTTAGGTTTCATAAGGAGTCGCCTTAATAGGCCATTAGTTATTTTTTTTATTCAAGAGCAATAACAGCTTGACTTACAGTGGTCAAAATTATTTTGCCAAAAAGATCCGTTTGTATTTAAATGTTCAATTATAGTTTCTGCACGAAGAAAATATTTCATATTGAACCTTTGCCAACAGTAATGATTAGCAAAACTTAAAAGCAATATAAAGTTAATTACTTCCGCCGAAATACACTAATAATTTTTGCGGCTTTAAATTTGCGTAGAAGACTTTTTCATCGGCAACTTTTTTTTACAATATTGATACAATTGATAACAATTACGTTACATTGGTGGCATAAGCCTGGCGTTGGAATAAAATTTTCTAAAATTATTTGGCTCCTAAACTAAAAATAGTCGTCCACAGCTCTGAATATAAATAGTTTCAGTTCAGGAGTTCGCGAAAAATTCCAGCTGTGTGTATCAGTACATATGTAAAAAATTAAATAAAACAGGTAAAAATTAAAAATAATTCTTAATTCATAAATACTCTAAAGTAAGGATAATAATTACGTCTGAAGAGATAAGCTGAATTAAAAAAAATTAAACACGTTACATTTCTATGGGCTTGCTAGTAACATTTTCGCAAATATTTTTGATAAATTGAAAATTAGCTTTAATATTTCAAGTAAAAGCTTATTTTGCTTTAGTCAATAGTTTTGGAGTCATACTGGAGATAATTATTTTTCACCAAAAGTGACAAGGTGCACTTAATGTTGCCTACCCTTTTACTGCAATGTTATGTTTAAATTTGTCAATGTTTTGTTATTGTTTAATTCTTTCTATATGGTGTTATAGTTATATATAAGGCCTCAAAATGGCGGAGGCCGAGGGAAGCTCAGAACAAGATGATGTCTCATTTTTACGTACGGTAAGTTTTGCAAAATCCATAAACGACAAGGGCACTGTAGGTTATACTGCAGTGGAAATAAATTAAAACAACAGCACCATGGATTATTTTCCTTCTGACTTACAGGAAGATATGGTATGTCTTTCTTGTACAGCGACAGGGGAAAGAGTTTGCTTAGCTGCCGAGGGTTTTGGTAACAGACATTGCTTTCTAGAAAATATCGCTGATAAGGTACTATAAAATTAATTATTTTTCACAGTGCAAGGTAATTAATTTTATTACAGAATATACCACCAGATCTTTCGCAATGCGTATTTGTAATAGAACAAGCTCTATCAGTTCGTGCTTTACAAGAATTGGTGACAGCAGCTGGAAGTGAGACTGTAAGTTAAACGACATCCCTTAAAATAACGAAAGGAAGGCTAATCCTGAATTTCACGGCTCCCATTTCATATGATCACTGTTTGCATACGAAAACCAATGCTACGTTGTGAAATTGTTCTTGGTTACTTTACAATTCTCAAATGACAAATTGTTCAGCGGAATTTAAATATCTCGGATTTAAGTGTTTATATTTATTATAATCATATGAAGTGCTGATCAATATTGCAAAAATGCCGCAGATCACTCTCGTATTTGATCGCTACTGATGTTATGGCAAGCTTTAAATAGCTTATACATCCCGTTAGGCCGTCATCACAAAAGGAAATCACAGTAATGATAGCAAGTATGGTAAACAACACAAAAGTATCGGTAACCTCCCCACCCCACAAGTTTAATCAATTAATCTGGAGAATGATCCACACTCTCAACCGGAGACTGAATGATGGAAATATGGAATACAGACAACTAGATGGAAGGGTTTCTTATTGTAGCCCGAGACATAACATGTGCAAGGTTTACCCCAATAAATCGAATAGAACTGAGTACGACAGCGGTCGATTCTCTGTATTCATCAGATTTTTTTGCTTTTTATGTAAACCGTCCCTTATACGTCTAATTCCCGCGGCGAAGTTACATACTTAATCAATTTCAAGTTTTCTAATTTAATATTATGCCCGGTTTCATTTATGTGTTGGGCTACTTGACGAATCTAATTTACCGAAGCGATAACAGCTGATATGTTCCTTAAATCTGATACTTCTCGCTCTTTTCGTTTGACGCCTTATTACAGTCTTGAACATACGTTCATATCTTGACCATTCAGAACCTCATCAACACTTTTCAATATGCCGTGAAAGGGGAATTTCACGATTTTTTTGCCGTTGGTTTCTACCAGAATTAAGGTCGTGGAATTTCTTACGTATTGCCTATGTTGGGACTCTCTTAAGCATGCAATCGACATCTATAGAAGAGTAACCGTTCTAATTAGCTACTTATTTTATGAATTTAAATTTCTTTGTTGAACCTACTTCTACTTAAAGGGAATTTAATTAATCTATTAATTAATTAATTAGACTTGTGTGGTGCGGAGGTTACCGACACTTTTGTGTTGCTTGGAAATCACAGTGTAAATGGCACGGAAAACATTTTGCAAAGAATCATTGAACACTTACTCATATTTCAACAAGTGTACATGTGACTTGTCCAAATTTTGTATTTTTAATTAGGGATATTAATAAATAAATGAGACTACTTGATATGTTTCTTTTAATACCAATATTGTAATGCGACAACTATGTCTAGTTATGCACATGCGCATATGAGCCACATGAGATGAGAGCCGTAAACTGGAGGATTACTAAAAGAAATTAGGAATAACTGTCCTTATGTTATTTTTTAATTGGTTATTAAATAAAACTACTTTAATATAATTTTTTAGTCAAATAGGAGTATTATAACTTGATAACAATAAATAGGCCGTTTTAATTTTTTTTTAACATAGCACCTTAAATTTCCCTGCACATAAATTAATTATTTAATTATCTTTAATTTCATTTCCACACATATTCATTAGTTATTTTTCTTATGTTATGGCATGAATTTCTTTTTAAATTTCAGGGTCAGGAAAATTTAGTAAGTAATCAAAATACCACATTTATGATGAATAGTGGCACAATATATACAGATACAGTACAGGAAATAAAATTCAAAAGCCTATATACTCCCATTAACATTCTTAATAATACCTGCATTCCCACTAAGTTATAAATAACGTACTAAAATCATGTACCAACCATTTCATAATTGGATCATAGTTGTGAAAATATTGGTATCATATTTAATTTATATAGTTTACTCATGGCCTTTTATTTTAACTGACTTTTTTTTTATTTCTGACGGTTTGGTCTATATTATTTGCTGTAGTCTTTTCTTTTTATTTATTTTGCACTGTAATTGGTGATTGTAGATGTAGTAGGAGTTGTAGCAGATCTTGTTGTTTTAGACGAAATGTTTGAAATTTCTAATTTTCATTTTAAATTGAGTATTCCAAACCTTAAAATCCCACTAAATAAGAAACGCATTAATTATTGGTGTTGTTTTTGTGTTTCTAGAAATGTGTACTATGATCGTTAGTTACCATTACATTCTTAAACCTCGACTATTATTTAAACAAAAAACAGCTGGTTATATTTTCCATTGTTAGATATAGATTTTTTTTGCAACATAATTATAGAGCAATTAAAATATAAAACTGCCCTTATACATCTTAATACCTTATTCTGGGATGCTGTTAGTATCGTTGATATGCGAATACGGTGTATCTAAGTCAAAACGGTACGCCCTCAGATAAATTTAGTAAGCACCCTTACGAACAAAAATTAATTTAACGAAATAACAAACATAAAGATAATTAATATTCCAAATATAATCCATTACAATCGATAGTTATTTGCCATTATCTAGTAAGATTGTCGATTCCACACCGGCACTATTCCGTTGAAAAAAGGCGAAGAACTCGCGGCATTCTTCTATCTCCACGACATTGCTGAAAACAGGCCCAGTGAGAAGGCGTGTCACTGACGTGAGAAGGTGGTAATCAGATAGTGCTACTTCATCCATCAAATTCTTGCAGTTTTTTGGGTCGTATGCAACCACCTTTACCAACCAGCTTTATTTTGATAGAATAGCACGCAACCTCCGTGGACTAATGCGGGGAAGCTTTCTCTTCCAACTGCACACATCTGATTCAATTGCTCGCAGTGTAGTTCGGAGTTTAACGGTCTTCTGGTACTAATTCAAAGCGAATAGCACCTTGATAATTCCTCAAAAAAAAAAAAAAAACAGCATTATCTGTGCTTCAAAGCTATCTAGCTTGATCGCAGGTTCTGCAGATTTTCCACGGTTTAACCAGTGATTTTATTTGTTTGGATTACGAAGATACGTTCACGTTTCATCGCATGTTAAAAGATATAGAAATTGAGATCTTGTGGATCGGCAAGAAGTTGATTACAGAATTGCACTAATCCCTATGCCGGTTTTGCAATCAATTGATGATCCGGATAACCTTTAATGAACCTATTCACTGTACCTTCAACATTATTAAAAAGAGAACACAGAGTACTTCGCTGCTACTATTACGTACGCTGCAGGCGGCAGCGAACTAGATACTGACTAGTGTTTCGCATGCGAGAGTCCATTCGTTAGCTGTGCCGATGGTGCGCGCCAGATTTTGCCTACTCTAATCATATCTTCGTTTTTGTTTACTACGTGAGATAGTATGAGACAGCTTTTTAGATTTTACTTTTCTTTAAAGACGTGACGCTTGATTATTAAGTTAGTTATTGGTTATTTCACCACCCACTCTATACTTCACCGGATTTCACTCTAGTCTTGGATTGGATTTCTTTCCCTGAATGTGAATATTAAAACCATTTGTTATGGTATACCGGTTCATTCTTTTCTTATTACTTCTAATATCCAATTTAATTACTTGTAGATAAATATGTTTATCATAATACACATTTTCTTTCCGTCTTACGAGTAGATCTAACATTTCTGCCTTGCTTACTTATATTTACTGTTTGTATTTCAACCTCAATAGGGAAAAGGCACAGGCTCTGGGCACCGTACTTTGCTTTACGGCAATGCGATTCTCCTGAGGCATCAGAACAGTGACATGGTAAGTGTAAATAATTTTTGTTAATTACTAAAGATGCCATAAAAAAATAATATATGTGTGTGTTGGTTTTGAAATAGATTTTTCTGTTACTGGCAAAAGTTTCTGTTTAGAGAGGTAATTCGTTTTTCGCAATTTTTGGGCATCTACAATTAGTTTAGATTTAGAAACGTTAGTTCACGCCAAATATATTATGGTAATTTATAAAACGGGATATAAACACTGTCGACTCTATTTTAGTCTGTTTTCTTTTGGTTATCTTTCACGTTTTGATACTTAAATACACGAAAGTAAAAAATGGAAAATTATATAACAAAATTTGCATGTATTTGTTATACTTGATAATGCTTTAGGATATTAATCACCATGTTATATCTATTTGGGTTTCGGTAACATATTTCAAGTACTTTAGAATGATACTATTAATATTAACGTATCATATTACTTTAATCGAAATAAATAAAAACTGATTTGCTGGTTTATAGATTTACAATTTTAACGATTTGGAACGTCATTGATTGAAAGCTATAAATTTAACACGTCATTATGAGCTGAACAGAAGAGACTACAGTGAAACTTGTTTACAACGGAACCTGGCTGGACCAAACTTGTGCGAAAATGATTCAGATTTTATAGAATTTGTTATACGTTCAGAAAGGAAGCAATAATTTTAATTTCCTATCGTCTTTTAGAGATCTCTAATGTTGCAATATCATTTTAACATATTCAAATTACCAAAATTAAATTAATTAATTATTATATGATTGCAGCCGTTTTGCTTTTCTCAGAAGAGCTGTATTAATTTCGTACTACAACGTAGTAGGCTATTGCAGTATCAAGTTTAGCTGGAAATGTTCACAATGATACCATGTTTCAAGACAGCGTCGAGAATTATGTCTCATGGTTGTGTACGAGGGTAGTCTGAAAAATGTCAAAAAGTTTCAACTATCGTTTGCCACACTTAAATTTTGGTCAGTTGAATTTAAACGTGATAGCACCAGCTTGGTTGACAGCCAAAAACTGCAACCACTACCGATAACACCGGAAAGGTTCACCAAAGAGTGCTAGACGAATGTCAAATTGAGGTTAAAGAAATAGCAAAGGCTGTGACCATCTTGAAAAAACGTGTTTGTCAAATATGGACTGAAGTCTTGGGCAACGGTGTGTTAACTACCGCGCTTGCTCACTCAGGACCAAAAACGCACTTGAATGAACATTTCCAAAGGCATGTTGAAGAAATGGATCGAGTTTTGGCGTCGATTAATAACTGTAAATGAAACTTCAATACACTAGTACAGAAACTATTCACTAAATCTGGCCGCCCAGCAACTTTTTGCTGTTTCCTAGGCTCAAAGTTTCTCTAGGAGGACAAAGATTTTCATCGATTGAGAAGTCCGTCATACTCGTAAACGCCTACTTTGCAGAACAAGTTACTATTTGGACAGATTAAAGACATAGGACCATAATTGGGAAAAGTCTTTAGACTTACAAGGAAATCTTGACAACTGACAAAAAAATACTTGTTTCTGTGAGAGGCTGGGAGCTTTTTAGACTACCTTCGTATTTACGCGTGTTTAAAGAGTCTGTTACAATATAGCAAAATTTAAATTTTGAGAAACGTGTTAAGAAATCTAGAAGAAAACCTTAAAATAAATGTTGTCTCAGGACTGAGGATTGAAATTTTACCCGAATAAAATTGACGTCACATTCGAAAAAAACTGAAGGTAAAGTTAATCAACTGGTAGAAGAAATTTTATTATTACGGTTTACTATGAGGCTAGTAGATAGATAATTATGCCATATCCAATTCGAAATAATCCTCAAAGTGACTTATATCTATGCGTCATAGTAACCATTGCATCATAGTGGACCATGTCACGTGGTAGCCCACTGTACTTTGCACACATGTCAAAGAGTAGTGTGATTTATAATAAATTGCTAAATTTAAATTGTATGCATTCATATACCGACTTCCACAAGTAATGCATAAAATTCATACTTCTTTTTTAGTTTGACTTAAGAAAGAGTTAACAAACATTTCGACTTGTCCGTTGTTAACAAGTTCCCTTTTATTTTTTGTTATTTTTGCTTTAAGCAGACCGCAGTGTGCGTTAATCAGGAGTATAACATTTTTCCTTTTTAGACAAGATTTCACATATAGGATCCATTGTAAAGAAGTTTCGCTTTTGTTAAGGTTTAAGAGGTGTTCTCTTTTTTTCTTATTCATTAAAAATAACATGTTTGATCAAGAGACAGGCAATGTAAACATGCTTTCAGTTGGCGTCTAAAAATTATAGTCGGTTTTGCTTTGGCATGATTCACATATTGAGTTATTGTAACCAATTGCTTCCCGCTTTGCTTCCATTATCTGGCGTGGTACAACAAAGAGTTACAATGCTAAGATTGGTTTTCTGCATTTAGTTAATTACCCAAACGAAGTACGTCTATGTTTGCTATAAAAAATGACATAGTCTTCTTGCTCTTATAAATTACCATAAATTAAATGCCAATAAAATAATATAATGAATATGGCTTCTTGTACAAAGCAGCACCCCTTACACTCCATGCTCGACGCTTTGCGTTTTTTAAGTCACATTTAGGTTAATTCGTTTGTATTTATTATTTCAGTACTTAGCATGTCTATCGACAAGTTCTAGTAACGATAAGTTAGCTTTCGATGTTGGTTTGCAAGAACACAGTCAAGGCGAAGCTTGCTGGTGGACGGTGCATCCAGCAAGTAAACAGAGGTATACAAGTATTGCTTTAATGCTTAGCGCATGCGTTATATTTCTCGCTTTTTTAGATCTGAAGGTGAAAAAGTACGAGTTGGTGACGATCTCATCTTGGTATCTGTTGCGACTGAGCGTTACTTGGTAAGCCTTTCTCCTACTTTAAATAATTAAACCAATCAAATTGGGGTTCTGTTGATTTTAGCATACGACAAAAGAAAATGAAATGTCAATTGTAAACGCTAGTTTCCATGTTACCCACTGGTCCGTGCAACCTTACGGCACGGGAGTTTCACGAATGAAATATGTAGGTTTTGTATTCGGCGGTGACGTATTACGTTTCTTTCACGGTGGCGATGAGTGTCTGACCATCCCTTCGACTTGGAGCAGGGATCCCGCTCATAAGTACGTTTGTGTAAAAATTATCAGCATTAAGTTATTTTACACATATTATTCCAGCATTGTAATTTATGAAGGCGGCGGTGTGATGTCCCAAGCTAGATCTCTTTGGCGTTTGGAGCTAGCGAGGACAAAATGGTCTGGCGGTTTTATTAATTGGTCGCATCCCATGAGAATTAGGCATATTACAACCGGCAGATATTTGGGTGTTAACGAAAATAATGAACTAATTCTTGTAGGGAGGTAAATCACAGATAGTCTATTGTCATTAAATATCTTTAAAATGCCAAATCGTTTTTTATAATAATACAGGGACGAAGCAACTACTGCATCGTCGGCATTCTGCCTTCGCAAAGAAAAGGATGATCAAAAAGTGGTTCTTGAAGATAAAGACTTAGAAATAATAGGTTTGCCTATAATCAAATACGGCGACACTACCGTTATTGTTCAACATTCTGAAACTGGATTATGGTTGTCGTACAAGGTGAAATAATGCAAGTGTTTATGGAAATACCATATCGACTAATAAAATATTTTATTTCAGTCTTATGAAACTAAGAAAAAGGGCCTTGGTAAAGTCGAAGAGAAACAAGCGGTCCTTCACGAAGAAGGAAAAATGGACGACGGGTTAGATTTCAGCAGAAGTCAAGAGGAAGAATCAAGAACAGCTAGAGTTATCCGTAAATGTAGCTCCCTTTTCAACCAATTTATCAAGTAAGTAGTGAAGCTAGTAGTTTCTCGCCTTTGGTTTTCAACTACTTCAAACTTCTCAGAGAATTAAAAATTATAATAATTTCTAGTTGACCTAGCAAGAAGATTATTATGACATTATTTTTTAGTGGCTTAGAGACGCTACAGACAAATAGAAGACATTCCATGTTTTTTCACACGGTGAACCTAAGCGAAATGGTAATGTGCTTGGAAGATCTGATAAATTATTTCGCACAACCTGAAGATGATATGGGTAAATTTATACTAATTTCTTCATGTTATATACACTTTTTAACCTATCCTTCTTCAAATGTTCAGAACACGAAGAAAAACAGAATCGTTTAAGAGCTCTGAGAAACAGACAGGATCTGTTCCAAGAAGAAGGCATTCTAAATTTAATTTTAGAGGCAATCGATAAGATCAATGTGATCACATCACAAGGTTTTGTCGCTTCTTTAGCTAGCGACCAGAGCTGGGAAGCCATTTCAGGGTATTTGTACCAATTATTAGGTGTGTAAGGATTATTATCTGTTAAACAATATGTTATCTGATTTTTTTTTATACTTCTCAGCTGCGATAATCAAAGGAAATCACACCAACTGCGCGCAGTTTGCCAATTCGAACCGTTTAAATTGGTTGTTCTCTAGATTAGGTTCTCAAGCTTCTAGCGAGGGTACTGGTATGTTGGACGTATTGCACTGTGTCCTCATAGATTCTCCTGAAGCTTTAAACATGATGAGGGTATTTCATTTCTTGTTTTCGATATTGCAATATAATTCGGGTTTTTTTGTTGGTTTGTAGGATGAGCACATCAAAGTTATTATTTCGTTATTGGAGAAACATGGTCGAGATCCTAAAGTTTTAGATGTCCTTTGTTCGCTTTGTGTTGGTAATGGTGTGGCAGTCCGTAGCTCGCAAAATAATATCTGCGACTTCCTATTACCAGGGAAAAATCTCTTGCTCCAAACGCAACTGGTTGATCATGTTGCAAGGTAAGACATTTTGAAGGTGGTTGAATTCTTTAATGAAATTTTGTTATTTTAGCGTACGTCCAAATATTTTCGTTGGTAGAGTTGAAGGGAGCGCCATCTACCAGAAATGGTATTTTGAAGTAACAGTAGACCACTTAGAACAAACAACGCATATGACTCCTCATTTAAGAATTGGTTGGGCTAATTCTAAAGGGTAAATGGCTGTTTAGATATGTAATCAATGTGACAAAATTTGTTCCAACTTCTTTAGATATGTACCATACCCTGGTGGTGGTGAGAAATGGGGTGGAAATGGTGTAGGTGACGATCTTTATTCTTTTGGCTTTGATGGCTGCTACCTTTGGACTGGTGGACGTAGTAGCCAAGTGATATTTAACCTAGCTGAACCCTACATCAGAAAAAGTATTTCTACTTATTTGTTTTTATTTAAATCCAAAATAATCACGTTTTATTTTAATTATAGATGACGTAATTGGTTGTGCACTTGATCTAACGATACCAATGATATCTTTTACATTTAATGGTAGACCTATTAAAGGGAGCTTTAGAGATTTTAATCTAGATGGAATGTTTTTCCCGGCAATTAGTTGTTCTTCGAAATTGAGGTATGCAAATATGCAAGTTTTATGAATCATATTCTGACAAGCAATTATTATAGTTGTCGTTTTTTATTGGGTGGTGACCATGGTCGACTTAAATATTTACCACCAGAAGAATTTTCGCCATTAATTGAAAGTTTATTACCGCAGCAAATATTAAGCTTGGACCCTTGTTTCTATTTCGGAAATTTAAATAAAAGCGTATTAGCCGGACCACTAACTGTAGAAGATGATACAGCATTTGTGCCAAATCCCGTAGATACATCAATGGTAACAAAGATCTGTTGGGGCTTGATTACCATAAGAAGCTACAATTCAATATTCGTAGGTTACTTTGCCATCTTACATAGAAACCATTAAAGACAAACTTGCCGAAAATATACATGAGATGTGGGCAATGAATAAAATTGAAGCTGGTTGGCAATGGGGCGAAGTGAGAGATGATATGCGTCATATTCATCCATGTTTGGTTCCTTTCGATAAGTTACCACCAGCTGAGAAGAGATACGATTCACAATTAGCCGTACAAACATTAAAGTAAGATGTGTACCAAGGATTACATGTTACATATGAATATAATTTACTATTATTATTTACTTTGCGCAGGACAATCTTAGCGCTGGGTTATTATATATCCATGGACAAACCACCATCTCGCATTAAAACAATTCGTTTGCCAAACGAGCCATTCATGCAGGGTAACGGATATAAACCCGCTCCCTTAGATTTAACCGCTATTACTTTATCTCCAAAAATGGAAGAACTCGTCGACCATTTGGCTGAAAACACTCATAATTTGTGGGCAAAGGAAAGGATTCAGCAACATTGGACGTATGGTCTTAACGAGGTACTTCAATTGATATAAATTTGCTTCCTATCTGACTCCGATTAATATTTTCAGGACCCAGACATGTTGAGAAGTCCTCATCTTGTGCCATACAGTAAAGTCGATGACGCTATCAAAAAAGCTAACAGAGATACTGCTTCTGAAACCGTGAGGACGTTACTAGTCTATGGTTATAATTTAGATCCGCCTACTGGAGAGCAACACGAAGGTAAATCTATTAATAAAATATACCACTGAAAATTACTTTCAATTGTTATGTGGGCATTTTCGTCTGATCGTACATGAGACGAGTATTATTAATACTGTCGCGGGAGGATGTTAAAAATTATGGGAGAATCTTCCGATTGTAAGTGTTGTATACGCTGAATATAGTGTGGATATCAGACTTGACTGGGTATCCCGTTATATACAGGCTCCGCCTTCACACGTCTCATAATAGTATTTCTCAGGATTGTGATGCTTGTAGGTTAAATAGTTTTACAATTTTTACTTAAATTTTATCAATTGTGCTATTACTTATTTATGTTCGTTCACAAAGTTATATACATTAGTTACAAAAGTTACTTGCAAAAAATGATTTGATTATCCAATTTCATCAAACTTTCTTTTTCTAGCTTTATTAGCTGAAGCTAGTAGGCAACGCCAACTCAGCTTCCGAACATACCGAGTTGAAAAAACCTACGCGGTTAGTTCGGGTAAATGGTACTTTGAATTCGAAATCCTTACCGCCGGACCAATGCGAGTCGGTTGGGCTAAAGCCGATTGCGCATCAGGGTGCATGTTAGGTTCAGATGAAAAAACTTGGGCGTTTGACGGCTACAATGTAAGTATTTTCTCATTATTTAATATTTCAAGTACATAATTTTTTTGGGACGATATTAATTTGTCGCATTATTTATTTGAAACTAATAGAATATTCAGAAATATTCTGGATGAGATATCAAGTCGGAGATGCTATAATATGTTTTTTACATCGTATAGATGGAATGATTAGACGAGTTTTTATTTAATAATGTTGGTGTTTTTGAATTGCCTACCTAATGTTAGAATGTTAAAAAAAATTATATAATTATTTATACCATTACTCTAATTTTATATTATCTACACATTTCCTCCTTTCTGAGCGTAGATTTCGTGACATGAATCTTACATTTCGCATGTATATACTTGTGTCCATCGCCGACAAGAAACTAACTAAAATTCAAATAACGAATTTATTAAAAAGGAATGTTGGAAAAATGTTTTTAACTTGCTTATGAAGGGGTTATATAAATAATAAAACATTGAATAATATACAATGGTTTAATGATAAAAATTCATTTCAATCTATTTTATTATTAAACTTCTAACGCTTTTCATCTCCAACCTTGATCGTCTGGTTCATTTTAATAGGAAGAAAAAGTGTATTGCAATACAGCAGAATCATTCGGCAAACAGTGGCAAGTCGGCGACGTTGTTGGTGTCTTTCTTGATCTTATCGATCACACAATCAGTAAGATAATGCGTCTTAGAGAAGCTTTCTTTTAGCAGTTGCCGTTACATATTTTGTTTTTAAGTTATCGCTATCTCGTTCTCATTTCCAATGTTTATCTTGTTTACCTTTATGTTATTTTCTTTAATAAAAGATACACTGTGAAAATTTTTGTTTCTATAATGCTTCTCACAAATTTGTTTTCCATTTCTTAACTTTGCCCGATTACTTGTTTTTATTAACACCAAGTTTCGTGTTTGTTTGGATTGCATGATCCGTTATGTTTCTACTAATGGAATCCAGATGTATCTTGTAAATATTTTGATTCATGCGCTGTTAATTGATGAAGAAGAGATTGTTTAATATGAAATATTTATAAAGAGATCTGGCGTCTATTTTTGTCATTTCAAAAGCAACATTATTAATGTTTTGATTTTTTAAGGTTTCTCGCTGAATGGTGAACTACTAATGGATGCTCTTGGTGGTGAAACAACATTTGCTGACGTGCAAGGTGAAAACTTTGTACCGGCATTTACGCTAGGTGTAGGACAGAAAGCAAAACTTACTTTTGGTCAAGACGTAACTGTTTTAAAATATTTCACTACTTGTGGTTTACAAGAAGGTTACGAACCCTTCTGTGTGTAAGTAATATATTGCATTTATACATTTTTTTTATCAATATGTTTTTTTTATAATCGAAACGTCAAATAGATATATTAGGTAACCAAATAAGTTCATGCTGCTTTTGTAAAAATCAAATTGCTATGAAGATTGTTGATCGATAGCACATAATTATTGTCAGCTACTTTAGTATTAATCCTCCTCTTATTGGATACCTGCACTTTTGGTGACAATCATTTAACTAATATCTTTAAATAACTTAAAATGGTAATAAATAAGACTTTAATTCGAGGTTGTTTACTCTATGACATCAAAGCTACAACGACGGCGCAAATAATGCGATACATATTTTTTAACAGCACAGGAGTGGTTCCAGAAATTTTTTTCAAGAGGTTTCAGCTTGACCAATGAAGCTCGCTCTGAGAGACCGAAGATCGTTAACAACGAAGATACTCAACAGGTTGCGGACGCAAATTCCAGTACAATGTGCTTAGAGATTGCAGAAAGGTTCAATGTGAGCGATGAAACCATTTGCACCGTTACCAGCTAACAAAGTTGTGGAAGTTGGAAAATGGATTCCACACGAATTATCAGATGATAACAATTTCAATCGTCTTACCATTTATTCGGGAAACATTTTTGCTGTGTATTTGGTGAACAGCAGTCGGAATTGTTCATTATGAGTTCTTGGAAATGGGTTACACCAACTGAAAACTTGCATTGTGAGCAGCTTCAGCAATTACAGGCATCACTTATACATAAACAGCGTTCTTTGATTAATCCAAAGAAAGTGCTTTTCTTATAGGACAATGTCAGACCTCATACCGCAAGAGTGACTCGGGAAAAAATTTCTGAACTTGGCTGAGCAATATTCCGTATTCTCCTGATATTTCACCATTTGACTAGCGCTGGGCATAGTGACTGCATTTTGCAGTCGATAGAAGTCAGTGAACGCGTAGCCCAATCCGCATTCGAATCTTTCTCTTATCGAATTCTCAATTGCACCCCATTCATATTTACGTACTCTTGACTACTGTTAATTTTTTGATTTAAAATCCGTAGAGTAACATCACTTTGGTAAAAGGTCATAGAGTTTTATGGCAATTATTTCGATGAATAATAGTATATTATTGTTTATTAATAAATATTTATTTTACCATCAAAAGCCGCACGAACTTTTTTGATTACCTGATACATACAAGGATTATAATATGCTTATTTTATTGAATAGAAATATGAATCGTCCTGTTACTTATTGGTTCACTAAAGACCAACCAATATTTGAAAACACTGACGATATGGCAGATACCAAAATTGACGTAACTAGGATCCTGGCAGGTTCCGATACTCCTCCCTGTTTGAAAATAAGTCACAACACATTTGAAACTATGGAAAAAGCTAATTGGGAATTTTTGCGATTGAGTTTACCTGTTATCTGTCATCCTACATTCGTAACGTAAGCTCTGCCGACATTATGCGTAATGAAAAGTAATGATATTTGTTATTATTCTTATAGCGAAGAAGAAAAAATGCATCGATGGCAAGAAATAAAGATTCGCCAACATCGGCTAAGAGTGGAAGCGGAAAATCAAACAACGCCAGCTCATATTGAACAAATTATGAAGAGTGGATTTTCAATGAGTGATATTAAAGGTACTAATGTTGTCCTTAAATAGAATATTTCAATTTAAAAGGCGTAATATTTCAGGTTTACATCGAAATTATTCGGAAGATGCAGTTGAAGCTGACGAGATTATAAAAACCAACAAACCGACAAAACCAAATCCAGCTAGGCCTCCAAGAAAAGGTTCCTTATCTAGAACTATACCGCAATTCGAAATAGAGAATGGTACTAACTACAACGCTTTCTGATTACTCCCTTATTATCCCTGTTGTAGATTTTCCACTCGGGTTGAATGTGGGTTCCTCGAAAGTCCACCGCTCCAACAGCGAGCTAGATTTCCAACGCTATCAAGATATGAACATGCACAATATGCCTGTCGACAAAGACGATAAGAAAAAAAGAGGCCGGTCTCCCTTCAGGTACACCATTCGCTTGTTCAGAGTGTAGGTGTTTTTAAATGACTTTTCGATTTTTTTGCATAATCGACAGTTGTACTGTACGCAGGTATGATACTAACACGACATAGCAGCAACTAACTTAATACACACTCACACACACATTCACCTAGATATTGTACTATGGTTTCATTTTAATTTCACATAGAATTATTGTGTGCATGTATCGTAGGCTCTAGATCGGTTGATATAAAATTAACATATTAAAATTGACATTTGCAATTTTAGATGATTGAATAAAAGTAAGCATGTGAATATGAATTTTTATCTTGTTAGATCTAGAATAATTTAAATTTGTACAAGAACTAACACAAACGCTTTAATACGGGAAAATATTTTGGATTCATATTGTCGCATACACAATTTCAACGTGAAGCTGTAATATATGAAACTCGTTTGTGGGAAATGCACAGAAATTCGAAAGTGTAGACATAATAATACTGCGATGTATATGAAATCTCATGTTAATTATTCGACCTCTAATTTCGTACATTGGACACGGTAGACAACATCTTATGCACGTTTGAAGCTAGTCGCAAGTTGTACATTTTACATTAAACAAAAAAAAGTCAGAAATTTAAAAAAAAACGATTTATAAGTCGCTCTTAAAAGCTGGAAATGCATACGAAAAGGAAGGAAGTCACTTATTGCCGGAATTATTATTTATGAAATAATATTCTTATTTTTTATCATACATTCATCGTGAATGGATACGCTAAATTTGATATCGAGGTCAGAAAAAAGGTTTTTTTTTTTTA
>LR737390.1:8052989-8232263 GCA_902655005.2 Marronus borbonicus
ATTAAACTTGTGTGGTGCGGAGGGTGCCGATACTTATGTGTTGTTTACCATACTACGCCACAGTCCTTGCTATCATTATGGCAATGTTTTACTTAAAAGCGTAAACTATTAGAATTTTGCGTAGAAAAAATTCGTTATAACCAATGGATTTTTTTTCTAGTTGGTAGAGATGAACACCGTAAGGGTCTCTTGCATATGAAAATGGCGGAAGGAGCAAAACTACAAATGTGCTACCTCTTACATCATCTCAACGATATACAACTACGACATAGAGTTGAATCTATTATCGCGTTCAGTCACGATTTCGTAGGAGACGTCCAATCGGATCAACTGAGACGTTATATTGAAATCAAACAATCAGATTTACCATCTGCCCTCGCTGCCAAAAAGACGAGAGAGTTTAGATGCCCACCAAAGGAACAAATGAACGCTATTCTAAGTTTCAAAAACTTAGAAGACGTTGACAAGGAAAACTGTCCACTAGGAGACGAATTAATGGAACGCATGAATAACTGCCACGAAGGACTTATGTACCAAGTTTCTTTGAAGGCTTTGCTGGCACCAGCACAGGAAGAGGTAAGACAGACGTACACTTTCTATTATACAGACTTATGAGTTCAACAAAAATAGATCGTTAAAGACCAGAAGAAAACTGGAACGATGTCTAAACTGTATAATTTTATAAACGCCGTAAAAGAGCTGGAAGAAGAATTTAAACCAGAAGAAGAAACTGTTAAGAAAACTCCAGAAGAAATATTCAAGAAAGTTCTAATCAGTACGATTGTATCATGGGCACAAGAGGCCCAGATCGAAACTGCTAAATTGGTACAAGAAATGTTCAGGTTAGATTCTTTATATTCTTTGTTTAACGTCATCAATTCTAATTGTCGTATTTCGATTCAGTTTACTTGTACGTCAGTACGATTCGGTCGGCGAATTAATACGAGCACTGCAAAAGACATACGTCATCAATTCCAAAACTAAGGCCGATGTTGCCGAAATGTGGGTAGGACTAAGTCAGATCAGGACATTATTGCCGGTGCAAATGTCACACGAGGAAGGAGAACTAATGAGGGAACGTTTATGGTAGGTGTTACAAAATAAAATTTCATATTTCTATTGGAAAAGTATACTATTCGTGTTAAAACTAACGCTACTATAATCACTAATTCAGAGAGTTCATTTTTAATTTATAGTATCAAGCTGATACTCTTAAATCACAACAAATTTACAAATATCTCTGATCTCCTGTAAATTCCATTTATAACATTAAAATACATATTATAAAGGAGCCAAATTTGGAATTATTATAAAAAGGGTGGGATTATTTCTCTTTTCATTTTAGGAAACTTGTAAATAACCACACATTCTTCCAACATCCCGATTTAATACGAGTTCTAAGAATTCACGAAAACGTAATGGCAGTAATGATTAACACCTTAGGCCGCAGATCTCAAGCCCAATCAGACGCAAGCGCTCAAGCACAACAAGGTGAAGGAGAAATAGTTTCAAAAGAAAAGGTATTTTTTTACTTTTGAATTTATAAAAATGTTGAACACATCATATTTTCAGGATACATCTCATGAGATGGTGGTAGCTTGCTGTCGTTTTCTTTGCTACTTTTGTCGCACTGGTAGGCAAAATCAAAAAGCTATGTTTGAACACTTCGACTTCCTTCTAGACAACAGTAATATCTTGCTATCCAGACCGAGTCTGCGCGGTTCCACCCCTTTAGATGTGGCTTACTCGTCACTTATGGAGAACACGGAATTAGCTTTAGCGTTGCGGTATTACGTCACTGCATTTGTTGCCGCAATGTAACACGATAACATTTTGATTTGTAGGGAGCATTACTTAGAGAAGATTGCTATCTATTTATCCCGGTGTGGTTTGCAATCTAATTCTGAACTAATTGAAAAAGGCTACCCAGATTTGGGATGGGATCCAGTTGAAGGTGAAAGATATTTAGATTTCCTACGCTTCTGCGTTTGGGTATGACATTTGGTGTTATGTCATATTACAATGCAATTGAAACCTTCTTCACAGGTTAACGGAGAAAGCGTTGAAGAAAATGCTAACTTAGTAATCCGATTACTTATCCGCAGACCAGAGTGTCTTGGTCCAGCATTAAGAGGTGAAGGTGAAGGTTTGCTTCAAGCTATTATTGAGGCAAACATGGTAAATCGATTTGATAACCTGTCTTGCAACACATTTATAATTTTTTTGTTCTTTGTAGATGTCTGAAAGAATTGCTGATAGACGCAAATTGATGGATGAAGCTGAAGGTACTGTAAATGTATCGCAGTTCTCACATCCCTTACCAGAAGGTGAAGAAGATGAAGACTACATTGATACAGGTGCAGCAATTCTCAACTTTTACTGCACATTGGTAGATCTGCTTGGACGTTGTGCTCCAGATGCTGCAGTTATAGCACTGGTACAAATCTCCTCAAATACTAATAATAAAAATAAAACTACCAAATTTGTTTCCTTAATTTTTGATAGGGTAAGAACGAATCTCTTAGAGCAAGAGCTATTTTAAGATCACTGGTACCACTTGAGGACTTACGAGGGGTATTGAGTCTCAGATTTACTTTACAAAATCCAGCAGCTGGTGAAGAACGTCCGAAATCAGACATGCCTTCAGGTCTTATTCCAGGACATAAGCAGTCTGTGGTACTTTTCTTGGAAAGAGTGTATGGTATTGAAACGCAGGAGTTGTTCTATAGATTGCTGGAAGAAGCTTTCTTACCGGATCTTAGAGCTGCTACAATGCTAGATAGAGTAAGTTTTAAGCAGAATTTTGCCACTAAAAACATCGCTAGGCATTTGTCTTTGATTTTAGAATGATGGAAGTGAGTCCGATATGGCACTCAGCATGAATAGATACATTGGCAATTCCATTTTACCGCTCCTAATTAAGCATAGCAAATTCTATAGCGAAGCCGAGAATTATGCTTCATTACTCGACGCTACCTTACATACGGTTTATAGACTCTCCAAGAATCGAATGTTAACCAAAGGACAAAGAGAAGCAGTTTCAGATTTCTTAGTTGCCTTAACAAGTCAAATGCAACCAGCTATGTTACTGAAATTGCTCAGGAAGTTAACAATCGATGTTTCAAACCTTTCCGAATACACAACGGTAGCTTTGAGACTTCTAACCTTGCACTATGAGCGTTGCGCTAAGTACTACGGATCTACAACAGGTCAAGGGTTGTATGGTGCTTCATCTGATGAGGAAAAACGTTTGACTATGATGTTATTTTCAAATATTTTTGATTCTTTGAGCAAAATGGATTACGATCCAGAATTATTTGGGAAGGCTCTACCATGTTTAACAGCTATTGGATGTGCCTTACCACCTGATTATTCTCTTTCAAAGAATTATGACGATGAATGGTATACAAGTAAAACTACATCTACAGGTGACTTTCTATACTTTAAAATGAAATGAATTTCTTTAAAATGAAATCTGTTTCAGGACCTGATGGACCTTATAATCCTCAACCAATCAATACTTCATCCGTGCAGCTTAACAATGATCTAAATTCGATAGTGCACAAGTTTTCTGAGCACTACCATGATGCTTGGGCACAAAGAAAATTTGAAAACGGTTGGCAGTATGGTGAAACATGGTCTGATGTCAACAAGACCCATGCTCGTTTGAAACCATACTCAATGTTGAATGATTATGTAAGAATAGAACTCATTAAATATTCGCTAGTAGACTAAATGCATTTACATATTTGTTCAAAAAGCAACAACCATTTTTTTCGTAAGCGTTGAATATTGGCCCTCTTATTGCGGAACATTGCTCACTTTACCCCAGCCTTAAATTAAAAGATGTTGGAGGTGTCAGATTCCAAATCTCTGTGTAATACATTACACTTTACTAAAAAGCCATAGCAAAACCAAACTTACAAGACACACTATTACCTCTTTGCGATATACTACTACTACTTAAAAATAAATTATAAGAATAGCCTTTTTTCTACAAAATCAATTGATGTATTTTTTTCTTTCTACAAGTGTATTTTTCTATATATGCAACAATATTTATAAATTATAGGAAAAGGAACGCTATAAAGAACCAGTCCGCGAATCCTTGAAAGCTTTACTAGCTTTAGGTTGGTCAGTTGAACATATTGAAGTGGATGTACCTACAAATAATTCCATAAGAAGACAATCAAAAGCTGGTGATGCAAATTCACCGTACAGTTACAATCCTCATCCAGTTGACATGACCAATTTAACGCTGTCTAGAGAAATGCAAAATATGGCCGAGCGATTAGCCGACAACGCACATGATATCTGGGCTAAAAAGAAGAAAGAGGAACTTAACACCTGTGGTGGAGGCATTCATCCGCAACTGGTACCTTACGACCTATTAACAGATAAGGAAAAACGCAAAGATAGGGAAAGATCTCAAGAATTCTTGAAATATTTACAATACCAAGGTTATAAACTGCATAGGTAGGCGTTTATGTCATAGTCTTTATAGCTTAATTATACTTTCACTTTTTTTTCAGGCCGCAGCGTGTAGGACAGACAGATTCAGAACAAACAGCGACAGGACCAGCAGTTGAATTGCGATTCTCTTATAGTTTACTGGAAAAATTAATTCAATATTTGGATCGTGCCACTGTTAACATGAAATTATTGAAACCATCTCAAACATTTAGCAGGCGAAGCTCATATAAGACCTCATCAAGAGATATTAAATTTTTCTCCAAGGTCGTGTTACCTTTAATGGAAAAATATTTCTCAACACATCGTAATTACTTCATAGCTGTAGCTACAGCTACTAACAATGTCGGTGCAGCTAGTCTTAAGGAGAAGGAAATGGTTGCAGCATTATTTTGTAAACTAGCAAGCTTACTAAGGTCTAAGCTTACGGCATTTGGAGCTGATGTTCGTATAACCGTAAGATGCTTGCAAGTTTTGGTCAAGGCTATCGACGCGAAATCTCTAGTCAAGAATTGTCCAGAGTTCATAAGAACCTCAATGCTGACGTTCTTCAATAATACAGCAGATGATTTAGCACATACTATTATGAATTTGCAAGATGTAAGTTAATTTTTACATAACTTAATTTTTTTTAATTTCATATCTGTCACCTAGGGAAAATACAGCCATTTACGTGGTACACATTTAAAAACATCGTCGTCTTTGTTCTATATACATACGGTTGTTTTACCCGTGTTGACAGCTATGTTCGATCACTTAGCAAATTGTGAATACGGAAGTGATTTGCTTTGTAAGTATTTCTTGGGAAAATGTGTACATTTGCATGTTACATTGTATCTGTTTTTAGTGGATGAAATTCAAGTAGCATCATATAAAATCTTGCAATATCTTTTCACGTTAGGAACGGACCAAACTTTAACGCACGACCGAAAGTACCTTAAAACTGAAATTGAAAGAAATAAGCCAGCGTTAGGCTCATGTTTAGGGGCATTTAGCTCATGCTTCCCGGTAGCCTATCTCGAACCCCATTTAAATAAGCATAATCAGTTCTCTCTTCTAAACCGTATCGCAGATCATTCTCTAGAAGCCCAAGGTTAGTTTTGTTACAACTTGCGTGTTTTTTATCGTTTTTTAATTGGTTTTTATGCAGATATAATAGCAAGAATGGAAAGCTCCATGCCTACTCTAGAAACTATCCTAACCGAAGTGGACCAATTCGTTGATAGCGATAAAACATACACAGATGCTATGCATATTATCGATGTTATTATGCCAATGTTATGCTCATATCTACCATTTTGGTGGTCGCAAGGACCAGACAATGTTAGTCCAACGGGAGGGTAAGTTTTTGCAATTGTATCAGTTCGTCTTTCAATACAAATTCAATACAATACGTTTTTTAACGTCATGATAATAAGGAACTACACAAAAAGTTAAGGGTTTTAACGTATGATAAACTGATATAAACTTTCTAATTCTATCGCAACGATTGAAAAACAAATCATTTTTAACGCGTGTCTTTTCGTCCTGTTTATGACGTCACCCGGTCGAATTAATCAGCCACTTCATTTGACATTGCTAGAGGTGTATTCGTATTACAATTTTTGACATTAAAAACTAATTTAATAATATTCATGTTATTGCCCAAGGACAAAACCTGTGTTAGGACAAACTAATAAACATACATATGGATGAATACAAAATGAAATAAATATATTATAAAAGAAAAAGAAAAACAATAAACTAAGCTAGTCTATCAATGATATAAATAAGATATATCATCATATAATAAGTCTGCGTTGCGGCAGATGGTGTCTTTTGTAATAAATTGGTAAAATTAGAAGAGAAGCGAGAGGATAAACGAAATATGAGGAAATCGATAAAGGAAAGGAAATTAGGAGAGTTATAACTGAGTAATTTTCCAAACGAATCTTGCTCCGGAAATATCTCTACCGTTTATCATGACTTCCCAACGGCGACTTATAATCTACACCCTTAACAGAATATAGGTGATCCATTTTAAAGGACAGATACTTTAAGAAGCGGCGCTGCACCTTCTCAATGGTCAATTAGAGGTAGATGTAATGTGGTGACCAAACCGTAAATGCATATTTTTACTTAAAACAAAGTCAAAATGTAGTGTTTTCAGAAGGAACATATTATTGAAGAATTTTCAGGATCGTAGAATAAATATAATAAATAATGAGAAGGTCCTGAAGAAGTTTTTTTTTTATGTGCAATATATAACGTTTTGTATATTTGTCTTCCAAACAATAATTTAATATTCACCTGACAATTCAACGCAGAACAAAATAGTACATGTGACCGTGCCCTAAGAAAGGATACCAGGGTAAAAAACCTATTTTTGATAAAAACGTTTAAAGATTTCCTATCGTTTGCAGCTACGTTATGTTAGTTATTGGCTATGCAATACTATTTCCAGAATTGCGTAGCGAGTCGATACTTACGTTCGATGCTACTATGATGACGTAACGCAAAATTATTCTGGCCCTTTGCTCTGTGGCGCGTATCAAAATACCATAATGAGAATTATGAGGCGTTACAGAGGATGTACGAATAATAATAGCGGTCTGGGACAAACAACTGGCGCAGGAGCATGAAAAAGACTTTCGGAAACAATTTTCTATACTGGGTACTCTTTTTTAGAGCACGTTTACATATTCGTGATGGTAATATATGGTATTGTTACAGTTATAGTAATTATATATAGTTATTAAAAATCGTAATGCTGAAATCGTTATTATTTAGTTCTGAAGTAGTATCGAAAGGAAAAAGCTAAATAATATCATTTTATATCTGAATCATATTTGTAAAAGAAACATACCAATAACAAGCGAAATTAAGTAATCGGCTCTGATAATTGCCACCAAAAGAAACCGGCCTGATGGCGACGGGATGACGTCACACTAATCATCGGTGCATTTAAAAGCGTTAAAATTAAAAATGATTAAATTTGATTCTTAAGGATTTTAATATTTTTTTTCTCTCAAGATAGTCAAACTTGAATGAACACTTCTTGAAAATTATTCCTAAATAGCCCTTACATAAAACTTCTATTGCAAAACAAATTTATTTTGATTTAAGTGCTCATGTAACCATGGTAACTGCAGAACATATGAACCAATTGCTTAAAAACGTACTTAAATTGATCAAGAAAAACATCGGCAATGAAAATGCCCCTTGGATGACACGAATTGCAGCTTACACCCAGCAAGTTATCATAAACAGCAGTGAAGAACTTCTTAAGGACCCCTTCTTACCTTTAGCAGAAAGAGTCAAAAAGCGCACTGAAAATATGTTCCACAAGGAAGAGAGTTTACGTGGTTTCATCAAGAGCTCAACAGATGATACATCGCAGGTATGTACTATTCCTTAGTTAAAATAAACTGTAATTTTTATTCTATATTAAATAATTAATGCAGATTGAGACGCAAATACAAGAAGACTGGCACTTATTAGTTCGTGATATTTATTCATTCTATCCATTGTTGATAAAATATGTGGATCTCCAAAGAAACCATTGGTTACGTCATAATATCGCAGAAGCTGAAGATTTGTACAATCACGTTGCGGATATATTTAACATATGGTCAAAGTCTCAGTATTTCTTACGAGAGGAGCAAAACTTTATCTCCGTCAACGAAATAGACAATATGGTTCTTATTATGCCTACCGCAACTAGAAGAACGGTCGTCCCAGATGGCACCCAACCGACAGGTGGTAAAGCTAAGGTAAATCTTATACTACAAAACAGATTCTTCTGGATTGATCGACAAATTAATCGTGCTTAAAATAAATGCAGAAAAAGAAGAAACATCGTGATAAGAAACGTGATAAAAATAAAGAAATACAAGCGTCATTAATGGTGGCTTGCTTGAAAAGATTACTTCCTGTTGGTCTTAATTTGTTCGCTGGTAGAGAGCAAGAATTAGTTCAGCATTGTAAAGATCGCTTCCTTAAAGTGAGTATCCTATTTAAAACTCCGATCTGTTTGGTTAAACTCGATTTTATATTTATAGAAAATGCCAGAGTACGAAATTATAGATTTTGCGAAAATACAACTTACTTTACCGGATAAAATTGATCCAGCTGATGAAATGTCTTGGCAACACTATTTATATAGTCAATTAGGCAGTAAGAAAACCACTACGGTTAATACAACGGATCCAAATAGTAAAAACCAATTAGAAGAGACAGTTGAGAGAATTGTTGCTATGAGCAAAGTACTTTATGGCCTACATATGGTGCGTTTATTTTAGTAATACGTTCAATATAACTTATTTGGTAGTGGTTTTAGTTGGTATTGTAACTTTCAAGATTGTACTCTGCAATAGAAAACGAAATTATTTAAGTTGGTACTCATAGTATTTAAGTTAAAAAATTACAAAAATATATTTCAGTGCTAAGAAAAAAACAAGAAAAAGAATGTAAGTAAAGTAATAGATTTGATAAGGTCCTTTTATAAACTACCGACGAACTTTTATAGATGGTAAGAAATTATAAAGTGAAAAATTTTTCAGCAATTTTCTTCGTACTTCAATGTTAAAAGTTTCTTTTCTGTCTTTAGAATGGACACTTACTGTGGTTTTAAGAATTGCTTCCATTAGGATATAATACACAGGCTGATCCAAATTAACGGGTCGCTTTTGTTATTATTGGTCCAACGAAATTAGTTAAATTGTCAAATTAGTATTTTTGTTGGTGTTTAATATGCAATTAATAGAAAAACAATACGTTTTTTCTTACTAAAATGTACTATTTTTTAAATGCATATTTTTGAAAATGTTGAAATGTAATTCAATTTCTCATATAAAAGCTTTACAAACTATTGTGCTGAAATCAGCAATTGGAAAGTTACAGTGGTTTCTAACTTCTGTCAGATACACATTTACCTAACATGTACTATTGTATTAAAAATTACATGATGAAATTGATGTCCTTGGCGCTATGTGGAGTGATGTTCGCCCAAGTGCGGGCCAACAACCTACGCCAGAGTGATCTTTTTCTGATCCATTTTTAATTCTGCAACGGTTTATATAGCCTCTGGTACCACTGTCCTTATCCTTAGTGTTTTATTAAGTAAATTTATCTCCGGCCGACGATAATTCTGAGGAAACAACAATATTACTCGTCATTAGCTAATATTCGTTTTTAATGTATTTTCTGTTCACAAACACGGGGAAAATACATTTTTTCGTTTTCTTATAAAGTATTCGTAAAATAAATATTATTTCGACAAAGTCGTCAGGTCCGGTAGGTAAATACTAACCCTGTATAATATTTGCACCAAAAATGTTTGCACCTACGGAAATAGATCAAATTAATTGCTGAATTTAGTTGTTCTACAAAAATCAGAGCCATCCATTTAAGGAAGTTAAGCTTACGTTACTTTACGTGAAAAGGTGTGCCGATATTTTCTGTTCGTTTCCTCGAATGCACTAATAAATGTACAAATTTGGAACCTGATTAGTTGCTGATGTACAGCTAACGTAAGCTGAACCAGTAACATCCTGTATAATAAGATGTTGTAACTCTATGCTATATATCTAAGTATGGTTAATAATTAAACGCGATAGAAATGTATACAATGCATCTTTAAGGATGTAAACTGTTCGTTTACACATAGAGTTACGATAGCCTGTACATTGTAGACTACAAACGAAATTAATCTATCTTTCCAAATGAAAAATATATAGCGTGTCCCGTTTGTATAATTTATATTTTCGTTAAATTCGTTATATTCAATTGTTTTTTTCTACTAGTTGCGTATCAGCCCGCAGCAAAAGCACTACTAATTTGCTGATTTAATCAATTTCGTAGGACTAATAATAACAAAGATAGTGATCCGTCGACATATTGAAAAAATCTTGAAATGTGCAATACCATTGTATATAATCTGTTTGTATACAACAGAACATTCTATTTCTTTGCATTATTCATGTTTTAAGTAGTCACAAGTCGAACAAAATCCCTCCCTGAAAACTACTTAGACAACATTTTGATAATTTTTATATGTTTCCTTCGTTACGTTCTATTCATTTTACATTGCACAACAGATCGATCACCCCCAACAACAACAGAAAGGTGTATATCGAAGTGTGGTATCCACACAACGTAAACGCGCCGTATTGTCTTGCTTCCGGCAAGCTTCCTTGCACAGTTTGCCCAGGTTCGTTTATTTTGCTTTTTTCCTCCTGGCTGCATGTATTTCGTGTTTACGTGTTTCTTGGTAGGTGTTTATTAACGGAATTTGGATTTCATTAACTGTTTGTTCGCGTGTGTTTGCTGTACTAACAGGCTTCCAAACCTAAATCGAATAGAGACGGCTGGAAACGCATATTGGGCGCTGCAAGAAAAAGAGCTGCTTTGGCTTGCTTGAGATGTCAGCCACTATACAAGCTAAGCAGGTATTGATTATTTTTAAATACATGTTTTTTGAAAAAGTGAGGAATCTAGATAATCATTTATTGTAGCAGCTGTAGCAATGTCCGTAGTATTACTAAGTTGTTTTATAATAAAAAAATATTGGAATTTGTTATGTATATAAAACGTTCTTAATTTACGTATTTTAATTTTAGACATCGAGCTATTAACATCTTCATACGTTCATACTATGAACTTTGGTTGCAAGATGAAAATGTGGGACAGGAAATGCTTATCGAGGACTTAACGCAAAGTTTCGAAGATTCGGAAAAGAAGAAAGTAGACGTCGTTGTTGAAGAGGGTAAGACGGATCCTTTAACGCAATTGGTGACTACTTTCTGCCGTGGTGCAATGACGGAACGTTCAGGTGCTCTACAGGTTAGTTATTTTTTTTTATATGAAGTTTCTATTATTTTGGTTATATTCAGTGTCCATGAAAGAAATTAAATCATCTGTTAACCAGGTTTTATTCTGAGTTATACAAACCCCGCTCTAAGATATTTTATTTATAAAAATTATAATCATACAAATAAAAATTTCGTTACTATTTCAGGAAGACCCTCTTTACATGAGTTACGCAGAAATTATTGCCCGATCATGTGGCGAAGAGGAAGAAGAGGGCGATGAAGAAGAAGGAGGAGAAGGCGAAGAAGGCGCAGCTTCCATCCACGTAAGTCATATCACAGTACATTTTTCAATTCCCGAATAAACTAATTTATACTGCGGTGCGTGTTCAAAGTAGTACTATATTACTAATATATTATACAGCTTAAAAATCGCTATTTTCCTTTTCACTGCTAGAGGACAATGCATAAACTTATGGTAAGGTTATTCATTTTTTACTATTCGTTACACTTTCTATGAATTTTCATTTAGATGCCGCATGATTTTCGATTTATTTCTCTAGGAACAAGAAATGGAAAAACAAAAACTTCTCTTCAGTCAAGCAAGACTTGCCAATAGAGGAGTGGCCGAGATGGTGCTACTTCATATTTCTGCATGCAAAGGTGTACCATCCGAAATGGTAATGAAAACGTTACAACTAGGTATTTCAGTTCTCCGCGGTGGTAATAGCAACATACAAATGGGCATGCTAAATCATCTGAAAGAGAAGAAGGACGTAGGATTCTTCACCAGTATTGCTGGCTTGATGAACAGTTGCAGTGTGCTCGATTTAGACGCTTTTGAGAGAAATACCAAAGCTGAAGGCTTGGGTGTTGGTTCAGAAGGTAAATTTCTAATTGAATATCTTTCGGAGGTGTATTTATTTATTTTTATGCCCTTTTAGGTGCTGCTGGTGAAAAGAATATGCATGATGCTGAGTTTACTTGTGCCTTATTCAGGTTCATTCAATTAACATGTGAGGGTCACAATTTAGGTATATTTCCTTACAAATCCACCTGCTTCAATAATTAAGTTATTAAATTGCATTCCAGAGTGGCAAAATTATCTTCGTACTCAAGCAGGTAACACAACCACCGTAAACGTAGTCATCTGTACGGTAGACTACTTGCTTCGACTACAAGAATCCATTATGGATTTCTACTGGCATTACTCGAGTAAAGAACTTATTGATCCAGCTGGTAAGGCGAATTTCTTCAAAGCCATAGGAGTTGCTAGTCAAGTCTTCAATACGCTAACTGAAGTAATCCAAGGTCCATGTACTCTGAATCAACAAGCTTTAGCCCATTCGAG
Organism: Marronus borbonicus; assembly: GCA_902655005.2. Lineage (NCBI taxonomy): Eukaryota > Metazoa > Arthropoda > Insecta > Coleoptera > Scarabaeidae > Marronus > Marronus borbonicus. The sequence continues at coordinate 8,065,599 of LR737390.1, forward strand.
GTTATGGGATGCCGTTGGTGGTTTTCTCTTCTTGTTTTCACATATGCAGGAAAAATTGTCTAAAAATTCTAGTCAAGTAGATCTCTTGAAGGAACTTTTAAATCTGCAGAAAGATATGATTACCATGATGTTATCTATGCTTGAAGGTAATGTCGTTAATGGTACCATTGGTAAGCAGATGGTTGACACCTTAGTAGAGAGCGCGTCTAATGTTGAATTGATCTTGAAGTACTTTGACATGTTCCTTAAGCTGAAAGATTTAACATCCTCGGCTAGCTTCCAAGAAATCGATGTTAATAGTGATGGTTGGGTTAATCCTAAAGACTTCAAAGAGAAAATGGAACAACAAAAGAGTTACACACCGTAAGTTTTCTTTAATTCACTCTCATTAAGTCATAATTGAATACTAATCATTAAAATTATATTTCAGGGAAGAAATCGAATTCTTATTGACGTGTTGTGAAGTTAATCACGATGGTAAAGTTGATTACGTAGGTTTTATTGACAGATTTCATGAACCTGCTAAGGAAATCGGTTTTAATTTAGCCGTATTGCTAACCAACTTATCAGAACACATGCCTAATGAACCAAGGTTTGTAAGAATAAACCCAAATAAACGCATGTATAGCTACTTGACACTATTATTGTAGACTATCAAGATTTCTGGAAACGGCTGGTTCGGTTTTGAATTATTTCGAACCGTTTTTGGGTCGTATTGAAATTATGGGCGGTAACAAACGTATAGAACGAGTATATTTCGAAATTAAAGAATCCAACATAGAGCAGTGGGAGAAACCGCAAATTAAAGAGTCTAAACGTGCCTTCTTCTACTCAATCGTAACTGAAGGGGGTGACAAAGAGAAACTAGAAGCGTTTATTAATTTCTGCGAAGATGCTATTTTTGAAATGCAACACGCAAGCGCTTTGATGGCCGTTCAAGATTCTTCAGGACCTGGTCAAACAAGGGCGGCTAGTTATAACTACTTACAAGACGACGAAGAAGAAAGGTGCGCTTGTTTCACTCCGACTGGATAAGTAAAATAAAAATAATACTGTTTATTCACTTTAGGGCAGCCAAAGATCCTATTAGGAAAGGTATTCAAGCTATTAAAGATGGCGTTTCATTTGCTTTATCAGCTATGAGCCCTTCTAATATCAGACATAAAATAATCGAAATGCAACAAATGACTCCATTAGAAATTATAAAAAGTTTCTTTAAAACGTTATTCTACGTATTTTATTATTCAGGTTATGGGGTATCTGCGGTGCTTGGGTAAGTACAGGTATCATTTTGTTAACTACTCTTAACAAAACATTCTTTTTCAGTTATTTCTTAGGAATACTTCTTAACTTGATGCGTGGACCACAAATTGAAGAACCCGTTGTTGCTCAGAAAGAAGAAAAGATTCATCTGCGCATGCTACCGGCTTTACCGGCAACGCCCGATGAACCAAATACGCAGATACAGGCGTTTGGCCTTGACATAACAAAGGAAGAAGGACAGTAAGTACTTCTTGTTTTGTAACAATGCAAAATTAAATAAATGCCTTGTAAGACTGAAGGTGGCACCGCATGAGTCTCCAACGAGTAGTCAGCAATCATCAGCTGAGGGAGAAGGAGAAAGTACCCCAGAAGAACCTACAGATGGCCATCCGGAAACAGCAACACCCGAACAACCAATGTCACTATCTGATCTATTAGGGTATTTATTAGGGTAGGTTAGTGCTACAGTTTTAATTTATTGAATACTTTTAGTGGCGAAGCAGCTAAAAGAGCAGCTCAAGAGAAAGCTGAAGCCCAAGTCGCACAACAGGCTGCCATGCAAGCCATAGAAAGTGAAAGCAAACAAAGTGTACAAGCAGAAGTCTCGGCAATATCTCAAATTAACTTTGGGGCATATGGACAAAGAGCTCTTTCTTTCCTAGCTAGGAATTTCTACAATTTGAAATACGTTGCATTGGTTTTGGCGTTCTGTATAAACTTTATGTTATTGTTTTACAAGGTAAGAATAATGTAAATTTAAACGTGCATACTTATTTAGCGAAAATAATTCTCTCTTTGCTATTTAATGCAGGTAAATGCACTAAAAAGTACAACAGTTTAATTTTTATTGGGTGTACGTCTGTATTAATCCTTTATGAGTTTATTCGTCGAGAGTACTGAGCTACTTCATGCAATACCAAAATATTCTTTAATGTTAATTTTGCTCGTGAATTTTTGCTAAATCTACTGTCGTTGCATTTTCTTTTTTTATGCTGTTGTTGTTCAGATTTTTACTATCTAACTCAGCTGGGTTAGTAAAAATACTGTTAGTACCTCGATCGCGAATCCATTTATGTGTTCTCGGCTTCAAGCTGTGCAATAATGGTGCAGGCCTCATGTTTAGTTCCAAGTTGCACCGGAGTTGATTGCAAATTAAATGGAAAGAAATGACTACTTGCTTTTATAATGCTTATTAAAAGATTAATTGAGACTCTTTTTACAATTTGGTAGCTAGTAGCTTTCTAAGGTCCTGTAGTTCTTGAGCGAGGAGTAGTCATGCACCAAAAATAAAATAATTGATTTAAAAGAGTAATAAGCTTTATTACGAAAGAAGAAAAAAATACGAATAATGGCACAATGAATAGCAACAAATATTAAATATGCAAAAATGTTTTTTCTGAGAGCGCGGTTCCCGAAAATAAGTAAAATTAAATACTAGTTTTATACATAACAAAAAAATTTGTAGTTTAAATGACTCAATGCAACAGGTTTGAAATAATATGAAAATGAAAATAAGCAAAGAAATATATATGCGATGATGGGTGCGGTCTACTGGTGGGAAATTAACAGCGTCTTCTTTTTCTCCTGGTGACAGTGAAGCTCCTGGCTCACGGTTCTCTTGATGTTGATAACCAGCTCGACTTTCTGCACGTAAATAACCCACTTAAACCGCTGTTTACCGTTGCACCTGATAACTTTCAATCAGTGCCTATAATAATGTATTTACTTTCAAAAAATTAAAGTCCGACGCGGATTCACTAAACTTAGCTCTGGTTAACCCCGGTTACCTCATTCACCTTTCTTTAATTTCTCTTATCTTACGTATATGTACACACCATATATTTTGTAGGTGTCAACTTTGGGAGAAGCTGAAGGAAGTGGATCTAAAGAGCTTATTTCAGACGTCATTGGAGAAAGTGGATCAGGTGATGGTAGTGGGTCAGGTGGAGGTTCGGATGAAGAAGATGAACCTCCAGAGCTGGTTGTGGTTGACGAGGACTTCTATTATATGGCGCACGTAATGCGACTGGCAGCGTTACTCCATTCAATAGCATCACTAGCAATGTTAATAGCGTATTACCACCTAAAAGTACCGTTAGCGATTTTCAAGCGTGAAAAGGAAATTGCCAGAAGGTTAGAATTCGAGGGTCTCTACATCGCCGAACAACCTGAAGATGACGACTTCAAATTGCATTGGGATAAGCTTGTGATATCAGCGAAGTCGTTTCCAGTCAATTATTGGGATAAATTCGTCAAGAAAAAGGTCCGTCAGAAATACAGTGAGACTTACGATTTCGATTCCATCAGCAATCTTCTTGGTATGGAGAAGACATCGTTCGCTCAACAGGAAAATGAAGAAGGAAATAAAAGTTTAATCGCGTTTATATTCAATATCGATTGGAGATATCAGATTTGGAAGGCCGGAGTTACGATAACCGATAACTCTTTTCTATATTCACTTTGGTACTTCACGTTTTCGATTTTAGGCAACTTTAACAATTTCTTTTTCGCTGCACATCTTTTGGATGTTGCCGTTGGTTTCAAAACTTTACGCACGATCTTGCAATCTGTAACCCACAACGGAAAGCAACTGGTTCTTACTGTGATGTTATTGACAATTGTCGTTTATATTTATACGGTTATAGCTTTCAATTTCTTCAGAAAATTCTATGTACAAGAAGAAGATGAGGAAGTAGATAAGAAGTGCCATGATATGTTAACCGTAAGCTAACCCCCCGTTTGATTATGTCAAATCTAACTATCTTTTTTTTTTTTCAAATTTAGTGCTTCGTATTCCACTTGTACAAAGGTGTAAGGGCAGGTGGAGGTATAGGCGACGAAATCGAACCACCAGACGGCGATGATTACGAAGTTTACCGTATTATGTTCGATATCACCTTCTTCTTCTTTGTTATCGTCATCCTACTGGCTATTATTCAGGGTAAGTTTGATTCGTCTTTGCATTTGACGTATTTAATGACATTTTTGACTCTTGCAGGTTTGATCATCGATGCTTTTGGTGAACTTCGTGATCAACTTGAAAGCGTTAAAGAAGATATGGAATCTAATTGCTTTATATGCGGCTTAGGTAAAGAGTTTTTAGACAAAGTTCCGCATGGGTTCGATACGCACGTGCAACAAGAACATAATCTGGCAAATTATATGTAAGTGCTATTCTTCTTTTGCTGAAGTTATTCTAATAGACAAACAAAAATCTAATTTAAAGAAAATACGAGGTAATGTTACTTAGCTATAAAAGCAATATGCTATCGCGATAATTTTCTTATGTCAAGCTTCTGTGATATTTTATAGTGTGATCTCTGGTCCGAATCGGTTAACATTTGTCATTTATATACTGGTTTAAAGAAGCGAAAATGAGCGATTTGAGAATGACGGCAGCGTATGGAGAAAAGCCGGTCCATTTCCAAGTCAAATATTGATGTACGCAGTTCAAATGGGGCAGGGAATCCACTCATGATGACCCAAAGTCTGCAGCACGATTTGAAGCATCATTAACACAAAGTTGAAGACTTTAGAGAGTCTGACCGCCGAGTAAAAGTTTCAATTATTTCTCACACAGAATATCAGAAAGGAGCGCTTTTTGAATTCTACACGAGTATTTGGGAATGAGTAAAGTGCCGGTATGATAGATTCCCAGGTTGTACAATACCAAACAAAAACCCTGTAGACAACAAATTTGCGAGGAGAATTTAACTACGTTGTCCTTTTGCTATGGAATTATAACCGAGAATGAGGCCTGCGTACACCACTCAACTCTGGACCTTCCCACAAAACAAGGGTTCATGCAATGGATTCACAAGGGCTCTCCGTCACTCAAGAAGGTGAAGACGAAATTTCCCACAGTGAAAGTAATGGCTACAGTTTTCTAGGACGCAGATGGGTTTCTCTTAATTGAGTGCATATTATGCCAAAAGGGACTACAATAACGGGAAGTGTCTGCGAAGGGACGAAAACTGCCTCTGCGCGTCAACTGCAGAATACCTAATGCCCGAATTGTTCAAGCAGTAGTCAATGAATGCGGCTTTAAAGAATTACAACATTCGCCTTATCCCATCTTCGCCCTCTACTATTATATTTTTCTAAAATTCAAAAAAACACTGCTCATGTTCAAGCTTTAGTTATACGCTACAATTATGCTAGAAGCTAATTTCTTCAAGACTTAGGACACCCTTCATGAATTTCTTATTGCATTTCTTACAGGTTCTTCCTTATGCATTTGATCAACAAACCTGACACTGAATATACAGGCCAAGAAACTTACGTGTGGAATATGTACCAACAAAGATGTTGGGACTTCTTCCCAGTGGGTGACTGCTTCCGTAAGCAGTATGAAGAAGAAGGAAAAAGTGATAGTTAACTAGATATTTCTGAATTACGATTTTTAAGAATCAAAAAAAAACGTTTGAAACCATTTTTTAGGATAATTATGAAGCTCAAATATATTCTGTTTGTATGCGAGAATACTTGTTTCAAGCTAAGAATCCAAAGTTATAATACAGAATCTACACACACAGCTAAAGATCTGCTTGAAGTAAGTATATCGCGTTTTTGCATGTTATTTATAATCTAAGTATGCAAATCAAACAAAAACAAATATTACAATTAAGAATATGCTTCCAAAAGATCAAAAAATAATAATTTTTGAGTTTGCCAGTACAAATGACAAGCTCCGTCTGTTTGCCTTACATAATACCACTGTATATAGATTGACTCTTTTCCCTTATGTGAGAGGAAAGCGGAATATATGGTATAATAAATATTTACGAATGAAGTTTACGATTTTATTATTATGGATAGTAGGTAACCATTGACAGAAGGTTTTCTTTGAGGTAGTTATATAACAATGTACGCATTTTTTACATTTTAAATAGATTCACAGATAAACGGACTAGAGTTATTACTATGTCATTGAGATTTTTCTTAAGTCTAATAATACTGATATAGGCCGATGTCAACTTCACCAATCAGAGGAAAGTTATTAACATGGAATAAGTTTATATTATCTGTGCTATTAAAATCATTCGTAATCTATTCAACAACATATTTTTGATGTTACATATCAGAAATGGTTTGCATTTGGGAACTTGCAACATCTTCCCTCAATCTTTTGATACCTATGTCAGCTCACGTAAATTTATAAACTTTTGATATGATAATACTAAATCTCCAACCAAATCGTAGAAAATTATTAAATAAATGCCTGGAACTAACTCCCGCCATGGCCGATCGCCTACCAGGCAACGGACACGACGATGAGGCCCCGACACTGAGCGATGTAAATAAAATAACATGTCCGCCTAGCGTGTAGACGGAAGATAATTCCTTTCCTCAGCAATAGATAAGAATATTAACCAATAATAATATACAGGTAATAATACCTGTACATTATTATTAACCTCGATCAATATTTAGCATTGCAGACTGAATAGAAATTAAATGAATTAATGCAACACTCAATATATTGTTTAAAACTCCCAAGATATATTCAATCTAATAGAATTTGCATCACCGCGCTAGCTCGTAAAACAGGAATATCGGCCGTTAAAGAAACAGCGACATTTTGCAAAAATTTCAAATTATATCAAAACTACGATTGGGGAAAGTTGACATGAATTAAAGGGAGGCAACAGCGATATACCGAGTGTTCCATTAAAAAAAAACTAAACTTGTATCGTGCGCTGCGGAAACTGAACTCTATGTGCAGCATTTGTCCCTGAATATTTTTTATTTTAAAACCTTTTCTGTAAATTGTTCTGGAAGAGAATTATCGTCCACCCATGCACTAGGTGAACACGGTATATATTATATACCATACATTTATATATATTGCTGTGGACGCACATTTCGTACTTATGCATAAAGAAATCTACACGAATATGTGGATCGAGGAATCGATTCGAGACGATAAACATTCATTTCCTCCGATGTGTTTTGTTTTACCGACTCCGAATAGAAAGTAATTGTATCTCTGGGAAATCGCTCGATCCACAATACTCGTTATTCGCTGATTAACAATCATACTCTGTTTGGGATGTGGCAAATGCCGCACGTGTGGCACCGCCATAATTCTTACGAATACTTCTTATAAACAAAGTTATATAGAATAGATGCAATAGCAACACCTCAAATAACGTGTTTGTTATAATGAGGCAAGTTCATTTACATTAAGATAAAGCTGTCGGTTAATTAGCGTTTTATTATGTTCTTGTTGTGTTTTGCTTATTATTTCCTATTTACCAATTTAAATGTTGGTTTATATTTACATAGTTTATACAGTGTGAGTCGGTCTCTTTAATCTTGGCGTCAGTGCGACGTTGCTACTGCATCTGTTCGCCGATTCTAAAGTAGTATCTATTTGGTAACAAGTTCTGCAGTATAAGTATGTTGTTGAACATCTTACGGTAATAGTAAATATCAAAATAAATTTTCAATATCAAAAAGGTTTTTCAATATTATCGGAACACTCAAATACACTAATGCTTTACAGAGGCTTTTTCTTTTAAGAATATTGTAAATGTACCATAGTTGTTATATTCTTGCTAGATATAGACTTATATATAGCGTTTTTTTTTTAGAAATATATGATTTTATCATCAAGTAATCAATGCTAATTTCTTGGCGATGAAATTCAATCGTTACTAATAGATCTAACAAAATTTAATGAAGAAAGATAATATTTGGCATCTTCACTTTTATTTATCACTTTTCCACGTTGGCATATTTACTTTTTTGTATAAAGTATGCAAATAATAGTATGTAATGAGATGTTATACGATTAAACAATATTTAACTTCTCAACCTCAATTTTCTAGATTTTGCGGATAATTTAAGTTGGTAGTTAGTAGCGGTGCGTAACGACGCAACGGATAACGATTCGATTTCCTCGTGCATTTTCGTTGCATAGTACAACGTAAATGCAAAGAAAATACACAAGGAAATGAAATCGCCGTCCGCGCCTTCTCATATACGTAGTACACAGCAGTTCCGGTTGTAAAGGACATATTGGCCACTTTCTTAACGTAACGCATGCGGATGTAATATTTACTACCAAGTGAATTGTTTTTTTAGATTTTTAGATTAGACTCGGTGACAGTAACTCTAAACTCTATTACATGATTAGGTTCGATGTAACAGAATAAATTTGAATATGGCACCCAAAGTTTGCTTAATTTAGTAATAAAACGTTTGTTTACAAGTAATTTTATTTAATAGCGCATTTAAATTTGGAAGACTTAGTTTCGTTTAAGCAGGATAGTTTCATAATCTTGTTGTACATTAAATGAAATGCAATAGGTTCAAGATTTCATGAGACTGTGAGCATTAAAACTTTTTATAAATATTCAAAGATTAAACTCAAACGAGTTTTATTTAAGTATTAATTTTCGCGTACGGTATACTCCACGCTACCTATTAATTACAAGTTTTCGCAAGCAGCATCTTAGCCTATTTCTAACAATTTCTTACAGGCAATAAGCGCGTCCATCCTATTCCGGTTATACCGGATCAACTTCGATATTTCTAATGGAATGACATACTTTTGATTGTTTTTTTTATATTCCATGGATTTTTATGGAATGATCTATACTAAGGTCCTCTACCTCTAGAATCAAGTGGTTTCTAATTTATTTGATTTTTGTACTTCTTTTTTCTTTTACTCTTTAAAATTACTAAATATACTTCAAGTAATCTTTCGGTAGATTTTGTTAGAACTAAACGGTAATTATTATTTTTCCATGGGTAACCGTTATAAAATGACTGAATGAGGATCATTCAATTTTCGGTTAAAAATGAGGATCGACGCATCCTCGAAACAGCTGTCCCGAAATTATTCAGTTAAACTTGTGTGGTGCGGACTGTGCCAATACTTTTGTATTATTTGCTATACTACCTCACAATCCTTGCTATCATTATTCACTATTTTCGGGTTTACAGAACATTTTTTAGATCTAAATTAAATTAATGTTCAATTAAAATTTAATTCGTTAAAACAATTTGGGCTGGTTTAATTCGCCATTAACTAATTAGAATTAATGTGACATTTGAGATGATTACAAAAATACGTTAGCGTGTAATAACGACTATATTTCGATATGAGCACCTGTTCTATTTTAAATAAATAAATAAATACCTGTTAAATTTATGCAAATAACTGCTATTTTTTCATCGCGTTTTAATTTTTTTTAATTACACAGTGGATGCGCTTATTGCGTACCGCAAATTTTCAGAACCAGGCTAAGATGCTAACTGTAAAAATGTAAAACTTTCAATGAACGAGTTGCGTGGAAAACCCTGCATGTATACATAGTGTTTGCGAAATTCGCAAACACGGACTATGGAATAACGTTAAGCATCGAATGTTCCTTTTACCATTTCACAATGTGACTAATAATAAGATAATTTTTAAAATGAAAAATAAACATTCCTAATAAACACAAAATACTTATAACATTTGTTCAAATTGCTTTCCGACAGCAGGTAAACATGCTTCAGCACGCCCAGCTATTACTTGAACGGCACTATGTAACATCTAGGTACGCCCAGGTACGATTCGTGCAAAGTGTGGATCTTCTCCGACAGGCATAAAAATTACATTTTATTGCAGTTTCGGATGTACTTCATTCAAGAATTCTGGAAGCTGTTGTCAGTTACAATAGTTGTAAAAATGAATTTCGAAGTAACCTTGCCAATCGTTCGCTCAGTAAACCACTTTAAATATTTAAACCAAAACGACTTGGCGACTACTAGGCTTCATTAAATGTGGATTCTCATAACTCCAGTGATGTTGATTGTGAATATTGAAAATGCCATCTGGGGTAAATAGGTATTCATTTGTCCACAGAGTAGAATCTTGAAATTAACTGTCATTAACTTGCAAATGCTGGATTTTTGTTAAATAGTACGGATGCTATTGATCGCGTCTGAGAGCACGCTGTATGCAAATTTGAGGACCCCATAAAATAATTCTAAAGATATTAGCATTTAGTAAACGGCACCTAGGAAATTGCGCTGTTTTGGAGTTGTTTGAAGCACCAGAAGCTACCAACATCGTTATACTCACGATTTGAGCAGTTTTGAGCCATTGTTTCAAATGTTAAAATACAAAAACCGTATCCTTTGAATAACAAAACAATAACAAGTTTAGCTGGATACCAGAAAATATTTTGACCAAATGTTATAAAGTGTTCTGTTTATAAGTCGGAAAATATTGATCAGATAAAAAAATGAGAAAGAAATATTCGTTTTAGTAGAAATGTCTTTCGGGTGATGTCGTGTAGTTAATATTTTACTTGACGTTTCGCTGGCCATCCTGTCAGTTCCTTCAGAAGATTTCTAAAGATTGCTGTTGTCTTTTGCTCCTCGTTATATATCCTATTTCTGTTCCGGTTTGCTGATCCATAACCGTTCCGTTCCGCTGAATCGCGTCGTTCGTTGTATGACGACTCCGTAGTGCTAACCTCCACGAGTTGCTGATCTTGTATCCATCTTCGCGATTGAAGTTGTTGGTGTTCTTCATTATTTCTATGGATTCGCGTATTGTCCTCGGGTAGTAGTGGCTGGTTCTGGCTAATACCTTAACGTCGCTGTAGCTTATGCGTTGGTCTCCTTGTTGGTGCAGGTGTTCTGCTACTGCAGATTTTCCAATATGCCTAAGGCGTGCGTCCCTGTCGTGCTCTTTCACTCTGCACTGAATACTTCGTCCTGTTTGACCGATGTAGCTTTTTCCACATTGGCATTTCAGTTCGTATATGCCTTTTGCTCGTAGTTTTGGTAACATGTCCTTGTTAGGAGGGAGTAGCTGGTCGATTTTGGTCACCGTGTTGAAACGTGTGGCGATGTTTTTCTCCCCTAGGGTCTTTTTTAGCCTGTCGGTGACTCCGGCTATGTATGGAAGGTACGCGTATCCTGCTGGTTGTTGTTGGTCTTCGTCTTTTCTCTGCTCTCGTGGCTTCCTTACATCTTTCGTACTGTAGCCGTTTTTCTGCAGGGCGTTTTTGACGTGTTGTATTTCGCTATTCCTGTGGTGTTTGTCGCTGATTTTCTCTCAGAAAATCAGCGACAAACAAAGCGCAAAGGAGCAAAATACAACAACAGCAGTCTTTAGAAATCTTCTGAAGAAGCTGGTCAGCGAAACGTCAAGTAAAATATTAACTACACGACATCACCCGAAAGACATTTCTACTATGGATTACGGTCGTGAAAGCCTACACTCGACAATATTCGTTTTAGTTTTTGATGCTTAACGTCATCCAGCAGGTCGTGTCCACGAATTTCGTAGCACCCTATATAACCTTAATGGAAGTTAATTTTACTATAGCATATGGTTTTTAACGCAGTATTGTGCTATTAGATAAATATATGCAATAGGTAAAAGTACTATGCTTGAATTAATAACTAGTTTAGAACTTTATTCCTTTTAGTATGAATTGACTTGGTTATTCAGTTTGCGTGAATATACATAAATACTATAATGTGAAGGACTATTTAAACGAAATCCAACATTTTAACAGATCGCACGCTAAATATATTAACTACTGATCGTACTGATATGATCTAATCCTATTTGGCGCATTTCAGTGGAAGCTTCCGTCTTAATTAAAAGTGGAACATCATCGGAAGAACCTCGTTGAGATAAACTCAAACTATTGGCAGGTGACGGCTTCAACTCTTGACTGGTACTTTTAAAGCCGTCGTGCACAATTATTGAAGTATTATTATATAAAGAGGGGAGGAACGATTTCGTCTTCATGAAAATGTACCAATTCTATTTCAAAATAAATTTTTTTAGTACTTTCAAAGACAATAAAGTACGTAAAGTGTGTCGTGATAAGCATCAATACTCAGGTTTTTTTCTCCAAGGATAGTAAGCGTTACAAGGATTACTCAACGCGGTCGATTTCTCTGTTGAAGGTCAAGTCGCTCGTGACGCTATCTGCGTCCTCCCTATATTCCCATTGAATAAACAAAAATATAGATAAATCCTCCAGTACATTAAATAAGACCTTCCAACCTGATGTGTAATCGATGTCGGGTGATCTCAAGTACAAGACTTCCATTCCCTCGTGTATTTCCGTTGCAGATCGTGAGCATTGTACTTGACAAAAAAATACACGAAGAAATCGAAGCTTTGCACCTGCATAACCGCAGTCTTTGCTGGCTGTAGCTGTCACCGAATTGTTTTTACACTTAGCAACAATTTTCATGAATCAATATATTCTTGTAAACGCTACAACAAGCAATAATGCAAAAGCTAAATTTAAAGTACTAAAAGGTATTCGAACTAGGACAAAGGAAAATAAACCGATCAAAACACAAAGTAGCACGTGATACAAGGACCCGTGTAGAGCGCAGCTGACGTCACGTTGTCACATGCAATCCTTATAACGTTTACTCTTTGATCAAGCTAAACTATAATGATTAAATAACTTTGCTTTAAGTTGGTAGTTCCGCCAATAAAGAACATATTCGCATCCATTGTGCTGAGAAACTGTTGAATATGTTCTTTATTGCTGGAATGACTAACTTAAGTTACAAAGTGGAAGATACAAAATCAGCAAGTCTTATTTCACTTAAATATTTCTTACCAATTAATTCCATGAATTCATCCTACGACATGGGCGTGGCCAGCGGGGTGCGGGGAGGGGCCAAATTCTGGCTACGCCCATGTCCAATGAGACCTAAAGCGTATTAGAAATACGAACGTGGTGCTATATAACTTACTGATGCGTATCAGGACAAGCTTTTAAGAAAAACATAATATACTTACCAGCAAACAAGACGAAATTGAATAAACAATTGACATACTGTTACTATATTGAACATTTTCCAATGCTAAAACGGCAACAAACCAAACCATATCGTAGCTAGTTTCAACAACACACAACACCTTCAAACATCGTTTGCACTCCTTTAGACTGTTGACTTCATTATCAATAGGCAATTCAGTTCTTTTACCATTTTCCAAACCTTCAATTTCACTTTTAAGAGCAGCAAGTGACTCAGCTGAGCTGCTAAATTCTAATTTAGATAACTCGATATTTATTTTGCGAATACCATTTAATGAATATAGAGTCGTCAGAATAATTAAGGTGGATACTGGAAGCATGTAATTTACTATCATCCCTTTTTGTACCGATACAAAGCAAAATCTCTCTGATTCGTAGCTTTGCGGAGCAACCAAGTATGATAACTAGAAATTATATAAAATTAGAACAAATTTAAAATTTTGTAATTTTCGAGGAGATTATCTCGAATACCTCTACAGTTTGATAACATTTGCAATGCCCCGCTTATACCACTAGAGGTATTCGAGATATTCTATCGTAAGTTTACAATTACCAAAGTTAGCACTGCAGGCACACCATATGTGCTTGAGAACATGTAGTGAAGTTTAGGTATACTTGTGTTACAAAATCTTTTGTAAATATAGTAACAATAAACGAATAACCAACAGGCTATTAATAAATGTAAATAATGTAACGTTACCGCAATTATTTTGCACTTCACAACATTTTTAACAGCCTTAAAATTATCAATATATATAATTATCATCATGTAGCGGGATATTATACAAATACTTACGTAAACTCCTAACATAAATAACAGGTTCGATAAACACAGACATACCATAAGATGTAAAAACATTACATTAATATCTTTCTTTCCGATAACATTTTTTCTTAAGAGTACCAAGAATATTGTCAATAGTTGAGCAGCACAACTTAAAACGGAACCAACTATAATTATCTCTGGTCCATAGTTACTTATATTTTTTGTATGAGATCCGTAGTAAACATACATGAGATTGTCGATAAAATCATGATCTCGTAAATCAGTATCGGCCAATGAATCATCTGGTAATTCTACGTTTGGTAGCACATCAATAGTATATTTTGAACCTAAACTTTCTGGATTGGGTAGTATAAGTGGTTCCGATGCTAAATCTAATGTATCGTTACTACTATTGAGCATATCGTAATCATAATAATCATCTTCGAATGTATGTTTAGTCGAATTTGAAATACCTGAAGAAGATGAAAGTAACATAGGATTTTAATCATTTTTAATGGAAATACTACTTACAAATAAAACATGACGCAGTGCAACTATATAAAAAAATTTTAAAGAAAAATTTCATCTTCCCTACAGATGAAACATGTTTACAGATTCACAATCTATTGGGATGCTGTACAATTGCCCAGTGTAGTAATAGTCGTGTTATATTACATTTATATGAATAGATTGCTGGACGATTGTAACTCGCTGGACGTCCTTGAACTAGTTCTACTACTCGGATTACTCGCGCAGTTTTGTAGTAACTGCGCATGCTCATTAAACGGATCAATAATTACAAACGCACAAATATATAACATGAATGATTTAGAGTATGTGAAGAAAAACTATATTTTTTATTTTTGGTAAAGGTAAAGGTAAACTGGAAAGGAGATTTTCTTTTTTGAAAATCAATTTTTTTTTATCATTAAACTAATGCAATGTGTTGATTTGTTGAAATTCAAACAAAAAATAACGAATATAGCCTAAATAAACGGCCGTTCAAATTTCGCTGTAGCCAATCAGTTCTTTTCCGATGACCAAATAATTTTTGAGGATTCGTAATGATAAGTGATGACTAGAGGTAGGGGCAACATATTTTGTCCGACACACATGCTAAATCGAGCAACATCGAGTTATGCGACTAAGATCGTTGTATTTTTACACACGATGCAGCTAGGTAAATAAGACTATGGAGCAGAGGTGCGTCCAGGATTGGTCAGCCCCGCCTTTTCGCATCTCTATACCTTATACGTATGCTACGAAAAATTTGACGATCTTAGCCGGTGCCGCTCTACTTGGCTAGTCGGCAAGTGTGCCGGACAAAATATGTTTCCATTATCTCTAGTGATGACAAGGGGCAGCTACCACCGCGGAATGAAGCCAATAATTGGTTGACGCTTATCACAATATAGGGGAGTACAGTAAAGACGCTTGCCCTATTTATGAATGAAATCTGTCAGCTACTTTTGATGACATTGAAATGCTGGTGCTACAGCGACGCTCAGTCTAAACCAGTGGAGGAGCATTTTCTGGTGTCGCGCTCCTTTCTAAACCAATGGATGTTTTGAAAAATTGGCTGTTACTGTTATTACTATATTCTTCTTATACTGTGCTTTTATCTTATTTTTAGCCAGTTGTACCGACACGAACTAAAATTTAATCTTGGTTTAAAAGGGCGACAATTGCTCCCCATTAAGTAGAAAAACTGCCGTTTTAACTAAACTCAAGAATAAATTTTAATTCGTGTACCACTAGCACCGCTATTGGTCATAAGAAGTAAAACGAAATGAAGCAACGATGAAAAAAAAAATAACTACTTACCTGACCAGTTTTGCACTTGTTGTACAAAATTTAATTTGTTCTATTTTCCCACCGGCAAAGTCACTAAACTTAACTTAACACTTTTTTAGGAATAAATTGATAAGGTAAATGTTGCCATATATAAAAAAAAAACACATAAACTGGGGAAATTTATCTTTTATTTCATAAAAAAAAATGAATACAAGTCCATTTGTTAAATTCTAAAATGTAAGCATTTAAATATCGAATTAACACTTATAAAACCCAACATAGAAATGAACTTTAAACAGTTTGGCAATTTCCCCTTATTTTATATTTATTTATTTTTTTGTATATTTAGAATTGTATGATTACTATTATTATCGAAATAAAAATACATACTTCATAATAGATTTAATTTATACAAAATACCTTTTTACGAAAAAATAACTAACTTTTTCCTTTCTATTTCTTTTCCAAAACATAACAGGAATCTTCGTCATTTAATATTACGTGAGGATAACAATCTATTATTGAACTAAAAACCGTTACGACGGTTGCAGTAAAAATATAATTTGTCTCTATTTATGTACATATTTCATGAAGTTTTGTTATATGTGACATTTTACGTAGAGTACAATATTAAATAGTACGTAACCACGATTGTTAGAAAGAAAGTGCTTGAATACTAAAAGCAGATAGCATTGTAGTATTAAGAGCTACAGCATGAAGATTGTCCTTTACTATTGGTATATTTCAATAAGGGTACGTTTGCAGCGGGGCTGCGATGCTAGCTAAGAATGGAATGGAAGCAAAACCAATCGATCGGTGAGCGTTGCCCGTTTTACTAACTCGCCACTTTTAGCAAGCATCTTAGCACCACTAAGATCTGCGATTTTAAATAAATATAAGCATGATCTATTGTGCTCTAGTACGAAATTTTGCACACAAAAACAAATAATAACGTTGAAATGAACATAAAACTACACTGGAAAAGGATAAATGGTGTCACATAGAACAAGACTGACACTATGAAAAAAAAGTAAATAGAAAAATATATGGTACTTATTCAAAACTAAAACGAAATTGATTAACACAAGAAGTAAAGACTGCTTAAAATTCATTTTCTTTTTTCCTTTTTCTAAAAATTTACATTTCACACTAAGATACTTCATTCGAATAGTTAAATAAGTAAATGTGGGCGTTAAAAAAATATTTACAAGAGTAAAATATTATCGCAATCGAATTTAACTCTCAAGAAAAAGAAATACATCAAAAGGAGAAACACGATATACCACCACACTAAAGTGCATAAATAATAATATATGTATATGTATAATTTAAACGCATATGTACATTTCCATTAACACGTGATAAATATTTGTTTATTTTTTTTTCTTTCTTCGTCGTGACAAAATTAAAACACTTATATATATATGCATAAGCGCAAACGATGGATTTTTGTCTCGAGAACTTTGATAGAGAGAGAGAGGGAGAGAGAGACAAAGATGAATAACACGTCATAAAAGAAACTCGACAGAAAGGAAATACATATTTAGGACACAATATTTTCCACAATAATTCATCGTATCTATGTAGAATTACGCAGCCACCATTCGTTTACCGAATGCCGCATATTTTTCACGTACGAAATGGACCTCGGAGATTATGTTTTTAATATACCAAAGCCGACACAAGATTGCACTTTGCGATAATATTTTACAGTCATCGCATGGTAAGTAAGGATACGTACTTGATCAGAGTCAATGGGTCGCAGCGATCGGAACCTGAAAAGAACTATAGACTGCTAATGTCACAAATTTCCTTCTGCATTTGCTTTATAAATGTTCTATGAAAGGACGGAGCTGAAGTGTGCACATAATTTGTATTAAAAAATTACTATAAAAGTGTTTAAGTAAATAGGACTCTGAGATGTAACTGGTTTAACGAATCCTACCGAGGTCAATGAAAATTTTATTTCATTAATTAAATTTAATTACGCCGGAAAAACCAAGAAAAAACCGATTTTTCACTAGTCGCCGACGGAGATAATATATTAATTAATTAATTAGTGTATAATACATCTGCGGGCATTAAAGATGCAAGTATTAAAAGTGATTCGTTTCTATTGACTTTGGAGCGCACCTATCCGGCAAAAGGAAACCGCAGGTTCAAATCCAACCAAAGTCAACGAATGAATTAAATTTAATTACGTCGAAGAAACCGAGAAAAACCGATTTTTCACTATTCGTCGATGAATTAATTAAAAAATATCAATTCCGATCAAACAAGCATGAAGCATTCATAGTGAGGCTTTTGAATCATTAAAATGAAACATCATCCTTAGTTCACACTTTTTCATGTTATTGAGTTTTATCATCATATTTGTTAATTAAATATCAAATCAATGTCCATCTATTGCGTGCCAAAATAATATATATATATATATAAAATAACCAAAATTCTATTTTAGTCAGTGGCGTAGTAAATATTTAAACGCTAGGCTTAGATCTTCGTCATTGGATTAAATAACTTATTATCGGTAGTATCAAATTTTGGAGCACGTTTAGCATTAATACTGTTAAAAATTTCGAATTATTGTAATTACCAAAGCTAGTCAAGCCGTACGGGGACGCGTCACTGCTAGCATAACCGTCCGTTCGTGCTTATTGGTAGGAAACAAAAGTGCACAAATTCAGTCTTGTCTAGATAATGGAAGGTTTCATAGCGTATCGATATCGCATTCTATTTGTACACACAGCCGATTTCGTTCTTTAACATATACGCAGAAACGATTTGCGCTTCACGAAATTAGCAGAAACTCAACAGACTCGTTGGGTTCGTATCGCGTACTGGTTTCCCAGAGAGTCGACAAAATGCGAGTCTGTCTAGTGTCTGCTAATTTCGTGAAGCGCAAACGATAAAACCTATCGCATGGCATGACTGCGGAATAGAAAAAAAATCATATTCGCTAGCTAGGTGTGAGTCATCCAGTATGGCTCGACCGATATTGGTAATTAATTTTAATACAATTAAAGAACATTTTTTTTCTCGAAAAATATTCAACGCGCTGGTTACAAACAAACTATAAGTAAATACAAGGCGTATTTGCTGAATTTATGTGTTAAAGAGGATAAAATAACAAACAGAAAACTGGCGATCGCATAGACTTAGGTTATGACAAAGCAAGCGTTTGTGCCAGTTGTCACACAACTATCTACTATGTGAACGCAACCTTAGTCCAATACTACTCATATAATCCCGCATCGCTCCAAATACACCCTGTAGATACTTGTGTCTACAATCACTTAACCGAAATACTAAATACTAAAAAAGAATCTCACTTACATTTTCGTAGAATGTATATGAAAATTATGATACGTGTTTATCAAGTACATAGTGTGGGCGCTGGCGGACTGTCGGTGGGTTGCGGTTGCAATATGCTAGTGGATCCGTCATCATTTATACTAAAGGTACTATTAGAATCGTCGTTAATCGTGAGGGAGTTATTCGAGGATTCTTCAAACTAAACAACGTAACGTTAACAGTAGATTTTTCTTTTCCATCTTTTATAGTCATGGCTTACCGTAGATGAATGAATTTCATCGGAAAGCCGACCCTGTTTAGTGGTATCCTGATAACCGGAATCGGACGATCTTTTGCGACTTACGTTCTTATCCAGATTCTGAAGCAAGAAATATAACAGTTTAATATCGGCAACTTCACTAGCTAAAACTAGTCATTTCGCATTTGTTGAAACAATAGGAGTTTTGGTTTGGTTTGAACGGTAAAAAAAATGAGATGGGCTTTTTTTGTTCTATTTGTATGATTTTATGTTGTATTGTTTTAGTATCTGTCGAAACAATTAATTTATCGAAACGTTATAATTAATACCAAAATCATCAATAAGGTCGATATCTATCAAGATTACCAACTCCTTCTTATTATTGAAATTACAACCACGAAAAGAACTCAAATTCATTGATGTATGCAAAACCAAGTGCATTTAGTTAAAAAATTCTAGAGGTGAGAGAGATGCTGGTGATATGGAAAGTAGTGCTGCTATAGACAATTATGTCGATCTTAAAAGTCTCTTTTATTACTCTACTTTTTGTCCTAAACATGAAATTCAAATCCAAAACATGGCCATCTATGTATCAATCGATGGCTGTAAGTAGCAAATATGGAGTAATACTTACATTAACCGATTGCGACAATTCCTCCGGCAATCTAGGCTTCTTACTGCTATCCACACCTTCCGTTGATAAGCGCTTCCTGTCCATTCCGTTACGGATCGAATTTCCGCTGTACTTCCTTTCGCGCTTTATGAAACTAGGGGATATATATTGCGGCAACTGTTTCCGTTTCACGTGCCTCGCTTCCAAATCCATGCCTTCCTTCAGCATCTTCGAAAATGCCGCTTGCCGATTAACCGTCTTCGTAAAGTTCTGGATATCGTAGGTGAGGTTCACATTAAGATTCTCCGTCTTTGCGAATTCCAAACCTATAAACCACATTGAACAGACGCCCGAATTGTTCTCGGAGTTCGGATCGACGTGGCTGAAACTTTCAGGATTTATGTGCGCTAGTACGATATGAGGATTCCGTTCGAGAGACACTGAAAACATAGGATATCGTTAGAGAAGATTATATTAAGAAAGTCAATTTTAACAAAACACTCTTAACAAATAATATTTGCAGAACTGGTTTCATTTTATACACTTATCCACATAAATAAAAAAATAATTAAGGACGTATGTAAGTAGACTTAGGAGCTCTTAACCGGTCAACACATCTGCATATCTTTATTTCACACGATGTAAATATGAAAGGAAACGTCACACCATCAACAAATCACAATGAATAATTCATATTGTAAATGTCCGCCAACATGTGCCTTTAAACTACAATTTACGCACATCGAAACAAATAAATGACAAAGCAAACTATAGACAAAAATTACAAAAAATACAAACTAATATTACAGAGTACAACACATATAATCATCAATGCTATAGCAGTTAATCTGCAACAGGTATTTTCCTACACCCTTCGTAGTGGCTATTTATACTTCTCAAATTATCAAGCAAAACGTTTCACAAAGCACATCCCCTAAACCGTAGGCTTCCTTGATAGGAAGCAGTGCTGTGAGGTAACAACTAGTTTTTTTGTCTAGTGTTAAAATTATGTTTAATGTCATTGATAGAAAAATCAGTGATATTTATGAACAAAGTACACAGCATTTAAAATCCGAATACCATAAAAAGGTATACTGTTTAAAAATTGGCCTATATGACCGAGTAAAATCCAAATTGAACATTACCCTTTTTTGGATTAAGAAAGTCCTGTGGGCGTGACTTCTAACGGCATCTGAAGAACATCTTCTCCTCAGGTTTCGCCTTGCAAAACATACCGAACCTAGTCTGCGTGATAGATAATCTATGTGGCATACCCATCTCAAGTTACTTTCGATCCCAACCCCTAATAACTTAGTAGAATTAACAATAGAAGGAGTTACCAAACATTAAAACAATCACAGCATTAGATCTGATATTTCGATATAACACACAGACTTCATTAATCAGATATCCAGCTACAAATGCATCTTATACACAGCGTGTAGCTGGGAACAGTTCAATATTTTCCATACTTAAAAGTAATTGTTATCATCAGCGTAATTAATTACATTACATTTAAAAGAGTTTTTTATGTTTGCAATTAAGTCATTAATATAAATAATAAACAATATTGGACCAAGGATAAAGCCTTGTGGTCACGCAACATCTATAGTTAACATATCTGGCTGCGAATTTGCACACTGTACACTGTTTTCTACCATTCAAATAAGAAGCAAACCAATTGTTCAGTATTCTCCCCGACCCAAATTCATATAGCAGACATTTGTGATTAATACAATCAAAAGCCTTAGATAAGTCTACAAACAGCCTCAACGCAGCAGTACGATTACCAATTGCCTTGTAAATAGCAGAAACAAAATGAGAAATAGCAGTGTCAGTACTTTCACCAGGTAAAAAACCATGTTGAGAGCTATTTAATACTGTGTATTAAATAGCTCTCGAGGAACTGTGTTCCTCGACAAAAAATCAACTGTAATAGTCTAACATTAATTAAACGATCATAAATTTTAGAAAAAACTGGCAGTAATTAAGAGAATTTAAATCTCCTTTCTTATAAAGCGGATGAATCATAGATGTTTTTAATTTAGATGGGAAAGCACCAGCACAAAGGACTGGCCACTTAACCAATACAACAATTTAGCAAGTAAGAAGATAAGTTATTCTCATTCGGAGCTTTCAATCAGTTTTACACAATTTATAGTGTCACTCTCGTTCACAGCTGTAACAAACAATATAGAAAAAGGGATTCAGAGAAAAAAATACTGATGCAGTTAACTGATCTGGTAAAGGGGACAGGATATGCAGAAATAAAATGGATCAGAATTGATGAAGGAATGAAACACAGGCCAGTTTCCAGAAGACTGCAGAAGATGTGTGGAAATGTTTTGGTTACATCGGGAAGAAGGAATTCTCTACTAGGCCTTTGCAAATTGGATAGTAGGTTCATAAATGTTAGAAGAATACAGGTTTGCCTAGAAACGGCTTGAAAAACACTTAAAAAACAAGACTTTCAATCCAGAAAACCAAGAAAACTTCACGCTGTAAGGTTGCAGAAATGCAGCAACTTATCTCAAAAACAACACAACCGTGGTAATATTTTTATATCCAACAAAAACTGTTTTCAAATTAGTGGTAATAAACTACAGATTTTATCAAGAGAATGTCCCACCTCGGAAGTATCAAAATTTCCTACTAAAGTATAGGGGCTATCTTGTTGGAGCTGCTGACGTCTTGTATTAGGAAGGATGGCGATTACAGCAAGATAATGTTAGGTACCATATGAGATTCAAACAATTCCGTGGTTAGCAGCTTCCCTTGACAATTTAATTGAAACCGCATGGGGCCTATAAAAGTAGAGATAGAAAGAACAGCACCTCGCTCTAAAGTCGAATTAATTGTGTCAATTTTACACGCTTGATGTAATGAATAAAATGAACGTTGCATGTACGAATGATTGGGCGGCCTGAGAACTTGTCAAAAAAAAACAAACCTGTCTAACTTGCGAAAGAAAAGCTTGAAACGTTTTGTTATTTAAATGTAAAAATCTAATAAAAGGACAATAGTCCCAATATTATAGATACGCGAACATTTTATTTTCTTGCAATTTGGCGTCATAAATTTAGCTTTAAGTCAAATTAGATATTCATCACGCATTTATTATTACATTGAACAACAGAACAATTACATGAATCGTCCTGTAAGATACATGTGGGTATCTCAAAGTCTAGAGCTGAATCCCCTTGAAAAATTATTAATTTAAATAAACTTCAATAAGCTGCTAGTTACTTGTCTAGAGATAATTAGTCTACTTGTCTGTAGATAATTAATACTTTCTACTTACCAATTAACAATCTCACTTTACTTTCGACCAATCCACACCATTCCAAATGATCTTCAGATGTCGCTGCACTAACTGATAACATAATGAAATGTCGATATTTCATGAAGAATGGCGGTGGCTCAAACAAGCGATCCCATGATTGTTTCCCCAGCATGATCTCGTCGGTTAGTTGCAGACCATTCTTAAATTCTTCCATCATTATTGTACGAGTAGATGTTGACACATTGAAGGTTGAGTTTTGTTGAGGATATGCAGGTGTTATAATGGGCATTAGATGGTACCTATCTTGAATATTTACCTACATAAAAATGAAAAAACACAATAAACAAAGTTGTATAAATAAAATAAAAATGTTGAATGTAGAAATAGAATCTTACCCTCGGATCCCAGACTGAAAAACCTAAGTTGACGTTTGATGGTTGCTTAAGAAGAACAGGTTGTGGCCATTTCCATTGATAGAAAACCAAGAAGAACTTGTGGACTAATGTTGCAGCAACAGCTTGCGGATACAATTGACAAGTTCTAGCGACTAACATAGCCCACGACACACCGCCCAAGTAACCAAGTGCATTACTGTATATACCATGACCTAATAACAAAAAAGTTAATATGAGGTGCACATAAAATTATAAAACATTGAACAGCTTATGTAGTATAACACTTTCTTTCTTAATTTTTTTTAATTGAAGAATACAAATAAAAAAATAATATCACACTAAATCTACATAAACGTTCAATATATGTTGCTGCTTTACTCTGTAGGGAATATAATACGAGTGATGTTATCTTACGTTTGGCCCACAACTTGATAGCTCTTAAGGCTAGCCTAAAATTCTCTACATTAGGAACAAGACGTAAAATCTCATCCGTGACCCTACATCCATTCAAACTTCTAACACACTTTGTATCGAGACTCTTGAGCAACATATCATCTTGGAGATCCATTGTTTCAGGTATTTCTTTAAGCAAAAGTTTCGCAAACAGCATATCAATTTCAATACCATCAAATTTCATTTTTATGACTGGTACAAAGGCATCTTCTACAGCCTATAAGCAATGTCGTTAGTTAAACATAATAGATATAACCATTTGATTGAACTTACTCTTAAATCGGTGACTTCAGGTTGTTGCCTAAGCAAATCAAAAAATGATGTGAAATAATCTGTCCTACCTATATGGCGTGGTGCAACACAAAGAGCGTCGATATCCGCCCCTTTATTATGTACCTATTATGCGTTTAAAGAACGATAACTTTATCGAAAAAGATAAATATGTACGACTTACCCCTAATCTATAACTGCCAAAGGTATATATTTTTCCGCCAACATTTTCTGCAACGCTCTCCGGCATGTTTAAAGATATTGAAACATCCTTGATCCATTTTTTAACAAGGCCGTATAATTTTGATAGAATATCCATTCGATGGTTCAGTTCTTGTTCAGTTTCAAATACACCATACGGTTTCAGAGCTTCTTCTAATTCTGTTGTCTTCACTATATCACTCGGCTTTGGTGGTGCAGTAGAAATTGGAGAGGTCATTCCAAATGTTTGGGAATTTTGAACATTTTGTTGGTTGCTTTGTTGTTGGTTGTTTTGTTGAGTGCTACCTAACTGTGATGGCCACATTTTGATCTAAACCTATAACAAGTTAAAAAAAATAATAATGAATTTATGTTATGAAGACGTACCTGCTAAGGCTTCAATTCTTAATTTATTAAGTTAATAAACTACAAACGTAAAGTTACGATATTTCAATAATTATAAACAATAACATACAATGACTTTATTAAGTTACATGTTATCACGCCAGTATTTAACCTGCAAACTAAACACAAATCTTTTTGTATTCGTCGTGTTAATTAAGCATCGCTTACATTTATAAAAAATATTTAATAAATAATGAAAGTATCAAAAGTAATTAAAAAAACATTTTTAATCAACTATTACTGTGTTAGACAATGAGGAATATGAAGGTAGCTACAAACCTGTTGACAGTTAAATTGTATCCGATGTAAACTGTAGTTATTCAAATTTCCTAGCAGTGAAAACTGCAAAATATAAATCCCCAAAAATTTAAGTAGGATACGAGTAGATGAAAGGGCAAAAGGATAACTAGTCGTCCTGCAGACATATTATCTTTACATATAGCACTCTATATAAGCCTTGTTTCTGCAGAGAGTATAAACTAATTAGAGCCAATCAGAAGCCGTGAAATTAGTTTTGGATTCTTTTGGCCAATCAAATTGGGTCTAATGATACCTGTTCAAACGCAAATGATACCTGTTCAAACGCAAATGATACCTGTTCAAACGCAAGTGATACCTGTTCAAATGCAAATGATACCTGTTCAAACACGCCCAATCGCTTAATGCATATAATTGTTTAATTATTTTAATTCTATTTATTTGATAATCGCTTCAGTTTTAGAAATCTATATACCTGCCTGCATATCCGTATTTGCAAGCAAAATAGTATTGGTAAATATTTATTTATTCAACTTGATAACAGTTGGTACCTTTTGGGATTTCATTTATTAACAAAATATCAATAAATTGTAATCATAAAATTGTTTTTATTATATTATGCAAATTTCAATCAACATGTTTACAAACAGAAACTCCAGGATTATTTTTGCTATTTAGCAATTTCGGCATATATATCTACTTACTATTCAAGAAACATTGTTTATTTGAATGAAATGCATATAAAGAATATTTCTATTTGTTTTAAAAAAGTCGAAATCTTAAATTTTACCCCACGAAAACATGACAAATTTGGCGGGGCCAATTTTTTTATCCCGTTTATTTAAGTAAAAAAAGATCATCCCTAGATACGATCAGATGATTTCTACGCGAATTTGATAATTTTGCAATTTTTAATAAATTCCGAAATTTGAATTTCTCGTGTTTGGCTTTAAATTCCCTTGAGGCTTCACTTAAATATTTCTGAGTAAAATCGAACTCGGAGAATTGACGCCCGCCATTCTCATCTACCTATCTCGTTCATTTTTCGAATTACACCCCGAAAAACGCTAGAGATAGGGATCGAAATTTCCCAAAATTCTAAAACTCATAGCTCGCTTACCGTAAGAGATAGAAAAAAAATTTAATGGATCCAGCGTATCGAAAACTATAAATGAGTTGGAGAGATAGAGGAAAATTAAGAAAATTATGAAAAAAATCTTCAAGGGGTTTGTATAATTTAGAAATTATACAAACTCGTGCGTGCGTTAACATGCTTAAATAATTACGTTAGGAATTCAAAGTAAAACAACAATTATGTTATAAAAAATACTATTGTATTTTGTAAAAATATTACATTACACAATAACTGTAATTATGTACATAAATATTAAGTACTTTTGTTATAAATTGTTTTTGTACATATATATATACTTATAATTTTTATGTTATAAATATGCAGTTGTGTGATATCTAAAATTAATATTGCATTCAAGTTAATACAACAGTACAAAATGGCGATTATTATATACAGTGTATCTAATCAATCGTTTTGGGTAACTGTAATGAACAAAGATGTATACTAGAATTTTTCAAAAATATGCGAGCACACCCATATATTAGGTGCTAACGTTAAGTACTAACAATGAAAATATACGGAAGAACATGCTGTACATTTCCATATCCATTTTTTTTTGTCGTATTTTATTAAACTAATATAGGGATATAGTCGGTCAATTTCTGAATAATTCGTATATTTTGGGGACAATGTTTAAAGAAAAGGTAAAGTTAGACCAATGCAGATAAAATACCGCCCTACTCTTGACAACTGAATAAGGATGAAGATATTACAACAGGAGACTGTTGTTCTAGGTTTATTTCTGACTTTTCAAGAAGAAACGCACATGAAAACTTAATTATTATATAATTTATAATAATAATTATTATTATTATAATTATTATGAATTATATAAATAATTCATCAAATTTCGCGTTCAATTATTGTAACAAATAAATGAGTAGTGTATGAACAAAAAAAACTGATATTTACCATTATTATAAATGAAAATATGATTTCTTCTGTTCATTTTAAGTCTAAAAAACGATTGGAGAAATATCTAGGAGAAGTGCTCGAAATAACTTTCTTGAACAAAATATTTCCCAAAAAATTTAAATTAATGTATACCGCAGATCGAGTTTAGATTCTTTAGAATCTGGAATATAAGGGAAATAGTCGTAAGATTTTTTTAATCTAAAATA
This sequence comes from Marronus borbonicus, assembly GCA_902655005.2. NCBI lineage: Eukaryota > Metazoa > Arthropoda > Insecta > Coleoptera > Scarabaeidae > Marronus > Marronus borbonicus. The sequence continues at coordinate 8,092,913 of LR737390.1, forward strand.
CAAGAAATTGATCAGAATGCACATCTTACGTAGTACTTAAAAGTCGAAAAATTATCAGCTTATTAAAAATACTGGTTCTCATTTTTTTAAATATCAAATTAAGTTACTGTGCCTGTAAACTGTAGATGAAAACTTTTTTATACACATAAAACAAGTATGTACAGAGTTTCTTTTATCTGAAGTCATTTAGCCATTACCATTTTCTTTTCATCTTAATCCCAAAATTAATACACTGAATTTCTTCAAAAACTCAATCTTAACGTATTAAAAATAATCCATGCTATGAAGTGTTTACATAAAGCGTGGACGGAAAGTAAGGGATAAATTTATTGTCTTTGTTAATTTTTATTTTTTTGAGAAAATCTCGAAGGGGTATGGCGATTTCAATTATTTTACTTTATACTACATCGTTGTTATCTTGTTACGTCATTTGTTTTTAAAGTTATGACGTCATCAAATGTTTTTTTTTTAAATTACAACTTTTATTAATATTTTATTATTAATAAGTATCCAAATCGGCTCATAAGTCAATTTACCATTAGTAGAATCGAAAACAAATTTAGAGAACACGACGAATCTTCCAAAAAGTGGACGTCCGCTGGCATTAAATGAAGATGCACAACTTAACGTGCTTTTAGACATTGAAAATAATCCACATTCAACTAGCAGGAACATTGCTTTGGATTACAATGTAAGCCACGCTTCAGTTTTAACATTTTTGAAAGTTCAAAAATTTCACCCATATAAGCTACAATTGGTTCACGAGTTGCCAGAAGATGACTTTGGTCAGGGACAAGAATTCTGTAAACAAATGATGGAAAGTTGTAATCGCGATCTAATGTTTTCCCAAGGTGCTTTATTTTAGGATGAAGCAACATTTTGTTTAAACGGAACTGTAAATAGACAAAATTGTAGATATTGGGGTAGGGAAAATCCTCGTTGGATACAGGAAATTCATACTCAGTATCCTCAGAAAGTTAATGTATGGGCAGGAATTATTGGTGATAAAATTATAAGCCCATTCTTATTTGCAAATAATTTAATTGGAGAAAGATATCTGCAATATTTACAGTTGGAACCGATGCCTGCATTAGCTGTATTATTTCGCAATGCAAACAATCCTGAACTACCAAACAATAGCGTTTGGCTAAAACATGATGGCGCTCCGCCTCATTATGCAAATAATGTTCGAGGCTATTTGGACCAAGTACTTCCAGGTCCACCTTCCTGGAAGTACTTGACTTAAACGAAGAGGTCCGATGGAATGGTCGGCTAGGTACTAAAAATAAAGTGTATAAAAATCGACCACATAATTTAGAAGAGAATTCGACATGAGATTAGATTAATATCACCTCAAATTTTATAATCGCCTTGGGTATTGTCAAATGGTACAGGGTCATCATTTTAAACATCTAGTATAGTGAAACAAAAACTGTTATTTATATATAAATGTAGTTAATTTTATTGTTAAATTTTTTTTTCTAGTCAATAAATTTAGTTTCTTTTTATTCTAATATTCGAGCTTTGACACTGTTTTTCTCAATTTTTTTCAAGTGTAACATATTGATAATTTTATACCGTTGAAAACGGAATAAAAAGTACTACTAAAATTAATAATAAAAAATATATGTTGTCATTTAAAAAACATTTGATGACGTCACTTCAACTTCAAAAATAAATGACGTGACAAGATAACGACGATGTAATATAAAGTAAAATAATAGAAATCGCTATATCCCTTCGAGATTTTTTCCAAAAAAATTAATATTAACAGATAATGAATTTATCCGTTACTTTCCTTCCACGCTGTATAAAGCATTATGCACTTTTCACAATGAATTTTGCATAATAAAAACTATTGCCGTAAGTATAGTTTAGATATTCATAAATATTCAAACATAATTTACTCAACAGAGGAACCCAATTATGTTATATTTACGGAATTAGCGGACATCTCTTGTTAACGGAGAGATTCTTAGGGATCGAAAGAAGCGGTATGATTTACACGTCAAAGTGTATCCTCTTAAGCGGATTGTATAATAAAAACTATCTCTGATTACAGAAAAATGACTGGAAATTATCAAAAACGCTTTCTTACGCTTCAAAAGAAAACTAATATTAAAGACGATTACAACAAAGAGAAGCTCAGTGTTGCAATATTTGAAATAGGAAAAACACAGCTAGCAAATATAATGAAGAACAAGTAAAAACTACTGAACAAGTATTGCTCCTGGTAACAATATCCAATAAAAAATATACTTCTTTTTTAAACTGAAGGGTACAATATTGATAAATTATGAATGGTTTGTAAACGCTAGAAATAAAAATATTTCACTATTTGGATCTATAATAAGGTCAAAGACAAGGGAAATTGCTCACCCAATAGAATATCATAGCTTTAGTGTATCATTTGGTTGATTAGAACGTTTAAAAAAAAGACATAATGCAAGTCGCACATGATCTGCAACAGTGTCAACAAGTCCAAAAAAATTAAATTTGAGCAAATTCGTTTTTGGCCTTATCTGATTAACAAAACAAAACAACAACGATATTTATTTTCGCAGTACTTAGATTTTGTTTTCATTCTCAATTCCGAATTTCTCCAAATCAGTGCCTTGCTATTTATGGTTCTGTTGCAGCCTATGTGCGACAAATATCAATGTTGATGATTTAACAGTTTTAAAGCAAAAATCCCAACATTGATTAGTGATTATAATGCTAGAGACGTATATAATCCGGACGAAATAGGGCTCCTTCCTCGTGCTGTACCCTATAATACGATAGCCTTTATAGGAGAAAAAGTGCCGGTAGAAAAATGATCAAAAGAGTGGGAATATGGCTAAACATAAAAAAAAAAAAAACTTGTGATCGGTAGAGCCGCTAGGCCCCATTCTGTGAAATAAAAAACGCTTTCCCGATAGTTTGACGATTTCATAAAAAGTCGTGAATAACATATGAAATGAGGACAAAGTTTTTGCAAGAATTTGATATGAAAATGGTCTTGGAAAAACGTAAAATCTTCTTTCATCTACGAAATTTAACACTAGAAAATATCAAAACGATTTTTCCCCTCTCAATATATCTGCAACCATTAAATCAAAGAATTATCAAAGATGTTAATATCTGATTATCGGACTGTATCGATAATCTTAAAACACAATTTAACAAAAACCGGCAGTAATTTTTTAGAAGACCTAATCGAATTAGTTAATTTACTAGACGCTATTTATTTTACAAAAAAAGCGTGGAATCAAGTAACTCCAGTGATAGTTCAAAACTATTTCTACGAAGCTGGGTTCACATGTTCTGAAATTTTAAAAAATTACAATTTTGCTCCCGAAGATCAAGTACCGTTATCTACTATTGCAGAAATGTATTAAATTCGGTACCAATCTACTGCAAATAATGTTAATTTTGCTGAACATACAAAAACTTGGCGCTTGAAGATGAAAATGTAGAAATTGGGGGAATCCCGCAGCAAAAAGAATTTGATTCTAATGAAGAAGTGATAGCCATTTACAATTTATAAGTAGTGACGGTATTCTTGAATTTAACCCTAACGTAAATTATTGGTGGTCAGTTTTAGGGATGAAGCAACCGGACATATTGCCATTATGATTTAAAAGCAAAGGTGGCCCAGAATATGCTTTTGGAGGGTATTTGCTTAGATTGCATCACTTAAATAAAATTGGAGCTTAGTATTTTAATTTTTTAGTCACCTGGATAACAGTAAGACATTCTGCGATGGGTAACTCAAGGTGGTCCCCAACAGTTCAACTATTATAGTGAGATAAAACAATTGCCAAAACCATTTAGCTTTGGAAAAACAAAAATATAGAATTCTTTTTTACATTTGAAAGGTGTTCTTCTTTAAATTTTTTTACTAATATTAAGAACTATTTTAAAATAATATTAGATGTGCACTAAGTAGCATCAGTTTAAAAACATACATTTTTGTTCTCGATGGGTTTTGAATTACCAAGAAAAGAAAAAAAGGCCCTCACTGTTACTCAGGTTGTTTCATTTCTTCTATGTAAATATGTACCTACATCGAGAACTAATAGCAAATTAGAAAGCATATAATAGATATACATACGTTACGTATGCATGTGTTTCCACAAATCATCTCCCTTATGTGGACAAATTTGTGGGAGTTGGAGGTATCCGCTTAAGAATACATTCTATTTAATTTTGAATGGTGAAAACTGCTTTTTTAAGATTACATTTTGACGTATAAAAAAATTATACAGGCGATGCCAGCATGTTTACCGCACTTACAAATAAAGCGTATGTAATGCTGCGATTTCAAAAGTTCGTATATGCTATTCTGTATTTGTTTATTAAACGTTAAGACTTGGGGCTTTTGAAATAAATACAGTGCAACGTGCGAATTTTAAAGTCAAGTCGAATCTTGAAAGAATAACATTAATTTATATAATAAATACAAATACCTAATGTAATTAGCAGTACAACACAAGAAATAATGTAGACAATGAAGTTAAAAAAAAAAAACCAAGCGAACGATGACAGTATAACTTATCGATACGAAATGTGTGCAGCTTTCACGAGAAATTATCGTATTAAACCTAACGATATGAGCTTGTCAGTGGCAATATAAATTAGATTTTACATATAAATACTTATTACAAAACTTACACATACGTGAATTAACATTTACTTGTACATAATTTCTTAACTATAAAACAAAGTAATACAATAATGTCAGTTCCATCTCAAGAATGATCGATCAATATTTCTAATGGTTACTACAGATTTAAATTTATCTTTGTCACATTAAAATATTGATATCATACCTAGTTTTACTTAAAGTAGTTCCATTAAATTAAACTAAAAATAATCTCGTGACGATTGCGACTATCAGCTGTACTCATTACCTTCATACAATCCCTCGCAAACTTCTAATAATCGAAGCACTGGGTTTATATTATATGGGAAAAGGTTTCCAGCTACTAATCGATTAATTTGCATCTTAAGTCTAATTAATACAGTCATAGTATTATCTAATTCATTGTCTCTAGTGGTTGCCGAAGAATCGCAACAACTGTTAACAAATTTCGACCAATTTCTTCGAACGTATTTTAAAAATCTTAAAAGATACAGTAAGAAACATGTTTCATTATTGATTAGGTAATCTAAAAGAATGTCATTATCGTGGCTGACAATTCTGAGAAATTCAATGAAAGAGAACACAGGATTAAGCATCGAGATCAAATCAGGAAAGACAGCATTACGGTAAGATATACCAACTGTTATATCTAAAGTACATACCATCGATTCTATCATGTAATCATCTTGATCACTAAATAAGTGTATTAGAACTTTTGAGAATGGAGTTTCGGGGTGAAAATCTAAGCTATTTTTAATGAACACATCGACCTTCTTCAAAACGTCTCTAATAGAACGTTCAATTAATTGCATATCTTGATAAAAATCGAAATCATCTGAACCTACGCTAGAGTCTGAGCTATCAGACCGTGTTTCTTTAATTGTTATAGCAACTGACTTCAGAACTAACAGAACTAGTTTTTGTAAGAGAGTTTTATCGATATTCGTTTGTGTTGCTTGCGAACTTGCAATAGTTCCTACAAAACTATGCACTGTAAGACCTTCGTTTCTTCTAAATGGCAAACAGTCTAATAATCTAAAGTCTTTAACATAGCGAACTACTAAGTGCGCTAATTGGCAAGTGTCATCAGGTAACATGTCTTGTAATGCTAAAGTGCTGCCGTAACATAATACTTCGTTGAATAGGGATAAGAGTTGTTTCCAAATAATAGGAGGAAGGGCATTATGCAATAAACCCACAAAAACTTCCAAGTGTGTATAGAAGGGTTTAGTATCAATTACACTTAAATTAGCTTTAACCGAAATCGTACTTTCCCATAAAGCTAAGAAAGTCAATATACAGGTCTGCGATTCGACACAATCATTATGAGAAATAAGGTATTGGATTCTGTTTATTAACTCAGGCCATTTCGATTCCAATCCTTTTATGATCAAGCCTTTAATTGCAGAGGTGTCATAGCTGTCTGAATCACTGTATGTTACAGTTGTGCATGTATTATGTTCAGTATGTTGGCTGCTACTTGTACTAGCACCATCACGACACGATTGAGATTCCTCCAGAACATGTATCTCCACATCTTTCCATTCTACTACACGTTTAATGATTTCTAACGCGAAATTCATTTTTACATAATCAGTCGGTTCCATAGTTAAAAAATTGAATATGGTTTCAAGCCATTCGTTATTGATATTCGTCTTCGCAATAATTAGGAAACTACTTAACACTTTTGACGATAGGAAATTCAAGTAATTGTTTCTCATATCGTGAAGCGAGATTATTTGTTCGATGAGATTATACTCATTTCGTATAATCATATCGCAAATACTCACAATACGAGAGCATATATACCCGGAATTATTTTGCTTTAAATACACATCGAAGAGTAATTGTAATTTTGATAAAAATTGTAATATTTTATTTAATGGCCATTCGCATAGCAATGCTATCCTCGTACCATTACTATCAGTTATTTGATGTCCTTCAAAAGGTTTCCGCAATGTCCTCTCGGAAATTGCGCATAGACATTGTTTAATGAGATAATTTTGAAATAAATCTAAATTATCTCCTTCAATATCTAATTCTGTCAATTCACTATAATCAGAATTACTTACAGCGGAGATATTTGATATAAATCTACTTTGTTCTGGAGGCGATTGATTCGAAAAGTTACTAGTTGACGCATATTCTTCTATAATAATTTCTTGAGTATTCTTTGGTGCATGGACAGATGATGAATGATATCGATTATGATTAGTAAATTCTTGCGATGTCTGTTCGTAAAATGGGCTATCGTAAGGTGATCTTTGTTCGTTTGTCAAAGTAGGGGCAGTGCAAGTATTTAAGAAAGGTTGTGTAAAACTTGACGATGAAAAAATATCAGGAGCTGGTTGCTTCGAAGGGTTATCAGGATGTACGATATAAGTATTAAGGGTGCTGTGAGACAAATCTAATCTATTTACATCACCAATATAAACACCATTCCAAGCACCACTGGCTGCACCCCGCATTATCGTCGCACTTTGATTAATCGATGTCCGGTCACTGTTCGTTTGTTCACTAGTCCGCAAAGGAGATTTCACGGTAGCACGTAAATGAGTATTAAGAGTGTTAAAAGTTAGATCGGCCTCGTTGACATTGTCCGGTAATGACAACCGTAACGCTGACAAATCGGCTCTGTTCCCATTCTCATTCAAATTATGGATGTAGTCCGGTTCATCAGCTGTATGTTCTTCATCTTCCCTCCGAAGCTTTTTCTTCACTGGCTGTTCATTTGCCATTTTAAAATCGCTTTGCCGTAGCACCATTAGAGATGTAGTTTCACAACCTATAGTTCCGCATATAGGTCAATTAAAAAAAGGAATTCCTACCCAGTCGTCGAAAATCTTGAGCGAAATCTGAAAATAATACATGTTTAAATACACAAATCAGTAGCCATAGCAGTTTTGTATAGGAAAAATGAAGACGTTAATTATCTATGATAAAGTACTAAAAATATTGTAAACAATCACCGAAATTTAGTGATAGGTTCATTATTTTAGAAGATTCGTGAAAAATGTAGTAGTACTCACATTTCCACTTTCTTGTGTAATATTTTGATTGGCAAATAACCCTCATTTTTACGAACAGATTGCACTAAGGACTTGGTAATTTATGCAACCGAAACGTAATACATTTTCACTTAATTATTAAACAATTACACTACCGCACACGAACGTATATGTACAAAAAATGAATGTTTTTAAAAAACTTGTTATTTTATACACATACACACAACTCCATTGCGTACAATATGACGCGGGAGTCAAGTGAGTATTAAATATCATAATACATGCTTTAAATCTCAAATATGACCTCTAAAAATCCCATCTCCACACTAAAAAATTATAAACAAAAAACTATTTACAAACACGCTTCGCCTCGCACGAATAGTGACCCAGAGGGAGAGAAAATAATTAATTAAAATCTAAATCTCCCAGTAATTGACTAGGTTTAAAGAATGTGCGGTGTTGCCACATAAACTGCTACCATTCATAAGTTGCAATAATATTTTGGGCCGACTGGGAAAATGTGATTATTTTACGTTCGAAGGATGGTTCCTTCTGATGAAGCACGACATGAAGAAAACGAATTTTGGGGGGAGATTTGGAATGGATGTTTTCCTCGGGCGTAATTTAGAAAGAATAAAATACAGTGCGTAACACGGGAGAACGTTTGTATTCCGTCCCGCTGCTTTGCCATACTTACAAGTTGTGAGATGACATGAAACGAGATGAAGTCTGGTCTTGGATTCGGATATAGCGTATTAATTATTTGAAGAAATAAATAGAGAATATTTTGTTGTTGTTGCTTATCTACAAATAAATTTAAATTACAATTATTTTTTGCTGAATTGTATTTAATAAAATTAGCAAATATATTTCTTATTGCCTTTGTTTGATTCTATAAAAAAAAAATTAAATATGTAAAATAAAATTGGGGTACGCAAACAAAAATAGAGCAAAAATAAACAAGATTTTTTAAATTAAAAACAAAGCTAAATGACTGAGGTATCTTTTCTGATATGCTTCTAAAATCTCGCAGAAATAAACCTTCACAATTGTGGTAAACTTTGTTTATCAAAATAAATGTTTTAAAATATTTATTCTGTAGTAAGTAAATTTAGAATTTTGAATTTGCCGCTTCCCTGATGGTTGGTGCGCCCGGAATGTAGTTACGTTTAAGAGGAGCAGAAGGAAGTTAGGCATTAAGTAAGAGGAGAGAGATGAGGTTAGATCGTTAGAGATAGGAAGAGAGGTTATGTGGTGAGAATATATTATGAAGAATAAAACCGTTAAACTGTTTATGTGTGTTAGTGAATCAGACCCTGACAAAGATTGCGACAATTTTTCAGAAGAGGGATTCTACTACACGAATTAGATATATCTGGATTTATTGAGTTTTTAATTGGTTAGGAAAAAGCCACGTTGAGGAAATGGCGCGAAAAGACATGGGCGCCGATAGATTCGAACATTTTATGTCTACACACCAAATTGAAGAGGATTCGCGTGAAAATATGCATAGTGCTAGCGAAACAGAAAGTCATGTGCTAAATACGACAACGACTAGTGATATTTCCCAACTTTTATTGACTATTAATGCAGCGATACAGCAAAACGCACAAATGATGAACTTATTACAAATTAATCAAGAACGACAGATCACACGAACGCCTGAAGTAACTAGCGATGTGAAAAAATTTCATATTATGCCTGACTTATCGAAGAGCATTGGTAATTTCACAGGTGAAGGTAATCCAAACCTGGGGAAAAAATGGTTGGACCAACTAAAGAATACAGCTGCATTGCATAATTGGCCCGAAGCGTTCATATTACAAACAGCACAAAATCACCTGGTAGGTGCGGCAAGACACTGGTGGGAAGGCAGAAGCGAAGAGCTGTATGATTGGGAGAAATTCGAGAGGGCTTTTCATAGAACATTTATATTCGAGGAGAATAAAAATGATCTCTGGAACAGAATGCAGCGGAAAACACAAAAAGAAAACGAATCTCTAGGTGCATATTATCAAGAAAAGGTATCAATGTGTAAATCTTTAAACCTTCCGTTTAGAGAAACCAAGGAGCAAGTTGCTATTGGGTTAACTTGTAATAATATGGCTGATTTCGTGTTATCCAAACAACATCTCGATGAGGACGACCTATTTCAAGACCTAATAAATTATGAAAGAATAAGTCAAGCACGAAAGGACAGCATGAAGAAGAAGCCTGGGATTACTCGAACAACAGGATCAAGAGGACCAACGGGATCAAATACAAGAACACCAGATACAGCCGTTAAGAAACGACCAAGGTGCTACAATTGTAATAACATGGGACACATAGCGACGAACTGCCCAAATCCAACAAGAGCACGGGGAAGTTGTTTTGAATGTGGAGCAGCTGATCACCGGGTCTCTACATGCCCACATAGACGAGCATCTAGACCGGAGCAGACACAAGCGGAGGGACAACGAGCAATGGTTATAACAGGATCCCAGCCGATGATGGTACCGGTTGAATTGAGGGTTAACAGGCATGTTTTAGTGTTGGATGCTTTAGTGGACACAGGTAGTTCTATTTCACTGATTAAGTATAGCTCCATTAAACATATTAAATTTGATAATTCAAGTCAAAATTATAGTCAGTTTGAAGGCGTTAATAAAGTAAAATTAGAGATATTAGGTGAACTTCATAGTATTATCAATATCAACAATATTGTTTTAGATGTTAAATTTTTTATCGTGCCAGATATTGCTATCCCCTATGACTGTCTGTTAGGTAGAAATTTCATATGTAATCCAAGCGTAGAAGTTAGTTTTCAGGGAAATTATGTAAATATTAAGCCTACTACTAGTTATTTTGATTATACGAATGAATGCCAACAGGTTTTAAATATTAACTATGTAGAAGATAGTGATAATTATGACTATGATATTGATGTGGACACAACGTTACCGTCAAATGTTATTTTAGATATTAAACACATTTTTCATAACTTTTATATAAGTCCAGTACGTCCTGAAACACCAAAAGTAGACTTTAAAATGCAACTCACTTTAAACAAATTAGAACCTTTTCATTCAAGACCGAGACGGTTATCCTATTCAGAAAAACAAGCTGTGGATGAGATAATCCAAGACTTATTAAAGCGCAAAATCATCCGCGAGAGCGATTCACCCTATTGTTCACCGATAGTTTTAACTAAGAAAAAGACAGGAGAATATCGAATGTGTGTTGATTTTAGAACCTTGAATAAGTACTTATTACGTGACCAGTTTCCATTACCATTGATTGATGATCATCTGGATCAACTAAAAGATAAAAAGTATTTTACGAGGTTAGACCTTAAGAATGCGTTCTACCATATAGCGTTAGATGACGAATCTGTTAAATATACTTCATTCATTACGCCAACGGGACAATATGAATTTAGTAGAATGCCATTTGGTCTCAGTTCGAGTCCAGCAACATTCTCCAGATTTATAAATAAAGTTTTCAAGGAGTTGATTCGGTTAAATAAGGTCCAAATCTACATAGACGATATCCTAATAGCGACCACAACGATTAACGAGAATTTGGAAATACTGAAAGAAGTCTTTAAAATTCTGACTGATAATTTACTGGAACTTAGAATTGATAAGTGTTCTTTTCTGAAAAGAAAGATTGATTTTCTAGGGTATAGTATTGATGAAAACGGAATTAGTCCCAACGAAATGAATGTAGAATCCATAAAGAAGTATCCTGTACCAGCAAATACAAAAGAAGTACATAGGTTCATTGGATTGTGTAGCTACTTTAGACGATTCATACAGAACTTTTCGTTGATAGCCAAACCGCTTTATGACCTGCTAAAGAAAAACGCAACATTTGAGTTTAATGGGGAACAGATGGAATCATTTGAAGTTTTAAAATCCAAATTAATGTCACGACCTGTTTTAGCTGTTTACTCGCCACACAGTGAAACGGAACTCCATTGTGATGCGAGCGCACAGGGATTCGGTTCCATTTTATTGCAAAAGCAATCTGATAATAAATTCCACCCTGTATTTTTCTGTAGTAAAAGAACTTCAGAACATGAGATGAAATACCACAGTTACGAACTAGAATGTCTGTCGATAATATATGCATTGAAAAGGTTTCATACTTACCTGCAAGGAATTCCATTTAAGATTGTGACCGACTGTGATAGTTTTCGACTTACCTTAGCCAAGAAAGATGTAGTTCCTAGAATTATGCGATGGTGTCTACTTCTACAGAACTATCAATATACCGTTGAACACCGTCCGAACATCCGCATGCAACATGTAGACGCATTAAGTCGCGTAAATCACGTATTGATTTTGGAAGGGAACACCCTTGAGCAGACATTGGCATATAAACAAATGACTGACAAAGATATAGTAGACCGGAGGGAATCATTAGAGAAGTCTGAACATCCGTTATACGAGTTACGTAATGGCTTAGTCTATCGAAAGTATGGGACTCAGATACTTTTTTATGTACCGCAATGTATGGAATTTAACATAATCTATACATACCACACAGAAATGGGACATTATGGAGTAGATAAAACTTTAGAACTTATCACTAGGACATATTGGTTTCCACGAATACGGTCGAAGATCCAAGAATTTATTAGTAATTGTTTAAAATGCATAGAGTTCAACAGGAAGCCGGGGAAGCAGGAGGGATATTTGAATAGCATACCAAAAGGTAATTTACCATTTGATACTGTCCACGTGGATCATTACGGACCTTTTCCCACGACTAGACGCAAACGGAAGTATATATTTGAAATTATTGATGGTTTCACCAAATTTATAAAGCTTTATCCCTGTAAGACTACGAGTGCGCAAGAAGTAATAAAATACTTATGTTCCTATATGCAAAATTATAGCAGACCAAAAATAATAATATCCGATCGTGGGTCATGTTTTACTTCAAATTTGTTCAAAGAATTTACTAACGATAATGGTATAAAACATATCTTAATCGCTGCCGGAGCGCCTAGGTCTAACGGACAAATTGAGAGGATGAACTCTATTATAACCCCAACACTTAGTAAGCTAGCAGATCAGAATAAAGTCGAATGGGATGATTTAACAGCAGACGTAGAGTTCGGAATGAACAACACTGTAAATCGCGCGACTGGGGAAACCCCTTCAAAACTTTTGTTTGGACGTGACCAGTTAGGGAAAATTCAGGATAATGTACGGGAGACTTTAGAAACAATCATTCAGAATCAAGACGGGAATTTAGAAGAAATTAGAGCAAAGGCAGAAAAACGCATTGTGAAAAGCCAAACTAAGAATGAGGAAAGCTACAACAAGCGAAGGAGAGCTGCACGTCGATATGATGTTGGACAACACGTAATGCTAAGCAACATCGATACGACACCAGGAGTGAATAAGAAACTTATTCCAAAATATCGTGGACCATACCAGATTAAGGCAGTATTACCCAATGATAGGTACCTTATAACCGATATTCCAGGGTTCCAAAACACCCAGATACCTTATGAAAGTGTTTTAGATGCTTCAAGATTGAAACCATGTGAATCAAAGCTAAATTAATATGCTTTACGTCATTTTTATGTTTATGTCTTATGTTTTATTATGTCTCTTATGTTTTATGTCTTTATTATGTCTCTTTGTTATGCTTGTTTAGGTATTATGATTAGTTGTTTGTGAAATAGGCACTTATGTTATGGAAAGAAAGAAGCGCTTATTATGTATTTATGAATTGTTTAACGTTTATGTATAAGAGAAATGTGATCGAGGTCGATCAACAGTCAGGAAGGCCGAATTGTAGTAAGTAAATTTAGAATTTTGAATTTGCCGCTTCCCTGATGGTTGGTGCGCCCGGAATGTAGTTACGTTTAAGAGGAGCAGAAGGAAGTTAGGCATTAAGTAAGAGGAGAGAGATGAGGTTAGATCGTTAGAGATAGGAAGAGAGGTTATGTGGTGAGAATATATTATGAAGAATAAAACCGTTAAACTGTTTATGTGTGTTAGTGAATCAGACCCTGACAAAGATTGCGACAATTCTATAAAATACTTCTTTGATAAGAAACTGTTTTCTTTTTTATTATAGACAGCGCGGTGAAATGCGTAGAAAATTATTTTTCATTTTTTTTTAAAAACAGCTCGCAAATTTTAATCTTACCCGAATTTCTGGTGAGTTTAGCAATTTTTAATAGTGCTCTTGGTATCCGATAAAATATCCCGATACCCCACCATCCGCGCAGTACTCAGATTCGGATCCGTTATTTGAGTTTCGAATCCGGATCCTTCATCCGGTTTTCAGATCTAGATTCGTTATCCGATTCTTTGAATCCGGTTTCGTTACCAAACACTTCACTTCCAGATTTACTATCCTGACTATAACTGAGTCTAATATGCTTCGGTGTTAATTTTTTTTTTGAAATCCGTGAACGTAGTAATACTGAATACGCACAATTAAGGAGCAGACTTTCTAATCGCACTTTGTCCACTTTTATATTTTTCAGGAAATAAGCAAATCTGCTACAAGTTTACTAAGCAAATATAGAGAAATAAGCAAAATATGTAAAATGTAAAAAAAATATTGTTTATATACACCTAAGCTGCACCCAACAAATGTAGAAAGTTTACAAAAACAAAACAAGAACAAAAAAAAAGGACAAACGGTATTTTGTTTGTTTCTTGTTTTCTTTTTTTTTTTATTAAAAGGGTAAATTTGCCTTGCTTGTCCTCAAGATAAAATTGGCTCCAACCAAAGTTACCCTAAATCTACTACCCATTTATTTCCTGCCAAACTAATCGAATATATTGAAACAATATCTAATTTTTTCTTCTTGATGTAATGACTGAATTGCTGAATTTACTTGTTATCCCTCTTCCTGCTTCATGCTCAAGCCAGGTATAAAATTCAAAATGCACAGAAGGAATGTTGTTGAGCCTAGAAGGCTTCTTGGGTGGGTGCTTCAGGAAGGACTTGAATCTGTTGTAAATCAAAGCAATATATAACACTATCGGCAACTTCTTCCCTCAGTAATTTATAAAATTGTTTTACGAAGGATCAAATCAGGTTTCTTTTTTTTGTTCTTGTGTTTATATCACCAGTAAGGTGCTCCCTCTCATTAATATTACTGCAAGTGCTACGAACCGGATAGTTTTACTGAACATGAATGGAGAGGCAAACAAACTGTATTTTGTCCAGTATAACTTGATTCTCTTGTCTCCAGGCTGTGGACAAAATTCACTTTGTTTGTCCAGGGGATTTTTCTGTTCAATTTCAACGTAATTAGATCGTGGGGTGCCAAAGAAGCCAACGCCATCTATATCTCAAAATGTAAAAAAATTGACAAAATGCGATTAGAAAGTCCTCTATTCAAAGTTACTTTGCATTACATACCTAGCTGTTCAATAAATTTTGTGATTACTTCAGATATAGTGTTTAATAACTACTTAACCTATTGCAGGTTTTCCCAACTTACTACAAAACTTTACATATGTACTGTTCACTCTGGATACGTGAGATTTCGGAGAATCCAAATTTGAGTATATTGGCAGCGGATTCGCGTCAGAGGTTCCGGATAACGAATTCAGATCCGAGTTATTGGCTAGCGGATCCAGATAAAAGATTTTAGATAATGAGTTCGGATATCTGCATAGCGCTAAATTATCCCGATCTGATTAACAGTTCTAGTTTTAACACATAAATATTCGGCGTTACAAAAATTGAGAACTATTTAATAAACGATTTTAATAGTTAATAATAATAAATGCCTTGCTTTTAAGTTACGGTTTAAACTAAAAACTTATGAGCAGTCATTTCAAGAAATACGAGGGAAACTCTAAAAACTTCAGAAATTGACCACTAGATGTCACCTGTCGCATATTTCAACTTCATTCTGCCTCTGGCGATGAAGCACCATCCAAAGCCACAGTTTATGACTGGTTGCAGAGTTTAAGCATGGATGTACTAGTGTTAGTGACGACTTTCGTGAAGCTCGTCCATCAACTGCTGTTGTTTCGGCAAACATCAATGCTGTGCAAGAAATGATTGCAGCGGATCGACTTGTGACATGTCCAGGGATATAGGCATCTTCGAGCATTGGTAAAATTCAAATGAAAACGATTTCATATGAGCATTTAGTAGTGAAGAAACTTTGCAATCGTCGGATTCCACACAATTTAACCAAAGATTCGTGTGAGTTGGTGCAAAAAAATGCTTCAAAAATTCAATCGCCAACGTATACAGTATCGTTCACGAAGCGCTCCAAAAAAAATCTTTCATGAAACTGGGCCTGTTGCTACCGTTGCTCTTGAGGATCGAAGAACCGTAAACGCTGATCGGTATATCACAATTTGCTTGGCTCAAATCTTCGATGAAATCAGAAAAAACAGCGAAAGACATCAATGCATTATACCTTCATCACGACAACACCAGCTCTCACACGGCACATCAAATAGTTGATTATTTAAAGGAGAATAACATTGAATCAATGACTGATTGTCTGCTTTCTTCGAATGCAAAAGTGCTTAAATCTAAAAAAGGCGAATATTTTGAGAAACAATAAAGTGTTTTTTTGATAAAATATCTGTTTTTTTCTTTTTTTGAAATTTTTTAGGTGCACCCAAATAACTACGAATGAAAGCAAACATTGCAAGTTCTAAGCAGGGAGAGTTATTATGCACGGTGGGAGTCAGACAATCCTAATTATTTAGCATTATGTCACACGAAACACAACTTACATTTTTTTATTTATTTGGAATACATTGTATATTTTACGTTAATTTTTAAGAAGTAGACGTTTTTTTTTCTTAAATTCCTTTAAAATTTGAATATTTTTATTCCCGCTGTTTAACTGCTACTTAGTTTACACAATTTTTACGCAAAATATTGCGCTACGCAACCAACCTTAGATTGCGTTTTACGCAATTTACGCCTCCGGTAAAATTCATTCGCGCGCTTAACAATTTGGAATATTGGAGGGATATTTAAAAAGTATGGATTTTTATTATTTTTTTTAATTAATAACTATTACGGTTTATACTAAAGCACGTAATACATAGATTTTTATGAGTAATTTGCTATTTGCATATATCACTTTAATGGTGCATCCTGTATAATATAATTCACAACAAATATTCGAAAAAAACCGCAAGTATATCTTTGTGACGCCTGGGCTGATGACAAAACAAAGTTGATTTATATGATAAAATTATAATATAATGGAGTTATAAAAGGATAGGCATATCCTGCTTTTACATATTAATAATGTATTACATGTTGTACTTTACGTACAGAAGAAACGTAATTGACGCAATGGTTAACGCAAGAGGAGTAGAACATGTATTAATTTTATAGTGTTAACCGAGTGTCGTTTAATTTAATGACGCGTTTGTTAATAAAAAAGCTTCCTCTAGGATATGTCCGTAGTTATTATTTATTACATAGTATGTACCATGTACACTTAAGAGGAAGTAAATTATAACATCTGTTGCATAAGATAATTATGTTATTGGTACTGCGTACGCGGAGTTTGTTATTTTATTTAATTTTTATTTTAATTGCTAATTAAATAAAAGAATATATGCGTACAACTATATACTTTTTGCGATATGGTATGCTTTTTAAATTTGCTTTAATTTCCCTAAATACTTATTTGAGATGTGTAAAATACGTAATATATAAATTCATATTTTGAATAAATAAAAAAAAAGGATTAAAATATTAAAAGTTACTTAAACGCCCCCTTTCTTTTTCTTTTTATAGATTTTCCATTCCACGAGAACCTAAGAAATATTCCATGTGACGGAATAGTTTTCCTAAAAGTGGCTAGATGTCGCTTGATATTTCGAAGCGAATATTACACCTATAAACACAAATTTCCCGTTCAGTGTTTTGAGTTGTTCATATCTGGAAATTAATTAGCGCAAAAGTGAGTAATTTTAATTAGGGTAAATGTTGTTGAACTTATACAGACGATATGCGGTGTATTTTTTCGAAGCGATGGTGCAGTGCTCGGTGGGGGTGTGTAAAATGGCTACTGAAGGTTTACAGTGAAGTGTTTTAAATGTTACGATTGTGCACATAACGTCTACTTAGTTTCCTTTCGAAAGGTGATTATTACGTTTTCTTATCTGTATAAACAAACTTATCTGTAATACGACGGTGATTGCTTTTTGTCCATGAATACCTATTGACGTGTTTATATTTAGGTTAAACTCCGTCATACCAATATCTTTCTTTACATTCCGTAATCTCCTATTTATTTTTCACGTTTCGCGGATATTCCGAAGATATCTAACGAAAACGCGGATGTAAATACGCAAATTGGCTTTACTTAAACGTGAACGTTTAGGTTATGTTATTAGGGAGAGGTTTTACCATTTTGTTTATCTTACAGGAAATTCGCGTATTACCTACTAATGGGGCGCTTTATTCTTGGTTATACTATAATTAAGCTTACAGCTGATGAAAGCTAAATTTGCTTTGCGATTGTTCTAAAAAGAAAATTGATTACATAAAAATACTACTGATTCATTTATGCAAATGATATCATGCAACACCTATGTTCTATATTATAAAAGTTCTATTTATTTACTTTATTTTTCTATATACCCACCAACAATATTATTTATATCTTCATGATTTTACTATTATCTTCCAATTTTGTTTATTTACTAATACTTTCTATAATGTATTTTTACATTACATGAGTCATTTTGGAGCAATTAACTTCAAGATACCAAGTTCACCTTTCTAGTAGCTTGAATAATATTAATTAGCCACTAAGTGTTGAGTAATTTTTATTACTAATTATACCTATTTGAAAAATAACAAAAATGAAGAATAGAAATTGCAATTTACTTTAGCATTCAATCTTTAATTTGCGACTTTCTCATTACTGATTCGGTTTTGTTGACTTTTCATCTATTTTCGTCTTCTTCGTTTAAAATATAGTTTCACTAACGTCGCCGATCCTCAGTAGCGACAGGTGATGACGTCAATTACAACGCTTTGAATTCCTCGTGTATTTCCGTTGCATATTACAATATCCGCGATATGAAACGGAAATATACGAGAGAATCGAAGCGTTGTAATGCAGCTTCGTAGCATATTTTCAAGGCCCGTCACAAGAAAATAAGTCGCAGTTGAATCACAACACATTCAGCATTGAATAATAATAATAATAGCAGTGTTTTTATTAATATTTTCGATATAACATTTTGAAAAGGCAAGACCTTAACTGTGATTGATTGCAAACGACATGTTTTTCCTAGGATTCTCTACAAAGTCATTACATTAAATATTAGGCAACCAAAGAAACAGAAAATTAAAATTTGCCGTGTGGGAATTGCACCCTGTAGTGTGGGCTTCTTTAGATGTTGCAATGTCAACATTTAAAATTGAAAAATTTGAAACATTTTAATAACACTATAAAGCTATAAATTATAGAGTTGAATCTGAATCTTTTGTCAAACATCAACGCTGTAGAGTGTGGAGATTTACTGATTACTGATAGAAAATTGTTTCAGTTAACTTTGAGATTTTCAATTGTTGCACCAACGTTTCACTACGGTCGGCGGCTAACTATCTATTTTTCTAATTACTGCAAGTAATTTTCTTGTCAAAACATCTGATTTGGTTCTTCAGTTGCAATTGTCACTCAATATTTTTGAGAAAATTCATGAATCCTTCTAATTTTATAAATTGACTTGCAGATTTCAGCAAAAAAATTGTAGCTGTACCAAAATCACAAAAAATATGTTTTAAAAGTTATGCACTTGTTTATCTTTTCCAATCCGTTTCTGAAAAACCTGCAAAGTAAATTTTTCTTCCATATTTGTTTTCCAATTGTTGGGAAAACAATGTAATTATGAGGAGTCAAGCCCGAACTGTAGGATGGATATTTCGTGTCACTTGTAATAGTTGTAGTAATTTCATTTGAAAAATAAAACCGTGCCGTTAAACGTGTTTGTTTTAAACTTAAAAATAAATAAAAGTTATAACCAAAAGAACGGCTGTAAACCCTACGAAGAAATGGATGTATGCAAGGGCTTTTAATAGCTGTGCAAGAATTTTGTTACCGTTTTGAGGATTTCGTAAAGAATTGTTTTTGCAATAGTTTGAAAGTATAAACAAACAGCATTACTTCAAAGGAAACTTCTTCGAAAAACAATAAATATATTTTTTTAATACAAATTGTAATTTTTGTATAATCGAAAATTTTCAAGGTAATGTTGTTGTTATAAACTTTTTCTTTTCTTTGTAGCAGATCTAATGGTTTGGCCAGATGACTGATTTAACCGTGGCACTGATGCCAGGCGTAGCCGGTGAAAAGCGGCTACGTCAATTGGAAGCTCTGTTCCTTGGTGGCCCCGTACAGGGCCGGGGGCAGAGCTTCAGCATTGAAACTCTCGTCGATGTCCTCCTTGTACTCTACGACGAATGCTGTAATTCGAGCCTTAGACGTGAGAAAACCGTTTCAGACTTTATAGAATTTGGTAAGTTAATGGTAAAGTTCTGCTTGATTTGCCTTGAATACAAACAGTGAGATTTCATTGATCGTTTCACACAATTCTGTAAAGCTTTTCTTTTTTACTCCTAGCGGTACGGATCATTTTTTAAATAATCGTGAGGATTATCTAATTTCAATAGCAAACATGGAAGTTGAATTACCTAACCACAAGGTATAAAACCGCAAGAGCGCGGAAATTTAAATCATTGGAACATGTGCATATGTTTTACATGAATGTGAAATGTTTGTACAATTATGCAATTTCACTGTAATAGTTATCGTTTTGAAATTTTAATGCTAATGGTTGCGGTCGATGCTTGAATGTTTACTATTTGTAACGTTCGTAGTTCCCTGACACTTTCCATAGGTTTATCAACTTCTACATGGAATTGACGTACATCTGTAACCTTTTATTTTATTATATGTACATCGGTTATTTCTGGAAAGTAAGGGTTTTTTCAATTTATTGTATTTTTTTGCGATTTCAGTACTATTGGTAACAATGTACAGATGTGTGAAAGATAACGACAGTTCGAAGTAATGGTGGGGTTTTAAAATTTATTTGTTATTGGACAGAATTTAACAAACAATTGATACTAAATAGCAAGTGAAAAAAACAACAAATAAAATTTTCCCCCTATTTCTAGGAATTCCAACAACGATGCCAATACATTGCATTAACTTTATGCATGGCTTATAAATTAATATAACACAAATAAAGTGATTATTGTCTTTAAAAGATGGGGATGTAAGTTAAGTTAAACTTACTTAGGCAAGTAATGCCTGAATGAAGGATTGAAATGTATCACTTCAAAGATTACAAAGCAAAACCTGTTCATTCTACGACAAACACTGCAGAGTGTAAAATTATTCAGAATTAAATGCCGCATGCAAAACTATTTCTACCATTTTTATTAAGTTTTTGGTTTCTTCACAAATTTAAAAATAAAATCATTTTTTTTTTTGTCCATAGTCGGTAGTTGTAGACATAATTTTTATTGAAATGAAAACAAAAATATTTTATCCATTCTGTCAAATATTTATATGAAAGAGTTATAATAATGGATGTTTACATAAACGAAGAACGTGTCTTCATTATTAAAAATTATTATGCTGTGTGATAGTTACAGAAGAGTAAGAGACTTATTTTCTGTTAAATACGAAAATAAACCCATTCCTAGTATATTAACAGTCTTGAAAATTTGAAAATACGGCCAGTGTAGCTTTGTGCGAAGACAATACATAACGGAAGCGAATGAAGAAATGGTACAAGACATATTGTATCTGAGTGTTCAACACCTTTCACAATTTAAAAAAAAAAACATGGTTATCCTTAAAATCCAACAGAATTTACACCCACCAAACTTCTTCCACTCGACTTTGAATCCTGAAATACTTTTTGTAAGATCATGCTATACTGATCGGCACTCCATAATGGTCAAAATATTCGTGCAAGGGCCAAAGAAAATTGCCGATCACATGTTTGTACAAACACTTCAAAGTCGTAGGAAATTTAACCTGAGATAGCTATTTGGAATTTCTGCAGAATAATCTTGGTCCTGCTTTGAAAGGTCCAGTTCGTCCAGATCAGGATATCTGGTTCCAGGAGAATGGGTGCCGGATTCGTTTTTGGGTTAAATGTTAGAGAATATTTGAACTTTGTCTTCCATAATCGGTGTATTGGTCGAGGTGGGAAAATAAATTGATCTGCAAGATCTCTGGACCTAACTCTGGACCTGTGATTTTCTTTGTGCGGATGTCCTAAAGTTAACATTTACTTCAGAAGGCACAGGAATTAAGATTCATTAAAGGAAGCAATAATCCAAGAATGTAATTTAACTACTGAAAGACAGTTAGCTAATGTGGAAGCTTCATTTTACGATAGACTTGCTTAGAATGGTGGTTTATTCACATATCTATTGCAATTTGTTAATTATTTTCTAGGTGATTTAGCTACAATAATTCTTTCTGTTGTGTGTTTCGCTGTCCTTTGACGTCTTCTATAATAATTATTTTTCTGTTATATATTCGCACTTGACCGTCGACACCCCGTATAACTGCATAGTTTCATTTTTAAATCTTGCAGTATTATTAAATTTACTTGTTTGATTCGCTCAAATAAAGTGTTTGCAAGTTATCATTGACAGAGTCAATTTGTTCATATATAAGTGGAAATTTTACTCTTTGGTTGGCTTGTGTGTAAGCAAATTAGTATATTTTTATTTATTCGCGTAGATAAGGCTTTGATGTTCAAACAAAACGTATGGTTATATACATATGTAGACGTGCATTAGACTAATTAATAGTGATATGAAGCAATTATCTTTGCTGCTACAACGTTACTCATCGTTTCCGGTTATCTAGTTAATAGAACAATAGCGTAGAATGGTTGTATGAAGATATAAAGGTGTACACATTAAGTATTTTCTTCGTTATTGTAATTCGTATTCCAAGGAATTTCCAGATAATTTGTTATTCTATTTGCACTACATAAATGTAATATGAGAAACACAGAAATTTCCAAGACGCTTCGTTTGCTTGGGATTAGTGTCGATATCGGCGCATTAAACTTTTTCAAGAAAAAGAGGATATTAGTTCGCCATCCGGGCGTCCACACACTATTCGTACGCTAGTGGTCATAGCCGTGAAACCAATGGGAGAAGAAATCTTCTCAAGATGTAAAAGATTATGGCTCGTGAGATGAAAATCACACAAAAATTCATGAGTCGCATCATCAAGAAGAACTTTCGCATCAAAAGGTGCACAGGTATTTGCTGACTGTAGCTTTAAAAGGAGGAAAAGATTGAAAAGTCAGAACGAAGTACGCTGATAATGGCCACTGAAAGATTTTGTTTGCAGATGAAAAGATCTTTACTATCCTATAAAGCATAGTAAACAAAACGATCGGGTGTACGTTAGATCATCTCGAAAAGCTTCTGGGCTGATTCGGTTGCTTGAAAAAGGTCGCCATCCTGCATCAGTTATGGTTTGCTAGGGCGTGGTGATATCACAGACTTGCAAAAACGTATCAGGCAGATTTAGGCAAAATCAAAAGCAAATTGGACTTAATTTATATGGGCCGATTAGAATTGATCGAGAGTAAGGTGAATGCTGCAAAGTATCAAGAAATCTTGCAGAGTAGCTTGATGCCCATTATTAAAAGATTGTACGGACTGTATTTCCCAACAGGATGGTGGTTTGTCCGATAGAATCTTGGCCTTCAAGTAATCTGGATTTAAATCTCATCGGAACAATGTATGGCGCGAAATCCAAACATAAGAGCCAAATGAAGATAAATCTGGGACAGGTTAATTCCTGAATTATGCAACAAGCAAAGTTATTAGTTATATTAATTTAGTTTTGCGTCCCAAGCATTAGTTATCAAAATTTATTGTTCTTTTTATTTATTTATTGCAGTTTAAAGGTGTGTCCCAACATATAGGGTTTGTATATGTCAAAATCTAGTCTAGTCTTAAAACCTCAGACCAACTCTAACGTTTTTGTTTTTGTCTCGGTGGGGCATAGCTTCAAAGAATTGGTATAATTGTCGAGCAATGATAACATGTTCATATAATATAAATATGGTATTTGATGAGGGCTCGGTTAGTCGCTCAATTATTTACTATCCTTGTGTCCTCTTTGCAGAGACAATATTATCGTTATCATTTTTGCGAATATTGTTACGAATGCCTTCGTACTGATAAGATTTTGCAGTGCCGGCTTTTCTTCCTCATATTATATTTTCCACGAAAGACTTCCAATATTTGTAGTTGCTTCACTTTTTACTACTATTAATTTGATTAGTGTAATTGTTTGATTGTGATCCACCAATCCGCAATTGGTTCAGTACGATAACTTAGAATCGTTTCAGCCCTTTTATACTGCCCATACCAGATTCGTTTTGGTATCCGATCGCCTACCATTTTCTCACTAATTGTTTTATCCACAAATATTTCACAGCTTTTATCACAGAGGTCACTTTAATGCATTTTTGAATTAATTCTAATTTAATCTGGTTTCAATTGCTGCACTTATTAAAGTACTTTAATTATCATATGCTGATTTTCTAATTTCATTTAATTTAATTTATCATGAGCTTCATATTTCAAGTCTAGAAACATATTAGATTTATGATTCTCTTTGAGTATTATCAAAATATACTCGAACTTAATTAATTTATAATCGCTTAATTTCAGGAGGCAACTGTAGATTGACTAATTGTTTTTGGTGTACACTGCCGTTCAGTGAAGTTCGGTTCTATAATAAAAATCTATTATATCACACTCTATACAACTATTAATACATAAAATTAGAAAAATATTAAGCATACACTCTTTTCCAATGGATTAAAGCCATAAATTATTATGTAAAGTAGAAATATTGCGACAACCACAATAAAGTCCCTTTTATTATCATTCCGAGAATTTCTCGGTCGTTTGGGGATTATTAACGGACAATACATTTAGGAAATATACGGCAGTATCACTCTTGTTTATTTATCACAGGCGTAAAGATATACATTTGCTTTATTTTACTGTTAAACGTGTGTTGGTGTGCATCTGTCGTTTTTGCGCGAAAGTTTTAAGAAAATTTACTTCAAAATGGCACGTGGCAAGCCTACCAGTGTAGAAAAACGTTCACGCATTGTTACGCTGTTTGAAGAAGGATATTTGCGGCGACAAATTGCTGAAAAAATAAATATGAGAAGTTCAACTGTAAATGACATCATAAAGCGATATCGGACAACTGGAACTATAGAAAATCGTGTTCGTCCTCGAGCATCTAGGAAAACAACAAAAGCTGAAGATTTGAGAATTGTATTATTAAGCAAATGCAATAGAAAATTAACAGCGCCACAAATAGCAGCCGAATTGAAGAATAAGTTTCGGCGAGTACGGTAAAACGTCGACTTCAACAAGCGGACCTTCGTGGACGCATTGCCATTCGAAAACCCTTATTACGTCGGGGCAACAGAGCAAAACGGCTACAGTTCTCATCTAGATTGGTCGTTAGATGATTGCAAACGCGTGCTTTGGAGGGACGAATCAAAGTTTGAGGTTTTTGGGCAAAATCGACGAGTTTATGTCCGAAGATCTAAAACCGAAAAGTGATCCCGAACTGCATTGTGCCTACAGTGAAGCAAGGGCGTAGTTCTGTGTTAGTGTGGGGATGTTTCTCCTTTGCTGGGACGGGAGATTTATGCAGAGTGCAGGGTGTAACGAGGAAGGAAAATTATTTTGCAATACTCCAGAATCATGCAGTGCCATCAGGATTGCGTATAATAGGCCGTAACTTTACATTCATGCATGACAACGACCCAAAACACACTGCGTTAGTGTGTAAGAACTATCTAAAGGAGCAAGAAGAACGGCACACCCTGAAAGTAATGACATGGCCCCCACAAAGCCCAGATTTGAACCCTACAGAGTTGTTGTGGGATGAACTGGACAGGAGGATCCGAAAAATATGCCCAACTTCACAAGAACATTTACGGAATATTCTGCAACATGAATGGATTAATATTCCACAATCCATTTTAACAAAACTTATCGAAAGAATGCCTAGAATAGTTCGAGCGGTGATTAACAGAAAGGAGGTTTTTTCGATGAAAAAAATATATAATGTTCAGTATGTTATATTAGGCCAGAATAACTTTTTATTTATTTATTTTTGTCTTTTTTAACTGTACCTACAATAAAGTTGCATTTTGTTTTGAGTTTCGTTTATTTCTGTAACCTTTTCATGTATTTTTACCAAGCGACCGAACTTCTCTGAACGGCAGTGTACATATCCATGAAGGAATTTCTTAACGATGTTATTGAATAGAAAGTAAAGCTACCTTTTGAATTATATTTTTGTTTTACTTGCCAAAAATCTTGCCCTAAAATTTTCTATAATTTAGCATTCTTTTCAAAATATTCTTAAAATTCTGGTTAAGGGAGAAAATGTATTGAAATAAAATACCTTGCGCTAAGAATATGGAATTGAATAGCATGGGCAACTATTTAACATGCTCCTACAAGTCTTTCTGTTTAACTTTCGTTCTTTCTGACTCACTTACAGCACTTCTCATTATTATGTGTTAATAGATGTTACTAACTGGCACCGTTACACTAGAACGTTCTTGTAAAGATGTTTGTCGACAGTCACGTGTTGAAGCGACATTTTCTGTTGGTACGTGTCATACAAATTACACCTGTTGTTTGAATTGTTTTGATGAAGTATGGCGAGGGTATTCAGGAGAAAGTATTGTTTTTATATGATATACGTCAAGGTAGTCCTTAAAGAAATTATTCTTTCGTTCTTACTATAATAAATTAGCATAACTGTTTCAATTTTAGAAATATGATAAAAGCAGACATCTGAATCAACTTAGTAGGAATATTGAATTGGGAATTAAAGTATTATATGTTTGTATTTAAAGAATGAGCGTTATCATCATCTAAAGCGTCGAAAAGATAATCATTTTATCTGATGATTTAGTAGTTCGAAACTGTTTTACAAAACAAACTTGTTTTACCATCGTCTTTTTTTCCATGTGAATTATTACATTATTTTCCCAGGATTTACCTATGGATCTACAGACAAATGGAGAGTCAGGTAGATGTTGCATATATTTAGTTATGTTGTTTTAGCTAAAAGATCTGTATCGTTTGTTATTCAGAATTTATTACTATTATTTTACATGTCCGTTTGACTTCTCGGGATGTGTTTATCACTTTAACTAACTTCATTGAAAATGTAGTCAGCAGTAAATTGTTTTATTGAGTAGAGCATTTTCAATGCTTAATTCTCGTAAATTGAATTTATTATGGAAAGTCGTTTACGCATTAGTCATGTTAGGCAGTTTCATGTACTTACTGGTTGCAGTACTCCAGCATGATTTTTTTTATTCAATTTTAAGCGAGATGGCCTCTTTACCGAGGCTATTTTCCGCTATTATTATATATTATAGTATGTATAAATAAAATCGATAATGTATGAAATTAGTGATTATGTACTTAATGTGATGGCACGTAAAATGGAACCACATCAACCATCATTTTCAACCTTGCTAGCATCCAGATGAGTAGAACAATGTAATGCCGACAACATTTTAGAAATTGTATTAATTACGTATATGTTGTTGTAGACTTCCGTAGTCGTTGTTTTCTTTTAAAGAATTTGGGTTTCCGGGTTGAAACCGCGTCGTAATTGCTGCTGTACGAAGAATGTACAACATGCAGCAGCCCAGAAGAAGCTCCATACAATTGAGAGCGAAACGTCGGCTTCTCATGCAATTACGACGCAGTTTCAACCCGGAAACCCAAATTCTTTAATGGTATTAATTACATTGGAAAAAATTGAACTTTCCTCTCGAAAGTTCAATTTTTCTCTCTCGACTAGGTCTCTACCTAGTTTCAATGTTTATGACAGATGGTGCCGCAGCCATGTGTTCAGCAGGCCGGTCTCTCAAGAAGCAGTATGGTAACTTTTTACATATTACTTGTAAAATCCATGCTCTACATGTTGTGACAGAACGTAGATGTTATCCAGAGGTAGATGCATTAATAGCGAGTGCAAAGGCAGCATTTCTCAAATTTCCAAAACGTATTTGCGAATTTCACGAATTTTGCCCCATATCCCCGAACCACCACAGCCGATTCTGACACGTTGGGAAACATGATTACGGGCGGGGTTTTACTACGATAAGTATTTTGAAAAAATAAAGAACGTGGTTTTATCAATCGATTCGAAAGAGAGTGCAGCTGTCAGTACAAGCCAGAAAAAATTTCAAGTTGTTCAGATTTACAATCTGTCGTTAGAGGAATCAGTGCGAACCGTGAAAGATGTTTACGCACAACTATGTGCTGTAGAAGACGCAAAAAATGAAAATGTTTCAATGAAGTTTGAAAGTGTTTTAGACCAGGATTCAGATTTTGACACTCTCATACATATTTGTGAAGGTACGTCCACAGATGCGCTGTTTCAAAGATTATTTTAATTATGCAAATATAACATCACTAGATGTAGAAGGCTCGTTTTCTGAGTATAAGCATATTTTTTCCTCACGGCGGACACGTTTTGCAGAAATGACTGTGGAAACGCACCTGATGTTGAAAATATACAACCGAGTTTCTCCAGTATGTCAATTCACGGAAGACGCTTAAAACGGTAAATGTTTTTTTCTCTGTCGTGCACTCCAACTCACACACGCAGTACAACAATGAAATCACTGATTTAATACATTATCGATTTTATTTATACATACAACGCTGCTATAATAGTAGAAAACCAAATGCACATTTTATTCTTCCAGATAGAATAAATCTCTCTACTTGTATACTTACATCGGTAACAAGGTCGTTTCGCGTCCTCTCTCCATCGCATAGTCTAACATGCAAAGCATAAATTTGCGCATATATTACGAATCACACACCCGAACGACTACTTCCATACCGACGCCTGTGAAGCGCACGGAAAGTGGCGAACTTTAATCATGAATCTAGTTTAACTTAGGCTTTTATCACAAAAATGTATTACTCCTACATACCTAACGAAGGTAGCCCTTTTAATAAATGGATTAAAGATATCAGTAATGCAAATACTGATAATTGATTAACATTTATGGTTAAAAGTGAATATTACCTGATATATTCCAGTTCGATTTCACTTGAGCTATGTTTCTCCTTAACTCTCTGATACCTAAGAGCGTGTGTTCTTTCCATTAGCAAATTATATGCAAATCACCTGTTCAAATATGGCCGCATAGACACGTATACAGGGCTGTCTCACCGGGAACTGCATCGATCGATATATGGAAGAGTATACATTGAAAAATTCACATCTTGGCGGCAGTTGAGCCCACAAATGAGAAATGTGTTCCCGTAGCGCGTCTCCATCCCTAGACTATCATTTTCATCCCAACGGTGAACAATTGCTACCCATACATTATCGATGGGGTTGAGGTCAGGTGATCTTGGCGGCCAAGCGATTGGTTGAATTTCTTGGTGTTCTTTAAACCACCCTCGCACAATTGCTGCCCGACGTATTGGGCTGTTAAGTTTTTCAGGAACAAAGGCAAGACTTTGTGCACAATAAAATTCTGTTTATTGCTTGGTTTCTATATCTACTTACACTTTCATCTGTCTGCATCTCACTTTAAAGTATGGTAAATCGATTAAAAAAAGAAAATCCAATGGGTAAGCTGCTCAATCACAGATTAGTTAATTGTAAATTGGGTGGTAGGAAGAAATTCACAATTTATTTAAGTGGCGCGGACTCGATAGTATTCTAGTATAGCCGAAATAACTATTGTAGAATGCGAAATAAAGAATGCGATAGAGAACAAAGTCGTATTCTAAAAACCATTTGATGTAGTTTCAGTTTTTAGCAAATGTTTTTTGAAGTTTGCGTTGGTAATTGTTGAAGTTGCAGAAAAGAACATGGAGACAACTTAAACAGATGGTTTCACCTGTGCAAATATTGTAAAACTTAACATTTTACTTTGGAATTTTCATATTGTTAACACCAAATGATTATTACCACAAATGTATTCGGTTGTACCTGGTTATTCAGAATCCTTGAAGATCCCAACATAAATTGCCTGATGCATATTGCAAGAGACAAGATCTCTATGCAATACAATTTTGATCAGCCTTATAAGGTGACCATTGAAAGCCAGGAATGTGCATCCGGGCAGCCTCAAAGTAAAAGAGGTACCCTGGCATGGTACACGGACGGCTGAAGAATAGAAGGTGTTGGAACAGGTATAGGCATTAGTGTTAATTAATTACCATCTTAGTGCCTACGGGACTCCACACCAACATATTTCAAGCAGAGATTTTTGCTTTGAACTTGTGCGTCTTAAAGAACCTCGAGATAGGGATGCGAGGCGAAACCATAACTATTCAGTGACAGTCAGGCAGTTCTAAAGGCTATCAAAGTCTAGTCATACGAATCAATTTAAAGAAACTGGGACATAAAAACCACATTACCCTGCGATGGGTCCCAAACCATCAAGGAATCGAAGACAGACAAGCTGACTAGAGAAGCAGCCAACATGTGTTTTATTGGTCTTAGTCCCTTCTGTGGCCTACAAGAGAGCCACATAAAACAAGTAATAAAAGTATGGGACGACGATCAAAAGACCTCGTACTGGGGCAATGTTCCAGGACAAAAACAA
Organism: Marronus borbonicus; assembly: GCA_902655005.2. Taxonomy (NCBI): domain Eukaryota; kingdom Metazoa; phylum Arthropoda; class Insecta; order Coleoptera; family Scarabaeidae; genus Marronus; species Marronus borbonicus. The sequence continues at coordinate 8,123,212 of LR737390.1, forward strand.
GCGAAAGCATTTATATCAGGCTGACCTAAGACGGTAAAAGGGACCTTAGTTTACTGGCGGGATTTCTTACAGGTCACGCAGCCCTAAAATATCACCTAATCAATCTAGGAAAAGCTGAGGATCAAATATGCCGTCTATGTCTAGAAGATCTAGAGACGGCAGCACACATTTTATGTAATTGTGTTGCCATCAGTCGCACTCGACAACTGTTCCTGACATCTACTGAACTGAGGGACGAAGATCCTAAAGTAATATTAAGGTATATTAAGAGCCTCCAACCTTTCTAGCACATATAAGGGCATTTTGTTACAATAGATCTATGGAGGTCGCAGTGACTAAAGGCTTCTGTGCCTCTGCCCAATAATACTTATACTGGTTATTCAAGAAGAGTTTGTATACTTAATACAAGTAATGGTAGTATAATAACTCCCCGTTAATTACTTTAATGAAAACCAAAACTACAATGAAATATTTAACCACAACTGACGCTGACTGAATAAAATTTCCAAATAAATATTTGAAACAATGCCTAATTGTTATTCAGGAATTTAATTTAGATATTAATTGTACGATAGTTTTAACAATTTCTTACTTTAAGAAATTCAAACGTAAAAGCTTATTTATACAAGTTATTTGTTATAATCAGAGATTTTCGAATATTATTATATAATCGTTGTTACAGAATCATCAAATATTTTCGTTGAAGATGTTTTATAATTTGGCGTTATTTATCATCAGTTCATTTCTCGAAATTTCCAAACATCGTTTTAAGTTCCTATACGTAACTGACAAGTTTATTTATGTTTTCTAAAGATAACTATTAACTACTACCACATTTGACTTTATGAAAAATGTGTATTTTTTTGTGTAATTTGTATTATTTAATGTTCTGAAATATTTCAAATTTAAGTATGTGTTTCTTATATCAATCAGGATGGTTGCTATTAAATCCACATTCTTTTCGATCCAAGATTCGGATTTTTCTCTTTATTTATTAATTCAAATTAATATGCTACCTATCTACCTATTCGTTGGGTTGTTTTTGGAACCAATACTGCTTTCGAAAAGATTACTTTCTATGTGTTTATTTTTGTACAATAGTAGCCTTAAATAAAAGTTGAGGATATTTTGTGACGACTGAATATCTGAGAAACCATTTATTTCATAAAAAAAATAACAATGTTATCATATGAGGTAGGAGCGTATATTGCAACAACTATGTTTAATTAAAAGATGATTGTTAAATAAGTACATTATTCTCCACAAAAAACAAATAGGTTTTATCTGAAATTTCTTTCTATTTAACAAGTATTTATGGATATAAACATTAATATAATAACTAAAACAAACAGAGAAAAGGACTAAATGAGCTCTAATCAAGAAGCTTTCTATTGTTGCTGTACACATCTTTCCTCGCATTTGTCAGTTTCTTGTGTTTACAAGTTAGACCGCCAACATGTTGGAACTGCGATAAGAGCCACGAGTTAGTAAAACGGACCAATCGGTGAGCCTAGCACTTTCTGGTAAAAAATCTGGTACTTCTAAAATTAAACGTAGACCTTATAATATACTTTCCCCCTTCATACGACAACATTTTTATTTACATCTTTTTGTTGATTAAATAAATGGTGTTTGAGTTATTTAATCGTCTCGAGATAAATGAATCACTCGGTATTACATTTTATGTAAAAGTTAAATTAATACGGAATCCATGATTCGATTATTTTATTTATTTATTTTAAGGGAATTGCTCTGATAGATCGATTTAGTTTTTTAAAATTCCATCTTTTCTCGCAAAACAGTATTCCTTACGTTATCGTTATTGGCTCGATTTGTGTAAACAACATCCTATATTATCGTATTTCTTATAATTCTTTTGATTACTTAGACAGCGATGTATATTACAGTGCAAGGTTTTTGAGAAAATAAAATATAGGTTTTTATAGAGACTAAACTGTTTGAAATTTTAAAATAAAAATAAACGTGCTCTTATCCCAAAAAATTGCGATGCGTGTTACTAACTTTTATACACCATCATCAGAATAATCAGATGATTTATCAGGATCATTTTAAACAAACTGTCATCACGTTATTGGGTAAGTGAAATTGGGAATATCAATCATTTCCTATTTATTTCTTATTAAAACGCTGATATTTGGCGTTCGTTTTGTATATTATGCTTCAAATGAAGTGATAGCGCCCCAAACCACTATGTCGATTGTAGGTGTTGTATGCCGGCGAAAAATGGTGCCATAAAGAAAATCGGGATCCACAACTAAACACTATTGAATTCCATTTACCTCGCCACTGTTGCCGTTCCGATCACAATTTAAGGGTGGTGCATTTTTAATTGCAGCTAGTGTAATAACATTATTTATAGGCTAATAAAAATGTTTTTCTTGTTTAATTTTTTTTAATCGTTGATCTGTAGTGCGGTTTAAGTAGATGTTTTTAGATCGTGACTCAATAATAAGAAATCGCAAAATGTAAATGAAGGCACGCAGGCCATAGAGAAAACTTTTTGGATTATAATCCCGTGCTTTCGGTTTGATTAACAGCCGGATGTAGCTCGATTCATACTTGTATTGATTATAATTCGAAGATGCGCTTGATTTTAATAGTTAATAGAACGTTCCTATAAATAAATTTATTATAAGCAATGTTTGAATTCAGAATCGGCACCACTTTAAAATTGATACTTGTTGGAAATTATTCCAAACGCTTGGTTTTTTATTCTACTGCTACACGCCTATTAATTACATTTTTATAGTAATAAATACGTTTTTAACGATTAATTGAAACTGCAATTCATTATTTATTTTTATTATGCTTTCATTATTTTTTTTTATATAAGTGCAACAATTATTGGCACTACTGTTAAAATTTGTCAATTGAAACTAACGGGATCTGAATAAAAAGCATTTAATTTAATGCTTGTAACGAGTACAACATACCTGGCTATATTGTAACTATGACCGATTCCAATTTGCAGCATTACAGGTCTATACCAGAAGTTCCCAAACTTTTTTTGCCCATCATTTTGCGAATAGGGTTTCTGAAGAGTGGGTAATTATACAAAAAACATGTCCAATTCCTCAATGCCTTCCATACGGATCGATAATCCAATGTGGCATTTCCATAGCTCAAACATCCTTAAACCTACTTTTGAAGTCTGTGCGAAGGTTAACCATAGGCCAAATCGTCATCATAGACGCCTGTTTGACATATTGGGGAACGGAAAATTCGCGCTTTCCACCGTTTTGCTTCATTTGATAAATTCTGACTAGGAAAACTGTAATGGTTGCCCGTGTTCAGTAAATAGGTCTGTTAAATAAGCAATATCTGGTTTTGATTTAATAAAATTTCCTTTCAAAATGAGATATATAGCACCCATAAATTCTAAAACATAAGCTTATCTTCTATCTGTACATTTAATATTGATTTAATATCAAAGTTCTTGCAAGGAACAGTCCTTCATGAATTTATTAATCGTTTACATCGTTTACAAATATATGCCAATAATATTGCTTCATTATCAGGTAAAGTTGACTCATCCAGTTGAATAGCGAAATACTGTTGCACTTTGCAGACAATTACACAGCAAGTTCCTCACATCGTAACATATGCCATCAATACGGCTTTGAATGTTCTCATTTTGGATCCGATTTATGTTAAAATAACCACTTTTCTTCTCAATATTCGGAATGATCACGGGACCAGTGTTGAATGTTGCGCTCCGGGACTGCTACACGCAGCATTTTTTTCTATACGTTAGGGAGTATTTAATTGCTTTTCAGCAAGTCTGGACATTATGACGTCTGTAGTGTACCACAAAGGAGACACATAAATAACTTTTCCGGTGTAAAAATATGAATAGATATGGTTATGTTTATCGAAACGATTTGTTACGTACGTGTATACAGATGTGGTGGATGAAACTTGCGACAGACAGGAGTAGAGAAGAAGAAGAATTGCTTACATGTTTTATTAACATTTATACAACCTTGGGCTTTGTGCTTTGAAAAAGATAAAATATAAAAGATTTTTGAATAAAGTAACAATAATAAGAACAAAGAGGTAGAACATTCGAACGCTAACCCAACGGCGGTGGGTGGTGACATTAACGAGAAGGTTGCGCACAACGGTGCGACTTACTCGTGTATTTCCGTTGCATAGTACAATGTATACAATATGCAATGAAAATACACGAAGGAATCGTCGCTGCACTAATTATATAAACGATCGTATTACGTTATATGCAGCTCTCTTTTTCAGGCATGTACAAGAAGTCGTCCGACTAGAGTCGGATTAGCTTGGTTTGCTGAAGTACAAATATTATCCTTCACTTCACGTATTTATTGTATTTAAAAGCGGTTTCTTTTATAAATAACATTATAGATATAAAAAAATACACACCTTTGATAACAACGAGAGATTTATAAACGCAGTGAATCATCAATAAAAACAATTTATTTCATGCAAGATATTGAACTGACGCATTGTAGATAACCAGAATACAATGTTTAAAATATCTATTCAACTATTTGGAATTTATTCAATTGAACGGAGAAGTTGAATATTCAAATAACATTATTTTTGATGTAGTTCGAACCATTAAAATTATTAACTTGCACTTTCACTAAATTAAACTTAAACAATTAATATTATTGTCAATAAAATAAAATGTGATCCGTATTCAGTATAAAATCAAAATTACACATGATTATGTCAATTTGTCACTATTTTATAGCGACTTTAGAAAAAAATTAAACTAAACTGTTCTTATTGTTTTTTTTTTTGATAATATTTATGCATATCATTCTATTACTCTGGTAGTTTTCGATAAACTTTTGACTATTGACTATTGACGATAATGTGAAATATCGACTAAATTTCAAATATTTATTTATTATCGTATGTTAGTTATACAATGCCATTTATACAGTCAGTATTCGTATTTACAATAATTTGAATATTATACTTGTGTTGAGTTATGCATTCGCGACTGTCCATGGGTATCTTCTCCAGCGGGACAGGTATAATCTCGTATCATCTACAGCCTATACGGCGAAGTGATGCTAGTAACAAAATCATCAAACACTTTACACTCATTATATTAAAAAGATACTAAGCATCTGCGATTATAACAAATTATGTAATATTTGGGATTAAGTGAAGATTTTGTAGAAAATGAAACCTGAAGAAATAATTTTCCCAGTTAGTTTTCCCAATTTGCAGACCTTTCTTCACGTTAAATTTCTGAAAAACTACCGATTTTGTTTTCATCATCCATCATAGGATAGATATATAGCATCTTTTTTAACTATTTATTTTTATTTCAGTTAAACCTGTTGCAACGTGTATTAAGTCTTTAAGATTAACCAGAGATGATTTTGAAATTATTAAGGTAATTGGAAGAGGAGCGTTTGGGGAAGTGTGCGTTGTGAAAATGAGAGGATCTGATAAGGTAAGCAAAAAATATGAATTGTTTGGAAATATTGTCATTATTTATTATTATAGGTGTTTGCGATGAAAATATTGAATAAGTGGGAAATGTTGAAGCGAGCTGAGACTGCGTGTTTTCAAGAAGAAAGGGACGTTCTTGTTTACGGTGACAGGCGATGGATAACACATTTGCACTATGCTTTTCAGGTACATACAAATTCTATGACTTATATGCAGGCTTATTCTCTATTGTATGCATTCAGAGGTGTACACGTTTTTGCTCCTCTTTTGTGTTTAGGATGAATCGAATCTGTATTTAGTAATGGACTACTACTGCGGCGGAGATCTGCTTACGTTACTCAGTAAATTCGAGGACAGACTTCCGGAAGATATGGCGAAGTTCTACATTGCGGAAATGGTGCTCGCTATAGATTCAATACACAACTTAGGATATGTACATAGGTATGTTAGTGGTTATTGTATCAGTAGTATCCAGTACACATGTCCAGATTAAGAGCATAGCATATTTTTGCTTATCAACATTATAAGTTAAAACATCGAGTATGTTTACAATAATGTCGGGGTATAAAATTCAAGAATGTTTTCCTTGTCGAGAGGTTTACGTTGGTGAAATTTTACGGATATAGGTGTTAATAATTTTTCCTGGAAATTAAAACCATTGCAAATTTCTAAAATGGTGTTTATATCGTAGATTAAGAATACGAAATAGTTTTTTCGTTTAGCGTTTGGCATAACGATGCTCTGCATCAGAGGCTATTTAGAGGAATCCGTTGCTATCATAAAAAAGGTCTTCGGTGAATTTCCAGCGTTAATTAGGTAACGAAAATATATTTATATAAATATCAAAATATCGGATATAGAGCACGGAGCAAAACGTTGGCACAAAACGGAAAACTTGTTTATTGTTAGTATTTCAGAAAATTGTTACTGAGAAAAAAGTTCCTGCATTCTTTCAAATTAAATTTTAGTCATATGTAAAATTATGCACCGTTCGCACCCAGGAACAAAACGATTAGGTGTACTCCCGTGTACTTGCGCAGTTCTCTTACAGAGAGGAAGTTAAGTATCCGAAGGTGCTAGCTTACCTTGAAATTGCACGTTGAAAGAATTTCAATTAGCATGCCTCGGCATGCCCGAAGTCAACTGCTGCTCTGGAGATTCTACTTAATCTGCTGTCTCTGCATTTGCATCTCCAGCGAAAGAAATTATGCCATATACATAATATATAATTTTAATCCATTTTCTAATTTACTTTTCCTTCTAATAAAAGAAATCAGAATTTACAGTTATATCTGTATCCCGTAAAATATCGCAGAGTGGCAATATAAAAGTTGATTTCCAAAGTATACTAAACTCTATTTTCCTTAGTTAATTTTCATTGTCGCTGTAAAAGATGCAATGTTGTCCTACCAACATAAGTAATATCGCTTTTTATACAATCTGTTGCGATTTGCTCAACTCTTTTTCTTATATTTCTTGAGACTAGAATCACAGCTTCAAGTCCATTGATTTTGGTATCTAATTCGAGACTAATACACATCGGACTTTGCGCATGCGCATTTTTAACATGAACGCTATGATAATGGAGTTAAAAGGAAAATCATAGACGTAACATATCCAAAATGTAATTTTTTAAATTTATTTATTAATAAAATAAATAAAAAAAGATCTTCGTTTTAAGTTCTTTATACACCACCGTATATATTAAAAATAAATAATATATGCAGAAATTATAATAGAGTTATCAATAAAAAGCAAAAAATTGTCGTATTTTTAACATTCTAAAGTAATTGTGTAAACAGTACTAAATCCATAAATTGATCTTGCCCTGCATTTTTCTAAAATTTACATTATAATTACAAACAACTTTGTATGTTTAAGTTATAGAATAAGATTAGGGGAATTTATCAAGTGCTTCCTGAAAATCGTTCACAAACTTTTATATAATCTCTTCGCAAATATTTTCTATGTATATGGTTCGTCTAAAGTTCATTTAAAATATCAACGTAAAGTTGCATTAATTTTCAGTGGCGAGCTAACTGCAAGGAATAGATGTTACGAATACTTTTTTTATACTGTCCATACCTACAATGAAAGTACTATACGTAGTTGATTCGAAAGAATGTACTTTTGGTCGTTATGCTACAATTAACATTAATGTTCATTTCCATAAAATGCTTCCAGTAATATGTATTTTAACATACTTAACCCCTCACGTGAAGTGTACCATTCTAAAGAAAAGTTAGCATAGACCCAAGAATTATTAATTGTGCCAATAATTACAGTACGGAAATAACGACAGCATATCGTTACTTTCATAAAGATAAATTTTATACCTGCAACTGCAAATCGTAAACTAAAACTTGAAGAACCATCAAGTGAAATGCAAATATATTGCAGAACTCCACACACAAGAAATTCCGAAGTAATTCATAATTTCCCTGAAATCTTTCAAACCCTGTAAGACAATCGAAATCTGTCAGAGATCTATCATCTTTATTTTCTGATATAATCTGGCGATCGCTGCACCGTTTATTAAATAATTATTTTCCTCTTTTCCTTTGTTAACCAGATTTTACTTAAAACGCGAGTTTCCTCCTATTCATTATCAATTTGGATCGAGTTCATTAATTTTAATTATAAGCATCTCTTTCAATAAATTTTCACTAGATTTTGGAAGAAATCTTTTTTATCTTAATATTTTCCGTTAATAAATTTACCTCTCATTCATAAAGGGTTCGATTGTTTGTCGCTCTACCGCAGTTGATATATTCCGTAGAATTCTATACAAAGTATTTAGTGTGCAAATCAGGTTTATGGTGGCTGACGTTATTAAAAAAATATTTACCACCTGTATAACTTGTGTGTTTACCGTAGTGTGCCGTTTGAATGTATACGAGCTGAAAAAACTTGAATTAAAGATAAAAGTAACATATTACGTTTTCTGAGAACGTTATTAGTTAAATAAATATCCTTCATATTTAAATTACCACATACAACCCATCAATACTTCGGTTGAAAATAAGTAAAGGAAAATACGTAACAATACATTTTCTTTATACTATTCTGTTTTTTCCTTTGTTATAAGAGTAGACACAACAAAACCCTTATCCGGCGCACACTTCACAAAGTACAAATATTGTACTTGTCTGGCTTATTTGTCTTTGTTATTCTGCTTCAAGTAGTCCTTTAATCATTTAAAATTTAGCTGCGGGCATTTCCATGTCAGGTTTAACAGTTGTGCGTGTGTTTAATGGTTGTATTAATGGAGATAATTATATTTGTTTAAATAAAATATGTATTATTAAATTACTCTTTTTATACCTATTTTTAAGTTAGTAATGGGGAAGTCAATGTAGATTATATTGATTATATAGTGCTTTCATACAGGATGTCTCAGAAAAACTTGTAAATATTTTAAGGGGTGGTAGCAGTGGCTTTTTCGAGTAAAAAAATTAACACAAATATGTGGTTAGTTTGGAAGGGTTATGGAAAGTTACAGCTGTGCCATTCCATGGTATCATAGAACACCAAAAAATACCACATATTTCAAGAAATCATTTTTTGTTAATACTACAACTGAAATAAACAATTTTCAAATTGCATGAATGAAATTATGATAATTTAAATTTATTTGTTCAATGTCCTGTATTCTTCGAACGTTGCCTGTGATGAGATTCTTTAAATGAAATTGTATTAGCAAGACTCGGCTGATGTTCCGCTCGTCCTTGAAATCTTGGTGGTTGGCGGCTGAAAACCAATCACTGTAAAGGCAAGGATACATCATATTATTCCAACATTGTCGAATATTGGGAAGTTTTAAGTATTCGCTACCAGTGTTGCTGAATAGATATTTCACTTAATACGTCGGAAAGTAGCGAAGACATCAGTTAGCTGTTACATAATATGATTCTTCTTTAGTAATCTGAGGCAATGTGAATACGATCATTACTATTTGCTAAATAGACTTAGTTATGTAAAAAAATATTTAGTATTATTTTAAAACATTTCCTTGCAGAGATATAAAACCCGACAACGTGTTGCTGGACGCAAATGGGCATATTAGGTTAGCAGATTTCGGCAGTTGTTTGAAATTGAACGAAGACGGAATGGTACAATCGAATGTAGCAGTTGGCACGCCCGATTATATATCACCTGAAATTCTACGGGTAATTATAATTAGAGGAAAAATTGAAGGATGTTACTTTATGATTTGTTTATATTTAAGGCGATGGAGGATGGACAAGGAAGGTACGGCCCTGAATGTGATTGGTGGTCGTTAGGTACAAAAAAGGAAAAATAAAGCTAGATGAAAAATTGATGACGTATTTGTTTGCAGGTGTTTGCATGTATGAAATGCTATTTGGCGAAACACCATTCTATGCCGAAAGTCTGGTGGAAACTTATGGTAAAATCATGAATCACAAGAATTGTTTCGATTTTCCAACAGACGTAGAAGTCACGGATCATGCGAAAGATTTAATTCGTCAATTAATATGTAGTCAAGATTTTAGGTTAGGACAAAACGGAATACAAGACTTTAAGGTTCGTAAATATTAATTATCGCTACATTTTATTGTGCATTAAAATTTATGATGAAAATTTTGTGCGATGATGTCGTTTGAACTTCAATTAAAACATACCTCAAATCCGGCGCATTACAGTTTTACTATTTCTTGATTGCGACCGAGAATCTTCGGTTTCACGTTTAATATCATTTACGAATATTTATCTCATTTGCAGAAACATCCGTGGTTTGAGGGTGTCGATTGGGATGGCATACGGGACAGTAATGCACCTTATATACCCGAAGTCTCTAGTCCCACAGACACTTCAAATTTTGATGTGGATGACGCTGATATTAGAATGTCGGATGCTGTACCTCCAACTGCCAATTCAGCCTTTGCTGGACTTCATTTACCTTTTATAGGGTTTACTTTTACTCAAGGAAGGTATGATATTGTTTTCTTAACATTTAGAAGAAAATCTTGTATAATATTAACATTTCACGTATTCAAACATACTTCTGTATAAAATGGACTTGTATAAGACACTTTCATAAACGTTCAAAAAAACTTCAAAAAACGTTCTTTTTTAAAATAGCTACAATAATCACAATTATAGAACGACGTACAAATTACTTCAAATATTTTTTTTATGCTGGTAACTCCGAAGCATCACTTAGTGAGGACATTTCCGCTGATGATCTAGCGGTGATCATCTACCTCACACTTTCTTCGGCAATGTGTTTGATGCAATTTTTCTATGCTTCAGCAGTTACGAAGTCCTACATATTCCTTCACTTCAGCCCATTACCGTTTCGATTGCAATGATATGGTGGCAGCCTTAAAATTGTATGACCAGTTTCTATTGCAATCTCATTACGCAGGGTACCAGATTACTATTAAGTTTTTAACGAGTTCCTTTATTTTAAGTGCGAGTTATCCGTGGCAATTCCTTTTAAACTATGCAAAATAATAAAATTAATTAAAGCATCCTTTTTCCAACCAGCCGTTACAGTAACACAATTTGGTTCATTCTGCAAATACTTCACCGTTCATTTCTTCATGATAATCTGAACTTTTCGATATAAAATACAGCAACCTATTTTCAACAAAACCATTATCATTTCCAGTATGTATAAATTGATTTTTTAGTGCAGTTATTTTGCCTTTAATAAAAGTTTGTTGTCGAATGCACGATTTATCTTTCCATGATTATGTTTGGCGTGGCCTACGTTAACCCTGATCTCATCTCATATATTCTTCGAGCTTTTACACGAAATTTCCGGATCTTTGTTAGGTAGTTACATTTCCATAAAATAATGTTTTGCCTTTTCATCAATATATTCTTTCGATTGTGTACTCCCAGTTAAGGCGTAATTTCTTCAGAATTTTTCATAGCGTTGTCCGTTTTAGTTTCAGCAAGGTATTATCTGTATTAATGATCTACAAAAGCTATATTCTTAAAGCGAATGAAGTGTATGTGTAGTAAATGTCTCGTTGAATCTCAGTTTGGGAAAAAGAATACAGCAAGTAAAACATACCTATTTGTAACCTGAGAAAATATTGCGTACATCAATTTGTTTTGTACAACACTAAGTTTCTGAATTGGCAAATTGCAACATTTTTTAAAGTACGCAAATCAACGAAAGAAAACCATCTTTATTTTTTGTACTTATATGTGCCATCGCCTTGTATACACAGGAATCGATTGTTAGTGGAATTGCCATAATTTGTTTAACATGTTACAGAATAAATTAATATATAATTAATCGGAACATAATATGATAAGACATCGTTATATGTACTCATATAAAAATAGCTACCTTATCTAATCATTTATCTCACACCAGTTGTTTGTACACTATTAATGTTTAATATGTTTGACTGATTCAATTAATTACTTGTATAAGTAAAGTTGACCATTTAACTAATGCCTGTATCTTCTTTCAAATGACAGCCTTACCTCAGACTTGGGCATGATAATGTCCCCAAACATGAGCACGTTAGACAAGCAAAATAAACGAAACAATGGTGATATTAGGTCGCTAGCATTTAGAGGTGAGAAGGAAGTAGAAAAACGGATGTCGCCTGACGGTACGAGGAAGCTGCAGGACGAGATTAACATGTTAACGAAACGAAATTGTGAACTCGAATCGCAGTTACGAAGTTTGGAAGCGACAGCGACAAGTCATTCAAGAGAATTGCATGTCGATTCTTTGGATGGTACTGAAACAAGTGAGTGTATTTTTTGTATACTATTAATATTATCGTTGTTTGAATATATGATATTAGTCAGTGCAATACTTATTCGAATTGAGCAATCTAACGACGCGATTCAGCGGAACGGAACGGTTATGGATCAGCAAAGCGGAACAAAAATAGGATATATAACGAGCAGCAAAAGACAACAATAGCAGTCTTTAGAAATCTTCTGAAGAAGCTGACAGGATGGTCAGCGAAACGTCAAGTAAAATATTAACTACACGACATCACCCGAAAGACATTTCTACTATGGATTACGGTCGTGAAAGCCTACACTCAACTAATTCTCTGTCTGTTGTTATACTCTGCTTATACACAAAACTCAATGTATTTGAATTAACAAATGACCGTTTAAATTCTAAATTAAAGCAGAGTCAATTATTTAAATTTTCCGCTACGAAAATAGCTAAAACAATGGCCAATGGTCACCAAATCCTTGCTATCAAAACATCAACGGCGGCACCCAAAGTATGGCTTCTCGTTAGTTTCTATTCTCTGATTTAACTTCACATTTCAACTTGTAATTTATCCCGTTGGTATTACTGCTCTTCGAAGCTAACCGAACGGTAGATTGCTCTAAAAACTTCCGAATACGTTTCAAACCGCTACGATTTTGACATCACTCACAGAGGGATGGCTTGTAGTTTGGTTTGTGAAAAAACAGAAATGTCTAGTTTGTCGTTTCAAAATGTTGTGGCGATAACTGTGAGGCAACAGCGACATAAGGTAGAGCAAAAATATACGGAACCACGCTGATGACGCCGGGTAGGCGGAAACATGCTCGTAGGTAGTGTAATCTTGCTTTCCTTGCATTGTGCTTGCCGTAAAAGTTTCCACCAATGCCATCACGAAGCTAGTGTTATTTTTTTGGTTACTGTTTCTAGGCATTTTCTGATTAATTTGTCTGCCTCACCATCCATAATTTAATTAGATAACTGTTTCACATGAATTGGTTTTAATAACGCTGTCACCATTGATGATCCTGTACATTTTGTCCTATCTGTATTGCCCATAAGGCCGACTAATTACATATTCAAACAACGGTTTTTCGCTTGGAGCAATATCTGAGTCTGTTTGTGTTTATTCATTACAGTGAATAAATTGAAAGAGATGGAGAAAACAATAAGAATTCTCAAGCAAGAAAAGGAAGAGGCACAAAAAGATAAGCTTGACCTTCAGGAGAAACTGAAACTTCAAGATAAAGAATTAAAAGATGCGCTGGCGCAAAGAAAATTAGCAATGGCAGAATACACCGAAGTTTCAGACAAGCTTTCAGAATTAAGACAGCAAAAACAAAAGCTTTCAAGGCAGGTAAGTATCGAAATCATCCGCAGGTGAAGTAGACATGAAGCTTGAATTATTCTAGGTTAGAGACAAAGAGGAGGAGCTGGAAACAGCAATGCAGAAAGTGGACTCATTAAGACACGACATACGAAAGGCCGAAAAATTGAGGCGGGAATTGGAATCGAGAGTAGAAGACGCATTAGCCGAAGCAACGAAAGAACGAAAACTCAGGGAAAGATCTGAGGAGTATTGTAGACAAATGCAAGCGGAATCCGATAGACTGAGGGTTAGGAACGAACTTGGACCCAGAGATCAACAAGATACACTTAGGCTTAAAGCTGAACTGGAAAAACTGGAGGTGAATAAAATTCATTTATAAATACAATTTATTTGTCATTTAAAATGTAAATGTTGCAGGTCCAGTATAATGAAAGCCTCACACAACAACAAGCAAGATACAATATGGAGCTATCGTCGCTACGAGAACAGCTACAAGAGACGGAAAACCATAGGGATTTATTAGAAAGAGAGGTGATTATTTTTCATCGTTGTTCTTATGTTTATACATTTGTTTTATGTATTGTTCTTTTTTGTTCGATAAAGGTGCATTTGTTAAAAGAAAAACAGGAGAAAGCTAGGTTCGAAGTGTTGGCAGATAACGAGCAAGCAATGGAGCTGAATCATAGGCACGAACGCGAAAAACAGTTGTTGCGCGATGAAAATATTAAGCTTGCATCCGATGTAGAATTTGTGAGTTTTGTTTGGTTTTGTTCGCGTTTTTTTTTATATATCTTCTTTTTACTTCTAAATAACGTTTATATGACATTCTTTATTTTGCATTAACATTCTGGCTTAGTTTTAATTGTACACGACGGATCCGTACCTGTTTTGTTAACTTGGATTCTTTTGTTATTTGTGAAATAGCTTACGGATTCCATGGAACGCTTGCAAAACGAAAGAGGTGCATTGGAAGTTGAATACAGCCAACTGCAAGGAAAACAGGAGACTTTGAGTCAATGGGAATCGCAGCTTTCGGAAATTATTCAATGGGTTAGTGATGAAAAAGATGCAAGATCATACTTACAAGCGCTGGCTACAAAAATGACTGAGGAATTAGAATATCTTAAACATACTGGTAGGTGTCTTTATATACAGCGTGTCCATCTAGTAGGCAAGCGGAAGAGAATTAATTCCCTTATTAAGCAATTTCGAGAAAAAGTTATTTAGAGACAAGTTCTGCATAAAAAATGATGTCTAAGGATACAGAGGAACTTTGTGTTATGCGTTTACTTTTTAATTTACGTGAACTTTCCTCAACGTTTCTATTTATCTTGATTTTTGAGATAATTTGAAATATTTGTAAAATTCCGTTGTTTGTACTATAAGCTTTTGTTTTGCTAAAAAGCACTTGTTTCCGAATTTTTTATTTGAGAACTTTCTTAGTTATTAAAAAAGCTACTCACGAAATAATCTTTCAATCACGCGCTAGATGAACGCACTGTGCAATTTTATAAAAATATACAATGTGTTCACAAACAAAGAAAACGAATTTGTTAATTATGATTAACAAATTTAATTTTTTGTAATAAATGCGCTCATTTTTTCTATCAGGTGTTTCTAATGCTGTCGGTGCTGGTGATAAGAATTGGAGAAATCGAAGATCGCAGAAGCTGGATAAGATGGAATTATTGAATCTACAAAGTTCTCTGCAGTCTGAAATTCAAGCGAAACAGGCTATCAGCGAAGACCTCAGTAAAACTAGAGCAGAATTGCTGGCAGCACAAAAGTAAGTATTCTCAATATAAATTTTCTACTAAATTTCAGTATACTAGCAAAAGTTTATAGTTTTCGACCATTATTAATTATTGTAGTCTGTCACTGGGTGCATTTAGTGAATTACAGCGCCGCTAGCTCTGAGCTCCGCTAAATCTAGTAATGCCACCGCTAACTTCTAGCGCTTGCCATATTACTTGGCGGAAAAAAATTTCAGTAACTAATATGGTCTCAGTCGGCTGTGCTTGGTTCTGTTTGTCAAATGAAACAACTTCGTATATCGTGCTAATTGTATTATAATATTAGGCTTTTTTTTAATTTGTTTTTAAATTATATTTTTCATTTTTAGAGAGTTACGAGAGTACAAACAACGCAATGATGTCTTGGCGGTAGACCTTAAAAGGAAGGAGAAACACATCAAAGATTTACAAAATAGGCTTGATTCGGGAGAAGGATGTGAGTACCGTTTTTATTTCCTTATTTTGGGACTTCGAATCTTTATTAGAAACAAGTAGAAAGTTGTTTTCGCCAAGCGAGTACAACTTTTAACGTTTCTTTTTTCCGAGAAGTATGATTTTATCATTTTCTTATTCTAAGTTTTCTATTTACTTTGATTGGTTCCGTGTATATGTTTGTATTAATTTGTCTAATTAAATGAATCTTTATTTTAAATCACGCATTATCTCTGTAACTTTTTTTACTTAATTATCTTATTTTCACATGTACAGTATATGATAAAACCATTCTTCGACATCTCAACATTGCAGTCTGTCCCTTATTTTTTCCATTTAAGTGTTAGTACTTTCTTTTGTAATTCTTTTTATTACCATTTTTTTTGCAACATTCTTCTTTTTGGTGTTGTATTATTTCGAAGTACGGCTGCAATGTTATATTAGCACTCCCAGGCAGTTGGTAACAGTGTGTGTATTATGTGCATTCAGTCGGTTCGTGGCTGCGACAGCTCCCTCTCGTCATCGGAATCACTTCCTGCTTCTGGGGAATTATGTTGCTACTGTTGAGACTTTACGGTTAAAACCAAAGCGATAAGCGAAAAAAAGTAATTTTCACACAGTTACACTACACGCAGGTCCTATACAAATAAACACTAACGAGTTTTTTTTACCTCCTTTTTAATGAGACGTCACGTGCTTGGGTTGGCGTCTGCCTGTCCTGTCGAAAAGGCTGTGTTTCGAAAGTCGTTATACTTTGTAGGGACTTTTATGTTGATGAAGTTCAAGTTTTCAATGGAAAATTATTTGTCGTAATTGTTATAATTAGACGCTTATGTATTAGAGTTAAATAGTCAAAGTTGTTGTTGCAATCTGTATAAATGTTAGTGTAGACGATGATATGCTTTTGCTGATTGGATTATGCATTCCTTACTAATCCCTTAAAATGTCAGACATTCCTGTAATAGTAAATAAGATGCT
The DNA here is from genome assembly GCA_902655005.2 of Marronus borbonicus. NCBI lineage: Eukaryota > Metazoa > Arthropoda > Insecta > Coleoptera > Scarabaeidae > Marronus > Marronus borbonicus. The sequence continues at coordinate 8,139,932 of LR737390.1, forward strand.
ATTATATAAAGAAACTAGAAACCGCCATACATTTCAATTTTTTGTCGTGCTGCTTCGAGTGTACGTTTTTATTATTCATACATTATGTGTTCATCAGAGGCGTCCTTCTTTTACCGTATTAACTGAATATTTATTGATTCAAAATCACCACATATATATTTTCTTTGACGCTGACGGCTTTCCGTTTGAAAATATTCAATTTCGGTGTGATTGCTAAGCTACTGAATAAGTTCAAATCGTATACTAAAATAAGCGGCCCTTTTCCTCAGATCTAATCACTTATAAATCATTTCAGTTTATAATCACTTAATTATTTTGTAAAAGGAAACAGTAGCGGCGGTAATTGTTGTCATAAACCAAAGAAACTCGATGGTAATGGGGCAAATATGGACATGGGGAATTTATAAAATCTGTAAATAAATTTGTTGGTGTTCATATGCAGACGACAGACAGTCGGTGAACGACGATTTTGTCGCTCACAGTGTACACTGCGGCTTAGAATGAACATGAACACACAACCGGCAATATCATTAGACCGACAAAATAGATCAAATTTGTTTTATTTTTTCGTCGACCCGACTGCGCGGCAGGGAAACAATCTGTCGTCTGTGCCACGCCTTGTATATATTCGAATTTCCATCTGCAGATGAAACGAATAGTATTACCCATATCCCATATCGCTCCGACAAAATTATACAATTCAAACCATGGCGAAAAACTGAAACATATGGCGCTCTTAACTGATTTGGACGATATCTGCATCTTTATGAACATCTGAAAGTATTATTATTATTGATACAGTTTGGGATGTTCGATACAGTTTGATTACTGAATTGAACATCCCAAAATAAGCAAAGCGATTGATGAAGAATTACTATTTTTTCAAAAAATAAAAAACAAGAAGCTTTACACTCTACCCAAAGACCCTATCTTTTTTTTAATGTAAATATTGGTATTTAGTGAAGCATTTCATAAATATGTGCAGTCTAGACTGAAGATTTTTGTTAGGTATAAACCGATGAAGTATATCGAATCTTTCAAGTAGATTGATTAATGTCGTTTAGAATGTTTCGGTAGATTATATAGCATCTGTACAAATTAGGATAAAGCTTTGCTTGATTAATGCAAAAAAAAGTTTTTTCATAGAAATCTTGCTGAGTTATTTACAAAAATTGTCATGCGTAGCAAAACTGTAAAGAAGTATCACATTATTCGACCGTTCAATTTAATATAAGTGAGTTACATCATTGCCAAATGTACTGCCGAGAAAGTTTACTATGCAAGAACGATAATATATTACAATTAATAGCTTCATCTTTCTTTTACTTTTGTTAAAAAGAAATTAGGCGATGGAATATCCTTTGGGGGGCATCAGAGCAAATTTATTAGACGAAATATACATCTTCGTAGACTTCGGCCAGCAAAACGAAAATCTATCGAACTAGTCGAAATATTTTTGTTTATAAATTTTGTTGTTACACTGTGTGGAGCTTCGACAAAAAATGTATACAGACCCTATACGTTGTAATTAGGTAAAACTTACTAAATACGGAGTAGTATTAATGAATAGATAAATTAATTTTGAAGAAACCTGCATAATGTTTTGGTTCATCAAGTATACTCATTTCTATTTTCGAATGTTCGAAGATTCGTGTACCGTGCATAAAAAATTCGAATTTTTTCAACGACCCTAACGTATAGGCTATAAAAGATTGTATAAATCGGACAAGTTTAATACTTGCTTAGTAATTACCATTGCAGGCACAATGGTGCTTCGGTATACGACATTATCTTGTTACGGAATTTTCGGGTTACCAAACGAAATTTTGACGAATTATTGTTTTCGAAGGTGATCCCGGATACGAAACGCGGGTTACAATATATACGGATTCGGCGGTGTTTCTGTGCGACTCGTGTACGTGCTAGAAAAAGGTAGCGATATACAACGTAATACGGTCGTCTGTGTGGCTAATATTAATATTATTATTTTTACCTTATTCAAAAATCGTTTTATCTTATCTAACAACGCCGAAAGTTCTACAATTATTATCAAACAATTTCGTATTTGTTGCTTCGCTAATATAACGTAAATGGAGAACGCCATAAATCAACCTCCTCAGTTTTTAATGTATGTAACATTATTTTTTATATGTTAAATTGTTCCTTATTATTATTTGCTTATGACAAGCGACTATTTTTATTTCGTTTACTTATAAAAAAAAATTGTAGTTAGGAAAAGTTGGATTACGAAACCTTTTTTGGAACCAATTAATTCCGCAAACCAATGTACTTCAGTACGACTATTTTAAAATTATTGTCTTCTCTTATATTATCTGTGCTATATACATTGAATTTAAAATTTATACAGTACATAGTATATCCCTAATCGTTCCCTGCTTTTACATATATTTCTAATTAAATCCTATAAAATTATACTTGAATTTTCAAATTAATTTCAATCAACAAAAGTGTATTATATTGTGTACAGTGTAGCGATAAAGTAACGCATATAATCGAATTTGAAGAAGTACTTTTTACAGCTGTATATTCTTGATAGCAACTATTTTTAATGTTAACGTTATATCGTATGTTTCAAAAAATATATTAAATGTAACAGATATCAAATTATAGACGTTACTTTATGTTCACCTATATATGTTGTCCGAGCCGTCAATATGAAATTTTTAATATAATTTTTTTCAATTTTTTTAGGTTGCAATATGATGTATATATAGTAAATTATTGCTGAGAATTGGACTGTAAAAGATAAAAAATAAATCATAAATTATTTTGGAAATTTTATTTCTTAATAATTTTTCTAAATGGGCCGGAATGGCTAGTTATCTTTCGTTTCATGACTATATTTTATATTGCTTAGTGCAGCATGTTTTAATTTTAATGGGCAATGAAGGAGTTATTATTGTATTTAGCTCAGAGGACTAGCCGGATGAGTTTTTGTTTACCGCTATGTGTTGTGGAGAACCTCCATACCTCACCAGATTGCTATTGTTTTTATACAGCGTGTTTAAGTCGTATGGAATCGTACGTTAAGCGAAAACATGTTTTATATAAATGCTGTCTGATTTGTGAGATCTTAAAATTATTTTGGGTTATTGCAAGAAAACATTTGTTTGTCAATTTCGACGTAAAAATTGAATAGTATCGTCTATTTTTAGCAGTTCGATAAAGATTTTTTTTTTCGAATTATAACTTAAAAACACTGTTTTAACACATAATTAGAAATATTTTTTTTTAAGAAATTAAAAAAATATAAAACAAATATTCAAAATGCGCACCATTAACAGCCAAATAAATTGATCTAGTTTGTTACTGAATTCACAGATCGAATTTCTGAGTGAATTTCAAAGTAACAATGCGGTTTCCTCTATAAATCCGTTCGACAATATTTTAGAGACGGTTACCTAATTAAAGTCTGCATTTGAAATAAAAAAATAAAATCGTATGGAGTAGATCTGGTGATGCTTCTTTTCTTCCTATCCACCAATTTGGGAAAATTCCGTTTAAATTTGTAACTTTGAGATGATAATGACGTGGCACCCTATCTTACTAAAACGAGATTTAGATTATTTTCTATTAGTTCTTCTTCAACTTCTTACTTTGATGCCAAAGATTTAGTTATTTTTACATACCGCGAACGAAGGTGCTTTCCTCAATTATCGTGAAACTGAGATCTTAAGTCAGCATTTCTGTTAACGCTCAACTAAATTTTAATCCGATTTCCACCTTTGAAGTTTTGTTTTAATTTGTCTTAACATACACATTTATTTTTTAAATTTTAACTTCTGACCGATAGATGCCAGCGACCTTTTTTAAAATCTTTAAATTTCTTTATTGTACAGACATAAGGAGCAAAAAAGGAAAAAGGGTACCCATAACATTTATTGAAGTACCGGCAGCTGTTTCAACATGTTCGTACCCATATGCACCAAATTTTACTTTAAAAAAAAATATATTTAAACATATATTTTTCCATTTCTATCTGCGTATGTTCTACAGATAATTTCACAAAGGAAAAGAAATTTTCCACATTGTATTAAAATTCTAAATTTGTTGATGTCTTATTATATTAATAAAAACTCTTAAAAATTAAAGTGGGCGAATAGGAAGCGGGCCTGACAAAGTGGGCGTTGGTTTCAAAAAGTTTGAAAAACGCTGGTACAAATGAATGAGATGTTTCTAGGTAATATTTGTAAGTGTCTACTCCAACTAAAAGATTTTTTTTGTTTTTTTTCCCTTTAATTTTGAAGTTAGTACTAGAAGAGTTTTTATAAAAGGTTATAACGACAAAAAAATAGCTTCATCAAGTAGCTACTAGAAAAATAAAGTCATGACGCCATACGTCAAAATTAACAAACAAAATCTTTCTTTCTTGCATAATCCAAAACAATGCTAGGAACTTGCCAATCAACGTTTACATAAAACAGTTTTCCACATAACGTGCTATAGCGCCATACAATTTATGCACGAAGGGTAATTTCAGATATGCAACATTCAAATTGTTAAGTTTTTGTTTAAACTAATAGGTGTATTGCAACCAATACCATTTCTATTATTTATTTAATATTTATTTTTAACTTTAATGTGTTGCATTTTTTAATTTCCAAGATACCGGTGCTATGCATTTTAACGGTAAATCACATCTGCATCTTTATATTAATTGATTAATAATTTTCCATTGAAATTTGGATTTCACAAAACAAACTGATTTATACCGATTTTTTACCAAGTACAAGGAATACAACCCCAATTATTATGGAGGATACTGTGAAGCTTTTTTTGTATATACTTACTAGTGTGATATAGTCAGTCATTTAGATTTTTATATGGTTTTTTCTCGTCATAGTAAGTTTCCTAGTTTAGTAATGAATGTAAATTAAAGTTGAGAACGACAACGTTGCAATTAATCTATTTTGCAACCTGAGCTTAACTTTAAATTAGTGTTTTGTTTAATAATTGAGTCTATTTGTTGTTATGTTTGACTGCATATTTTAACATGAATAAAACCTTGAAAAAACACGTGACTTTCAATTTACACACAACACAAAAACCTTAAAATATGATGTACATAAATTAAGTGGTTTACAAAATAATTTATGATTATAAGAATAGCATACGTATGGTGACCTCTGTGTAGGATTTTCATTACTATACACTGTTACATGCAGCAAGCTCTGGAATATCTTCATTTCTTCGACGACATGTTAAGGGTTCGTTAATAATTTTATGTTTTTTTTATTACTTATTACATATTTTCTTAATAATGATTAGACGCCTTGTATTTTTTTTTGCTTGAGACTTTGATCTTGTGTATTTTTATAGCTTGGAGTGCTAATATCTCATAGTATTTTGAACCTTTCGTTTTCGTAAGAATTTGCAGCTAATCCCTTTTAAACATAGTCCGTTACTGTTTTTTCGTCAATAGGTACTAAATCCGCATATTACATGATTAAATGCATATGTTTATTTTTAACAAGTGGCGATTTGTTTTATATGCGTTTGTCTGTCGATTACTAGAACTTGTGTGTTTTGTTGAAATAAAGATTGCTTCACTTCTATAAGTTGTGTATTAACATCTACTTTTCTTCAAAGAAAATAATTAATTTTTTTTTAATTACTCATGCACCGGAATAAAAATTATTTTCAACATCTTAATATACATCTTATAGAAAAGAAATAGCTATTAATTGATACTTACCAAAACTTTAGCATGATATTTCATATTGTTGCCGGCTACAGAAGCAAAAATCAACGCTTTATTGTATTTAAATATTTCATGTTGTTACAAATTAAAACATTCAGTTTATGGCTATTTTTAAATTCTCAGTTTTTTAATTTATCCTACAATTAAAACTATTGAGTATAACGTTTAAAATTGCAAATAAAGCTTATAAGAAAAAGAAACTATGAAATATTTAATTGTAGCTTTTCTTTCCAAAGATTCAATGGCTTACTTTAATACAACATTTCATTTTTTTAGTTCTGGAAAGACCCTCCTCGCAAATGTCATATTTAGACCAATTTCTAAAAGAAACTAATTCAAGTCAGCAACAAGTTCAACAGACGCATTCTACAAGACTATTGTATTTAGAGGGCGGATCGATAGAGTCTGAGGAAGGTGATATTGAAGATAACCGAGCTAGCATTGCGAGTTCGAAGAGTAATCTTTCTGAATTAAGTATTGTAAGTACCATATGCATATTCCAATCGGATTATTTAGTAACAATTTTATATTTTTTTAATATAGCACGAAGCGCATTCACCGAAACATAAAGCTCATCAGTTTTTAGTTAGGACGTTTTCGACACCAACGAAATGTAGTCACTGTACTTCTTTAATGGTAGGACTTATGCGACAAGGGATGGTTTGTGAAACGTGCGGTTTTACGTGCCATACCGCGTGTTGTCCACACGTACCATCTATTTGTCCTGTACCACCTGACCAAAGTAAGTATAGAATTTGGTGTAAAGAGAAATTTTGATTTCACATTGCATTTGAATAGATTCTTATTGTTAGCGTGTAGTTTCGAGGTAATATTTAGAATCGTCTGGAAATTATTTTAATTATGTATTCCAGTGTACTAAATGCTGCAAATCCTAATGGAAGTTTTCGAAGTGCAGTAAAGTTGTTTGTTCAATATTTTAACAAACTGTGCTAAAAAAAATGCTAAAACTTAATGAATCTCTCACAAATAAAAACATTTTATATTTTCGGCGTCTATTAATTTTATTAAGTTCAATGAATTTTGTAGATCTTTGAGGTCTTTTTCAATTGTAAATTTGTGAAAACTTTTATATGTATGCATTCTTCGTCTTTTCAGCTAAGAGACCTCTTGGGATAGATCCAACAAGGGGCATCGGTACAGCCTATGAAGGATATGTTAAAGTGCCAAAGCAAGGTGGCGTTAAAAAGGGTAAGTATGTTGATAAGGAAATATTGTATTTACTGCTACAGATAATAATTTCAATAAATCATGGATATGCCTTAGTAACATTCTAAAATTACTTTCATATATACATGGTGAACCAAAGAAGTGTTACATATAACGTAATGTTTTTTGAATGAACATGTTTAATTTCTTTTGAAGAATATAAGGTTACTTAATAAACTCAATTGTTTTTGAAATATTTAAGAAAAATTGTTTTTGTAGTAGTCTGCAAAATCAAGCGTAGATCGCGTGTTTAATGGTTTGATAAGAAAAACATTTCTGATTTACCGACATTGAGAGCTGAGAGCTGTAAAAATTAATAAAAGTTGAACGCGAAGGATTATAAATAATAATCATCCTTCAGCTATTTTGGTAGCCTCTAGAAATTAATATTCCTTGATTCTTTGTAAACTATACGACTATGTATATTTTAGGATGGGTCCGACAATTTGTAGTTGTCTGCGACTTTAAACTCTTCTTGTACGATATATCGGCTGACCGAAATGCCCTTCCCAGCGTTCATGTAACTCAAGTACTGGACATGCGGGATCCACAGTTTAATGTCAACACCGTCAAGGATTCAGATGTGATTCATGCAAATAAAAAAGATATTCCTTGCATTTTTAAGGTAAATGCTTTTTTTAAATATATATGTATTTCATGATTTTAAGGAGGTTTATTATGTAAACATCCAACTATATTTGCTGAAGTTAGTTGCAAATATTTGAATCATCGTTATTGTTTTTTCCTAGATCACCACTTCGTTTTTGGAACCACCTGGACCTCGCAATGTAACGCTGATGTTGGCTGACACGGAAGGTGAAAAAAATAAATGGGTGGTAGCGCTATCGGAACTGCATAGAATTATGAAAAGGAATAACCTACCAAGTACCACCGTCCTAGTCGCTAGAGAACTAATCGATAGTTCCTTAGCTTTGCTAAGAAGTGCACTTAGTGCCACGATTATCGACCCAGATCGTATTGTCCTTGGTACGGAAGAAGGACTATTCTGTGTTGATTTGGATAGATCAGGTAATAAATATACCGCCAGCTAGATAGAAAAACGTACATTATGTCATTTTCTTTATTCGTAACGCCAAAATATAAACATTTCCTAAATATTTTGCTTTAATAAATATATGGCACCACTGGCTACCATTGGCAAGTACTGAAAAATTGATATTTCCTTGTTTTTACCGATGTTATTAAATAATCAACGAAATAAAAAACTTAAGCCGGCAGAATTTGAATCTACGACTCCCGTATACCGGACGGGTATACGGACGCTAGCATTATGCCCCAGAATCTCTTGAGAACGAAGATTTGTTTAATATTGTAAAAAAATTATAGAAAACATATGTGAAACGATTTAAATTTAGAAGTTGGCATATAAAGAGACATCTGCGGCCATAAATACAAATGTCACTATATACCTATTTATTTGAATTTAAATTTTTACGCATATATATTTTCGAGCAAGAGAGATATCGGTACGTAGTAAGATGGATATCGATATATTTACTCTTGCTCGCCTCACCTCGTTTCGTTCGGAAATTAATTCGCTGACTACATTTTAAGTTTGTTTTGTCCTTTTTTTGAGGTTTTTAATTCGGTTAACTTCGTTACTGTTTTATATAATTTTCTGACACTTTTTGGTCGAACCTCCTGGTTTTACATCAGAGTATTGATGAGACAACTTGTTTTCTGCTTTAAGTAATACTAATCTATTAAAGTTAGAAATTCTATTAACTAGATGTAACTAATAATTGTTGTATAAAATATTTCTTTTAGTTTCGTGGCCGGATGATGTGTGTCTACCACACGAAATCGGTCGCCCCCTAATTACACAATAAAAGATATCGGTGAATTAGTCTCCCTTTTTTCTAGTTTCATTATTACTATGAACTCACCGAGTTAATATATTCGTATTTTAGATAATTTTCATATTTTTCATCCTGATCAAGTTGGGAAAATTTTGGTTTTGGAAATAAAGAAAATTACATGAATGAGGTCTTTTGTCTTTCTAATTGATGGAGTCTGTTTTGCACTCCATTATTTTTGCTCAACGTTATCCTTGTTACTTTTTTTTTAGAAATTGCTAGAGTTGGAGAGGGTAAGAAAATCTACCAAATGGAGTACATAAGCGAAGAACATTTGCTAGTTGTGGTATGTGGGAAACAAAGACATGTGAGATTAGTGCCTATAAGAGCCTTAGATGGGGACGACACTGAATGGATCAAGGTTGCTGAAAGCAAAGGTTGTTCCGTTCTAACAGTCGGACCTGTTATGAAGGCTCCACTTACATTCTTTTTATGTGTCGCTGTTAAAAAACAGGTATGTATTTGTTTAGTAGTATTTCTATAATCTTTATTTTAACCATAAGAAATGTGTTAGATTCCATTTATCTTTTAATTCTAATCGTTATCTCAATTTATAAATTGAGTTCTTCTTATTAGTTTAAATGTTAATACCCAGAAGGCGCTCGATATTCGCTTATTCGATAAATAGAAATAATTTATCCAAACAAGAACTGAATTTTAAATTTGGTTAATAATTTTCATGCATTCGGCAATGTTGTATCGAGATTTCTATGTTTGTACGGTAAGGACGCCGGCAAATATTAATAGAGTACAATATGCACTTGAACAAGGTCCAACGCGCTCGGCTTTAAAGCTTGCATTTGCTCTACAAATTTCAGACTGAAGTTTTTGTCGAATATTGAAAAATGATTTGCAATTCCACCCTTACAAAATTCAAGAAAAAACTGCGTTGTCACTGAACATTTTTATGCTTTGTGATAACGCAAACGTTCTGAGCCCGTTGATAATGAATAATGAAACTTATTTTCATTATGTTCGTTATGTTAACAAGCGCAACTTCAAATACTGGACCGCCGAAAATCCAATGCAATTGCTGGTTTGGTGCGGAATGTTTGTATCGGAAATAGTTGGATTTTACTTCCTTGAGAGTAATAACCAAACAGTCACAGTTAATTCGGACCGATATGTAATTGCAGAATTTTCTTAGCATGGAGGTTCTTATGGGATAAATAACCCATTATATTATGTTTATGTTGCGAATTTGTGTGATATTTCTTAGTTGCTTAGGTTCCCAGATATCAGGTATCAAGAAATTAAAATGCAATTAAAGTTGAAATTTGCACTATTGGTACTATTGATCTATTACGTAGACTAACAGAAAGCTTCATGGTAAGTTGGAAATGTTTAAATTGTAATTGTTCATATTTGAAAAATTGATATTTAAAAAAAAATGATTTAAATTAATGAAATGCATTATTCAAACAGCAAAATGCCATTTGTCCGCTTTCTGTGTAGCGTCCATATAATTAAACATAAATCACCAGGACTGATTGCCGGACCAACAAAGCAAGGGAACAAAAGGAGACAGTTGTCCTATCCATTATTTAAACTGGAATTATTCCAACTTTTGTATCTAAAGGTCATTAAATCTTATGTAAACTGATAACTTTTCATAATTTACAGCAAAATGCTACAACGATAATGATATATGAAGTCACAAGAACTAGATCACGACACAATCGTTTCAAAGACTTACAACTCAATGTACCTGTACATTCCATGCAGTTGTTATCCGACGGTAGACTCTGCGTTGGTTCACCATCTACATTCATGGTATATAATTTACACGACGACAGTCACCCCTTTTGTAAGTACAATTTTATATCTATATCATAACGGATACTATCATTTTTTGCTTCTCTACAGCGCTAATTCATCAGGAAAATCCGCTATACAATACGCTAAGTTGCAGTGCAGTTGACGCGTTACGAGTTATCGAGTTGCCGAGAAACGAATATCTATTGGTGTTTGCGACATTAGCTGCTTATGTTGATCGTCAGGGTAGAAGGTCAAGGGATAGAGAGATTATGTATCCGGCAGTACCTGTAGCACTTAGTAAGCTTACATTTTAAGTATCTGCATCATACCTCTGCATTCAATTATTTTGTTTTAAATAAATTGTAATCTATTGGTTTAGGTATGTTACCTAAACACTTAGCCATTATCAAGTAGTTTTTGTCCATAGATGCAATTGCATGTTGAAATATAGGGTGAGTCATTAAAAATTATTTTTTATTGATTATCGGCTATTGAAGGACTATTGTACAAATTTTAAAATAGTTACATAAATGTTCTTCTAATTATTCAGATGAAGTACGGCAACATTTTTGACTCATCTTGTATATATGATTATTATTTGTGATAAGAATTTCTAACTGCTTAGCTAAGACAACAATATAACATTTAATTGCAATCATGTCACTACTTTTACAAAAATATATCGTACATGTAGTAGCTTTGTTTCAACAGAAATCACAAACTAGTCAAATGCGATTTGATTGGTTAAATAACTGTTTTTTGACTGTTGAATCATCCCAACAGCTTTACATTAATTAATTGTCGTAATAGAATAGATTTATATGAACTGTTTTAACAATTTTTAGGTTATCGTGATGGACACTTAATTGTATACAGCGAGACCCATATAGACGTCTTCTACTGCGCCACAGGGGAATGGGTACAGACGTTGAATGTAAAGAGGGCGAAACCTTTGAACGAGGCCGGAAGCCTTTCAGTATGCATCCTTTATGACTACGTGCATTTGTTATATTTGTCGAATATTTATCAACGTAAGTCACGTAATAATTGGAATCGAATTTGTTCCAATAACGTGTAAAATTGTTGCAGGAGAACTTATTAATTTGGACAATATAATTACTCAGGATAGAGAAGGAAGAGTTCAAAAACCAAGGCGGAGATTTTCATTAAGGGAGGGCAATAAATCTCAAAGACTGTAAGTGTTAATTTATTTGCTATACTGCATCCACGATAAGAATGCAGCGTTCGGGAAGAAAATTTATTAGTTTGTGATTGTCGAAACGAAATTAAGCATAATAGCTTTATCTGAAGCTGTCCACCATTTTCCGAGTAGCCTCTATACTGTGTTCTAAATCCGCACGTAAATAATCATTAAATTATTGTTACTATAATATTAATTAGAATATAAAATACACTAAACCTAATGTTACACTATTTGTTAATATAATTATTGTCTAACTGCAGAAATACCGATCGCCGTTCAAAACTTATATCTGCTCCGACCAATTTCAATCATATTTCGCACATGGGACCAGGAGATGGAATTCAAAATCAAAAGCTCATCGACTTAACTACGAACTTGGTTGATTCCGGTGAACAAGTAGTTGGGCATCATCATCAGCAGCAACAACGAGTAATTAATTTTATAACGAGTTATTATTGGTCATATTTTAATCTATTCTCTAGGTTCAGAAATTAATACCACTGCAATTAAAACACGGGGAACGCAAAAGACCCGAAATTTCCAACCCAACACCAATCAAACCTACATTTCCTGCCTACAACGGCGCCAAGCGTTCTGCGCCTCCTAGACCTCGGGACTTACCACCAGCTCTACCAAGACCGTCAGATACGTCACCATCACCAGATCCAGCTAGTCTGGGTAGTATGTCTTCACTTCATGATATGATTAAGGTAAACTATTGTAACTTTTTAAGACTGATTCGTTTTCCACTCTCACCATTTATTCTTTTCTCTTTCTTTCTCGTTTTTTTTTTAAATCTCGAACTTCATTTGTAACAGGTCCATTTTCTGTTCCATTCCTTCAAGTTTAAATTTCGCTTCTATTTTCTATTGATGTTATTACAAGCGGGATCCCCATTGTGTGGGGGGTAAAAACTGAGTCAACCCGTATATATGAACAAATTACTAACTTATTTTTGTTTTAATTATCAAAGATAACAGACAGAAGTAGTAGTCCACGACATTCGATTGCTAGCAACAACAGCTCAAACTTATCAACTCCACCATCGCCGCAAGCAGATCATCACAATAGTTCTAGTTACGATAGCTAAGTATTCGGAGAAAACAAGTGAATGATTAACAAAGTAAAGAAAAAAAAAACGAAACGAAGTCGTATAGTCACTTTTTATGAGATTAGATTTTAGTGTTTGATAATAGATTACATGAAATAATCGCATTGCAAACAGTTTACGTATGTTATTACAGTACTCTACATGTAGAACGTGCGCAGGGCGTTTGAGTGCAATATTTTGAAGGAGGTCCTACGAAACAGACGCTTCCAAGCGAATCTCGCTTTAGATTTAATAGGGAGAATTTGCCGAATTCAATGAGTATCCTTAAAATTCCGTCGATAACACTCTGCGCACAGATCGACTAGTTACCTCAGTATAATATACATATATCTTAATTTTTATCTTTAACGGAACATTTGAGGACTGTTTTTTAACGGTTGTATCGTTAATCACAGGCAAGTAAGCAAGTTTCTTGACAGAATGGCTTTTGTACTTATATCCTTTTGTATATTTTTGTCGTATCTCATCTTTTTTCTGTGTTTTTTTAATGCTTCCTTATTGTAGTTTTATTTTATTGGTCATTCACCTGACGCTGCTGTCAATTTATGATAATAATGCGAGTCAATTAATTGTAAAGATTTTTTTTTTAATATTTTATCGATAATACTTTATATATGAAAAAGATTTTATTTATTAGGTTTAGTTTTTTTTTCTGCACATTTTACTGAAACTTAATATTTTTACATATGATTTATATATATATATATATACATAAAATATATATTTAATACTTTAAAATATACGAATATAAATTTTGACTTCCTACAATGGATTAGTTAAATTATCGTATGCTGGCCTACAATTTCGAAAATTAATGTTTGTGGCTCCCCATTTGAATCAAGTAGACTGATGCTACTTACTTGATAGTAAGCTAAGGTTGTTAGTTGATGTTTGTGATTTTCTTATAATTTTAAATCAAGTACTTCTTTATACTGATAATTTTTTAATATAAAAAGTACTTTGCTTTTACAGTTTCATATGTTGTGATATCGGTGATTCATTTTAAATTGTCAAGAAGGAAGGCCTAGATCTTTAATTAAAGCAATTTATTAGTTTTTTATTTTTTACGTAGAATTTTTGAGATTATTTAGGGATGAGTCCTGACCAGTGGCGGTTCGTGGCTTCGAAAGATTTGAAAGGAAAAATTTGCAGTGTCACAACCTAAACCCTAAATAAATAATTTAAAGCAAACGCAACTGAATGCAAACAGAAAATTGCCGTAAATGGTAAAATCTTTGAAATAAAAAAGATTTTTTTGTAAGAAATTTTATAATAATATACAATGCAAAATTAAATGTCCGTAGTCGATTAATCTCCTATTTGCGACTTTCATTGAGGCTTTGCTTAAAATTGCGTTACACCATAAAAGAATTCAAAAGTGATTTATGGAGAAACGAATAAGTACATTTCAGTGAAAAGGAGAATAAAATGAATTTGTTTTATTGATGCTAAACGATCCTTTTCACCCATTTTCATTGTAATCGTTATTTTTACGAGTGTACTTGTACGCCAGCAAGTTTTAATAATAATCCAATATTTCGTTTGTATTTTTATCATATAACGTTTCCATTGTGGAAGAATAATCTAATAATAAACTGCACTAGTAAACATCTAGCAAGTAAAGAACAATGTAGATAGGGTTCTATCTACGCCTATAAATCTATTTGTTGTATTTATTTTTTAGTTTCGTGTAGTACAATTTTAATAGTATTTAATTCTTTGATAGGAACGTGATCGGCATATAAGATTGTTTGAATAAACGCGTGTATTCATAAAACACAGTGTTTCAAAATTAACTTTTTACATTTTCGTAAACGTGATCAACATATTCTCCAATCGACACTACAATATACGTAATCGCATGATCAACAACGACAAGCCTTAATTAGTTTACGAGAAAAATGCTGTTTTTTTTTTTTTTTGAAATGCTGTGTGAGTTCTTATTTCTTATCTTGATAGACTAACTAATCAAATGGTTGTTAAATTTCACTATTACAAAGTATGCATTTGTATTCGAGAAAAAAATATTCAATTTCTTTCTTTGCAAAAGGTGATATGTAATTCGTGATTTTTATTTGAAAGGTGTCCCTTGTTTATTTCATCTTTCGTAAATATATGTACACAGTGAGACAATATATGATATATGTATTATAAAGTATTTGTCATCGTCGACTATAATTGCTTTCGTACGTTATTTAAAAACTTAGATTTTATACATTTTTCAAAAAAAAAAAAGAATTAATAAAATTTTAAAAAGAATTAGTCACGATAACAAATACATATTTAAAAATTTCGGCTGGAGGTAAAAGTATAAACAAACCTCTTGACTTGTAGACGAAAAAGAAAATATAAACATTTTAACTCTTAGAAAGAAAATGTTTAGAACTATTGGTGCATCAATGAAAAAATTGATTTATTTATTTATGTCATTGTTTTCGTTTTCGACCTGTATATTATTGTTTCGTTCACACAAAAAAGATGTATAGATATATGAAATTAGAATGCATATTTATTTTAATAATATAGTAAATATTAACATTTATAAAATAGTATTATATATACTTATTTTTTTTTTTAATTGGCCGGTCGATGATTGGTTGGTCATTTTAAATGCATATGCGTCATTATTTATTTCTTGGCTAATCATGTTTTGTGTGTGATTATGTATTTATTTAAAATCTCTGTATTCATTGTATTGTATTTCTTCCTAATGTTTATTTATATGTTTCTTTTATATATAATCTAATAAAAAAAATCACCATAATGCAAATATTTCTTGTCTCTGAAGGGTTTAACACGTTAATTGTCCAAATATACTAAACCTAGTAGAGACATAAATACTGTTACAATTTCGTTCTACTATAAAATGCTATAAATATATTATTAACTGCAGGTCGCATTTTGTGCATAAAAGAGCTCTGAACTGCTTGGATCAGGACCTGCTTTAGGAAATCGAGGTTGGAGTATGTTTTATGGCAGACCTTGTTCTCCAAAACTGTCCACACGTTTTTCTGGACGCATTAGAAAAGAAGCATAGGCTCCAAACATTTTTAGGATATTTGAACATTCAACGCTTCATAGCTGATAATGCAATGTGTGAACTAGATCCAGATTCGTAAGATCTAGAATGACACTAAGTCCATACCATACCATACCAAGATGACGGCTTTTAATTGGGGCCAATTAGAGTTCGCCACGGAGTAAACAAAATTTAGAAACGAAAATGAAATTTAAGAGATTTAGAGGGAGGCCATGACTCCTCCGTGCCCCCTTCTGGCTACGCCTATGTTTGGACGGTATTAACATCAACGGTTTGGAATAGTTAAAAGATGTGTTTTAAATAGGAATTTATTAGGAAGGTATGACAGAAGCACTAAATCTTCTTTTTTATTTTACAATCATCGTTATTGACGTAACTTCCCGAGACCCTTGGTAACTATTCTTTGTTTCAACATCTTGTTTTTTCCTCACTATGCGATCTTTTCCAATTATCTTTGAATGAAATCAATGTAAAAATTGACACTGCTTAGTAGGTAGGCCTCTTGTTTTGTTTTCCATGAAGACAAAACAAGAGGCTTTAATGCAGTTCTTCTGCATGCGGGAATGTATTTTGCCAATGAACTTAACCGTACGTTAGGTAAGAAATTATTTTCCCAATATAAAAGGTTCGCGGATATCGGTTGTATTTACTCTTAACCCTGCTGTTCTCCTTGGGTCTATTTGACCCGAAATTGAAATCATGTACAAGTGTGTAGTATGGTCGAGGAGAACAGCAAGGTTAATGTGAACCAGAAATCGGTTTCACGCTAAGGTTCTATCGTTCTTAAACCAGCTTATGTATTCGTGATCTGTTAAGATAAAATTGTCAAAAATTACTCCAATTCCTTATTTATCCGAACGTTAATTTGTATAAATACAAACAAAATATATTTGTATACATACAACAAAAACGCACGTTGCGTTTCACAATTCAATGTCATACATTTATACATATCCATTTCCGTTTCAATACTTACTAAACTATTTTCGTTTCTTTATGTAGTGATGCTTGCCCACCACAGCACTTGGAAAATTTTACGGCTTTGTGGGGAAATTAGCTGAACTGGCCGATAAAATATTACAGCTTTTTTTTTTAGATAAACCTATGGCAATTGTCACCAATTACTTGTCGCTCTAAGTTAATTCGCGTCGTTGGCTATCAGGGTTGCATCACAGTTATGTTGTGCGTTTTATAATTTCGTTGCCGTTATAAAAAACCAAGCCGGACTCACTTCAATCACAGTAACGCATCGAAATACGTGGTTAATAGACCCAAACATATGCAATTTCTGTGTGCTAAAATATTAGAGCGTTTTTAAAAGAGGCAAATTAAGTTTTGCTGCTTATTATATGACGACACCCATAAAAAAAAAACAGCTATAAATCGCCTGAAATCCTCTCGTTTACTTGACAGTTTTAATTTTTGGTGAACGTTTCTATGCTTTAACGCTTTCTATACTTGAATCTCAGATTGGAAAGCTGCATTTAACTCTTACGGAAATTTCCAAGCATATATACATATAAAAGAATCTCAGACGTCAGTAATTGAATTCAATTGTTATCGATATAGCGACAATATAATAATATTTACGTTATTTACACAAAATATAAATAATTCAATTTTATACTTATTTTTCCACTAGTACCACTTATTAGATTAAAGGCAATTACGTAGGGTTACGAGCTCTAAAGCTAACAATTTGTTCAATTTAGAACTAGATCAGCGGCGGTGCGCTCATGATTCAAGCATTTCCGTTGCATCGTAAAATATACACAATATGCAAGGAAAATATACGAAGGAATCGAATCCCTGTCTACGCTCTCCCGTTTACATCAGCATTTACCACCGCTGAGCTAGACTACTACTAAGCCAATATAATAAACATAGTTAAGCATTTCGTGATTTACAGCGAGTCGTGTAAAACATTTTCTTGAACCTGATTGATGTTACTGGTGCCATACTATAACGGGTAATTTTTTAAATAATGCCAAATGTGTTTAATAACTATTTAAACGGCTCGGTGGTCTTGGTAGAGGGCCTGCGCCTGAGTGGGGAGAGTTAGGCGCTGTGTGTTCGAGCCCTGCTAGGATCAAAAATTTTCTTAGTTTTCCTACACTATTCGCAATTAACAACGTTTCACCCTTTATGACGAGAGGATGATAGTAACAAGGCCATGTAACACTTTACACGCACAATATAACACCAAAAGGGGTTCTTAAGGTTATGACAAGCTTATAGACCCCGTTGGGCCGTCACCACATAAGCTTACTAACGTTTTTTTAAGTGGGGTTTTGAATAGATCTTTTTACACAATCTACACGGTTCGTAAGTTGATGTAAGCATAAATTAAAAGGTTAATGTTTGTTAGCTCCTTCGCAATTTTAATAAGAAACAAAATAAACATATTTTTCTGTCTAATATTGTGCAAGGTAATTTTTTGAAATAGTATCATTGATGACTCTGTTTCGGGCTTAACACTTTGCTTTATTTATCTTAATATAAGATTTAACATTGTTATATTAGGATTAAATTAAAATTAATTATAATGAAACACAATGCAAACTCACCTGATTACTTACAAAAGAAAAATGTAAATAAGACAAAGCCGTGAAATTTAGTTTTTTTTTTATTATAAATGATCAATAGCTTAAACTAACATAAAGTGCCCATCCCCTGTGAAAGTATTGTAGTTTATCGAAAGCAACATTGCTCTTTACAGCACTACTATCTCTAAGCTGTCTTCCTAACAATTAAATATATTTCATAATACGATACTACATTATAATAAATTGATCAATTCTGTTTTGCTACGCTGGCGCGTAATACGCTATGCGAAAAATCGATTATTCTACATTCTATTCGTATCATGACGCGCGAAAATGCCGAGTTCGAAGCCAATAACAGACATACTTTAATAATTTAATCTTAGTGACATTGAACGCAGTTGGTGAAACTTCCGTAACCGTCCGTTGCATGCAGGCCGATATTATGCACCTTGAGCAAAACAGATCTTACTGAGGATAGCCAATGGTAGAAGTCTAAGTACACTCAAGAACAGATCCTTAATTATTTATTTTTAACTGCATTCATAGTTGCCGCGAAAAAAAGGGGTTGTTGTTGCTGTTGCGTAATCGGGATACAGTTTCATTCTTTTCTACCAAAGCTATAACAGAGAGAATAATCGTCGAAACCAAACAAAGAGGTCATACAGGGAGCTTCGCCGTAATTAAAGGACTTTGCTCGTTAATATATTTTGTTATATATTTACAATGACGCAATATTTGTATTCGCTCTCTCTCTAGGAACGTAACTTTCTTCAGCATCTACGAATACAGTAGTTTTATAATTTAATTAATTCATTAATCGTAACATCCTATCTTGTAAAACATACTTATAACGTTCATACGCCTCGTTCACGCAGTATATACAGTATCGAAGTGTGTATCGGGTGTTTTATTTTAATCATTTACTCCGTCGGAAGTTTTACCAGCAATAGTATTAGATATACAAAGAACCTCCGCACGGATGTCGCATATATAACAAACAATAAGTAATAGTTATTATGTCTTAGTGGTGTTCAATAACAATGAGCTAAAAAAAAAAAATTAAAGAATAAAACGATACATCGCTCTTAACCCTTTTTTTACAAAATTATTCGACGAAGTGTTTTCAAAGATACTTGCTTCTAATTATTGTTACATTATTATCGGTAATAATAAATAAACCACATTCATATATAGCTTATATACAGAGTGAGTATGTGACACAAGCTGTTTTAAATATACACGTTCTAATAGTTATCTCTACGAGAGATCTTGTATCAAAATAATAGACGCATAATCTTACGTAGCTTGTGGATTACACACTGTATATTACTTAAATAATTCTCATGACGGTTAAGTCTAGAAGTGTTACTTGTGTGTTCCTTTTTCCGCCGCTTTCATAAAAAATCATCGATCGAAATAAACGTGATACGTGTCAAAATATATAAAAGCAGATCAACTTTGAATTTTGGATATTTATTGCGTTTTTCTATCGGATAATAACAAAATAATAGCAGTATAAGTGTTCCTGTGTATATTCAAGTTATAATATAAGTTCTGAAGCGTTGGAAAATCAAAAATTAATGGAAAATAAATTGATTCTCTATATAAATTAATAAGAGATCTCAAGACTATATGTATTATATATATGTATATATTTATATTATTTATGTGTAGAGATTTCGTACTCTATATTATAGATGTTTTCGTGAATCAATTCCACATATCACAAGCATATTACTTAATAAAAATAATCATATAATAAACAAAAAAAAACACAAGATTGTGACGAATTAGCTAAATGTTGACAATTATAAACTACAAATTAAACAGTCTTAAAAACTAAACTGAAAAATAATACACAATTAAGAATCTTGAGATGACGTAATGATTAATTAAACAGAAATTAAAATAAGAATTAAAAAAGAATGATGTAATGATATCTTGCTAGTACTGATGCCTTTACGGAATACATTATTTGAACTAAATTAATTTAAGAAACAATTCGATCACTTCACTTGACACGTTTTCATTAAGAACGTAAAAAAAAAATCGAAGGTAAGGGGATGATGGATGCTCAATACGGTCGCATGAAGGAGAAAGAATTTCTGTGGCGTTCCGGTCGACATTACGTTGTTGAGTATTGCTCTAAATTCGATGGATCTGCACATCTGATGAGCGATCGGTTACAATCGAGAACTTTTCCGCATGGGTACCCGAGCAGTAGGTATGTAACTTTTGCGTTTATTACTTGTTTTGTGTTAGGTGTGTCGGTGGAGATGTTGTAGGTAAACTAAAACAACAACGCGAGTACCAAATTAGAAAGCACTGAGTTTGAAATCGCTACACTGTTGTCCGTTCAATGTTACGCTGGCTCGGTGGAAACATCGGGCCCGCTGACAGGCAGTCACAGTTTCAGTTCGTTTGCTATCTTGCCAGCGATATTTTTAAAACCGATACTAGTACCTGAAAGAAAAAAAAAAGGATTAATTCGGTAGTGTTTACCAATTACAGGATAATAGTCAATAAATTTTGCGTAACTAAAATGTAAATGACGCCAAGAATTTTTTGCGATTATCTTTTTTCTGTTCTGTGGTTATTTAAATCGCTAAACTTACATTGTTGCCAACGTTTTTAGACGGTTCCTGCTATTCAAAATCATCATGGATTTTTTTGAAGCAAATGTTTGGTGCAGGGTTTTTGTGAGACGCACGAAAGACGAGAGAATGTTGCGCAATCGTGTCGTTCCCACAGTAAAACACGGTGGTGGTTCAGTGATGGTTTGGGGTTGTTGCAGCAGTGCGTGGGACCGAAGATCTCGTGAAAATCGACGGAATTATGCCCAAAAAAAATTATAAACACATACTGGAGGAGAATGCTGTAACATCAGGATTGCGGTAGATTAGGGGAGAACTTCGGAACTTCGTTCCCAAATATACAGGATCTGTAGGGATAATCTCTCCTCTCAAGCAGAGGAGAATGTCCTGGCCTCCACAGAGTTCGGATTTGAACCGCATCGAGTTACTGTGGGATGAGCTGGACAGACGATTAAGGCAGGTCTGCCTAACTTCGAAAGGACACTTGTGGCGGATCCTCCAAGCCGAATGGAACAATATTTCCGGGGAAACTTTGACCAAATTAACAGAGCGCATGCCACAATTGGTCCGGACAGTATTAAAGGCGAAAGGAGGTTTTTTCGACGATCAAAAAATAGAGTCGTGTTCAATATTTTACTGAGAATGTTTTGTTTTATCTTTTATTTCTTCTTATTATTTGTTTATATTATTATTTCTACGAATACGAATTTACTAGGTGTCCTAACTTCAATGGCCGGTAGTGTATAGGCAAGGCACTAGTGGGCCTAACTATTAACAAGAATTATTTTTAGTTTTGGCTGTCACAGAATAATCTTTTGCAACGTTAATAATACCTCTGTTTCATAAATTTACGCAATCTTCAAAAATTTATTTTAGTCAGTAATTTGCTGACGTTTCTAGCTTGAAGCGAGGGTCTAGTTAATGATATATTGGAGTACCTTTTTTTTTATATATTCAATCATTAAGAGACATGAACAAAGCTTCTATTTAGTCACATTTTAGCTTTTGATTTTGAGCCTACGTCTCTTTATTATAGTTTACTTAAAGGTAACTACCTAAAACGGAGTTTAACAATTCAAAAGACTTCCTAAGATACCCAACATTATAAAGACTAAAGAATAGATTTCAACGGAAAAAATGATACAGGCAAGCAGAATGCCGCTAGCACAGGCGAAGACCTATGAATTTTTTTCGAATCGATAAATTCGTACCTGAAATTCGTTTGAAGCGTACCCCATTGACGGAAAGTCGCGGTAATTTGCAGACTTCGATCTCCCACTGGACTAAACTATCGGTATTGGGATCGCCGTGAACACAAAGCAATAAGAACCGCTCTCTTTGTTCGTAATCGCAGTTATTCGCGTCCAGCACTTTCCTAATTTCGGACATGATCTCGGTCGGTTTTCTGCTGGACGTAGTCTTCATGGACCAAGTGAACCTCAGCGAGCGCGGTTTTACGTGGTCGTCATTTTGGGCGCCGGCCACTCTAAAACAAACAAAGCAAACAGTTGCCGATTATTTATTTTGAACGTTATTCTGGGAGATGCAATATCAAAAGTTTTCGAACAATTGTTTAAATAACGGATATATTTCAGGAACATTAGTATTTTGTAGATAATAGCAACAATGAATTTTTTATAACATTATAAGGGCAACTGTTCAAAAAGTTTTGTTATTTTGCCTTTGAAGTTTAATATGGATTGTTTAATCTTAGAGGATGGGAAAATGTACTACTTTTGCTAACATATTTTCAACCATTAAATTAGTTTCCTTTTAATATATGTAAGAACTATTACTATGTGTCCAAAATACAAAATTCGATATACGAGAAAAGAGAAGATATGGAGACAAATGTGTAATTAAAAAAAAATATTTTTTAAAATTTTTTGGAAACGTATATTATTAAAATAAAAATCACTTCCAATTACAATTTGATAAAAAAATTGTTTTCAGTATTATTGGTATAAAAATTTAAACGGTTATTACTAAAGTTCGCCACTTTCCGTGCGCTTCACGAAATTAGCAGAGACTAGACAAACTCGTGCCTATTCGTCTCACTATTCTGTCTAATCTCGGCTAATTTCGTGAAGCGCACGGAAAGTGTCGAACCTTACTCATTACACTGTTTTATGTCGTATGAATTTAAGCCAATTGTTGCACAGGAAGCAATACCATAATCAGATTTACAATTCAAAAACTAACTACATAAAATAATGTAAATTCTCACGATATTTGAATCAACTAAATCTCGTAAATACACTTAAGCCTTTCGGTAATTTACTTTACAATTATCATTTACTTAATGATACATATAATAATTATTAATAGGTTTAAAGATCACATGTTTTAATCAAAACAAGTTTCCGTATCTTTAATACGAGCGAATTTTGAGATATACGAGTTAGATAACAATTGATAACGCATACTTTTATCTTCTTCCTGACTCTCAACATCTATTGATTGTTCTACAATATCGTGTTTAATAACAAAAATAAATTTTGGAGATGCTACTACACATATGAATTTACAAAAATTGAATTAATGGCCGATATTGTCGAAAACGGTAGACTCTCACCAGATATTTCGAAAAAGTAGGTACCCTAGAAGCGTGGATTTAACATGAAGCTGATATTATTATCACATATTTAATTTTAGGAAATCGAAGATAATTGGAACGTTGTAACTAATCAAATATTAAATATACCTTAGGCGCGCACCTTTTCCAATTACCTTCTTTGTCCTAAGAATGCGGGACGGAAAATGAATGTATTATTGCATGAAATATCTGAGACGAGAATGGAATATACATAAGCAGCAGCAGATGAAGACATTTCAAGAGTAAGCGATAATGACAGAGGAAGCATTATTGGAGAAAGCATCTAACTGATATTCTAAAGATATCTTAAGGAGTCAGCCCAAACCTGTCGGGTCGCTAAGGACGTAAATCTCTATGCTTCGGGTAAATTTCGCCCGCCTCTACAAAAACATCGTCGTTAAAAACGATGTCTCCGTAAGGTTCTCTCGCTTGGGTTACAATAGAATAAAGAAAAATGTGGATATGCGAATTTGTTATAGTGCTGTATAAATTTACGCCCCATACGTGTACTTTCTTGCCACTTACCCGATAGGTAGAGGTGAGGCCCCAGGTTTACTGGCTTGGCCAGGCTCTAATCCTCTGAAAATAACAGAAAGTATATGATCAAGCGACGTTAGAAATGAGTTCAGATGGGACTGATTGTTAGTTAGGAGACGTAAATGCCGAAGAAACAGACTTTGTGTTTCGTCGATTAGCATGAAACGTTGAATGTATTGTTAGTACTTCTAAAAACATTATGTACATGTATATAATGCGAATATATAACTGCGTGTATGAATGGCATTATGAAGTTTTATAAGGGAAATTTCCTTTTTTGCAAACAAAAAAATAAACCTGAAGTTGGCTCAAAATTGTACGGGTTTAATTTTCATAGAATAAAATTAAAATTTGTTTTTATTCATATTTTTGACTATTTTCTTAATTTACGTACAATAGCAATTATTACATGAAATAAAAGTAGTAAAATTAAAATAATATAAAAAAAACAAAACCATTAAATAACTTTTTAATTTTTCTTTTTTTAAGATCAATAACAGTAGTCCGTAGCAGGATATTATTGTTATACTATCCCACTATTAAAAATATATTAGCAATTTTAGTTAAATTAAATAATTAGTTAAATGTTATCGTGAACTGCTAGGCTTTCTAATGTTTTTTGATAACAAAAATAATGCATATTGAATGGAGGCCAATATAAGGTATATAATACAGATAAGTTTATTAACTAGATAGATGTATACACATGTTTTGCAACTAAGCATTCTCAACGCAAATATGTACAATGAGATCACAATGTTCTCAATTTTGCATTTTGAATTTTTTATTTATATATATATTATTAGTTTTACCTGTACTTTGAGATTTTACTGAAACATTGTAACAATCGAAACAGATCAGAGATATCAAAAAGCATTTCAAAGAGAGTATGCACAAATAAAACACAATCCCAACGGTCAACATGAAAACAAGGAGATAGAGTCTGAATTAAATTTTGCTAAAGTACGTACAAAAAAGAACTTACTCAAAAAGCTAATCTCGTTCCATGGTTGATAAAATTCCCTTTCGCACACTATTTTTGAAAATAAATCTGCACAGATCTGATTGTTGAACTTGTGACCTTATTGTAAATATGTGGCGGTGAATTGAGCTGCAAATAGAAATCGATTATAATCGATAATATTTCATGGGACTTTTTACCTGAATTTTCTGGCCGGTGAGAAAAGCCTGCTGATGGATACTCATTTCTTGCACTGCGCGTTTTTTTTTTTTTTTTGGTGCGATTTACGTTTGGATGTTTAACGTTGTTAGTGTATAAAGTCGATACAATTTTATACCTTAATTAGGCTGCTTTGGTTTGTTTTCAGTTGCATGTGTAATCATCTGATGAACTTAAATTTACTCAAGAGAACGTTATATCTCTCATTAAGTAGCAAAACTTAATGAAGCAAGAAAATTAAAGACAAGAATTTTTGATTGAGAAATGTATCAGGATAATTATAATTGATAGTCAATATGCAAACAGTCACTCTTAAATAATTTATAAAACAATGATGCCGGATTAATTAATTTTGTTCAAATTACAACGATTTTAATTCAATACCACCGCCGATCACTTATTTAAAGCGAAAACTGGATACGGGCCGAACACTAACTTATACAGAGTGATTCGGAGGAAATTCTAAACATGTTAAAGGGCACATAACACATTTAACAACAACAAAAAAATCGTATAAACCAATTTCCAATGTTTACAAAGATACAGCTGTTTGGGTAAAACCCATAAAATACCTCAGAAGAGGTTAATTGAATTTATTATTATTTAAATTCTGGAAGACGTGCCCACTTATAGCGTGAGGGTGGGAGATAATTTCCTACCCCTTCCTGAGCAATCTACAGAAAGTTTCCAGGGAGTGGAAATTGAACACTCTGTATACTTGAATATAATTTTATGTTGTGTGGCATTTGTCCTCAAATATCTTTTATTTGAAAATCTTTTCTCTAAATTACTCAGGATAGGAATTTTCTGCCAATTTACTATTGTTGAGGACGCACTATTTCTAACGCGCTCACTAAAAATATAAATTTTTGACAACAAACAGCTTAAGATTACGAGTCAAACTTAATATGCGCCACCGCGGTCGTTTACTCACCAAGTTCAAACAGTTGTATCTCTTACAACCATCGAGAATTGGACACATGTTTATACGGACTTCTCAACTCAAATTAACGGTTACTATCCCCTGTTATAGTCTCCCTGTGTATAGTGTCTATCGAAAAATCGCCGACAAACTTTTAGAGATGGTAGATAATTATAAAATTAACATCTTTTCTGAATCATACATCATACCAAAGTATCTTATTTCAGAGTTAATGTAGCTGGAGTTCTTTCTAAGGTCGCAGGTGAGGTAATAAAGGGAATTGATGCACTGGTCAAAAAATAATTTTTAAATATTAGTCCATATATTGAAAAAAAAGTTGTGGTTAGGGCTTGCTTCTCAACAGCTGTATATTATTACGTGCCATCCTATGTTAGTGCATGATCTCAGACGAAGATTGTCATTACTAAAGTGCAAATAAACTTTCTTTTTAATTACTTTCTCAGGTTTAGATTTAAAAAAATGCTTCGCGTGGGAGTCTCAGTGTATAGCCAGGTTCATATTAATGCTGTGGCACCTATGATACGCGGCGCGCAAATTGTTGGTGCATGCAAAAATAATCACATTGGCGCCACTAAATGCTTACACCGCAGGAAGTAAGACCAACTTTAATTTTTAGCGGCTTTTTCGTTTTATCTTTTTCTAATTCGGGTATACCAATCTGGTGCAAAGATATAAGAAGAAAATGTGTGAAATAGTGTAGGATAAATACTTAAATGTGTTAGTAATGAATAAGTAACGATAAATTTTAATGATTACATAAAATACTTATTTCAATAATTAATAATAAATTACGATTTGTAGATTTGCTATAAGTGGAGGAAAATGGTGCAGAAAGCAATATGCTTGGCTCAAGGGTAGATTAGTTAGCTTTAAAAGATGGTGGCATTTTGTGCCCTTATAAGCATATCACACAACAGAAAGTCATTTATTAACCTGCACTATATGTTTCTGTAAACCAAATATCACGCGATGCTTTTCTGTCTTTGCTAATTGTTCGCGTTTGCGCTGACATATATTTAATCTCCATTAATTTTCCATGCGCATGCTATACGAAATGGCTAAAGTGCTTAATTGAAATGTCAGAAAGTGTTTGGAAGTATGTGTATTATTCCATTTTTTTAAGTATTACGGGCGTGGGTGAAAATGCTGGCATTCGTTTAGGACGTCATTTCCGACCGCTCGGTACAGAAGGTTGTCTAAAGGAATGCTCAAAATGAAAGACTAGCACCATTCAAATCTGAAATAAGATAATTTTGGAAGGAGATGCAACGAAAAATCTGCACTTTCTAATACTCCCAGAAAGTTCGTAGACGATCGTCCAATATAAAAAATAAAATTTGCGTTTCTAAACATTTAAAAATATGAAAATATTTTTATGCGCTTATAGCTTATAGCGCACTATATGAATTAGTAGGTTTAATTCATGGATGAACCGATCGAATAATTTTAATTTTTGGCGTTTACCGAGTTTTAAATACAAAATTTCTGTACATTCGTATACAAGCAAAAAAAGATCCAAGCTTTTTTGGTATTATAAAATAAGCAACTTAAATAATAATCTACGATTTGCATATAGCAGCGGCAAAAATAAAATATACAAGATATCTTTATCATAAAATGTCGAGTATGTATATTGACAAAAACATATCTATAATAATAAAACAATGTTTATTAGAAGTTCTTTCAAGTACAATATGTTTTTACCACATTGAATAGAAAAAAAAAGATATGGATCTACGTACACAATCGATAATCACCTGATATTTATCAGTTGAGCAGACAGATTAGATATATAGAAAGAAAGCAAATATATGCAAAATGAACAATAAAAACCAAAATAATTTAATCTGAAATACTTTATAATAACAAGAAATCGAACAGTCTCTAGCAGTTGCTCAATTTAAGCTTTCCCTCTGGTTATTTTGTTTCAAGACGTGATTACAATCAAATTGTACAAATATAATTAATTATAAGATAAAAATTTATTTAAAAGATTGTTTTAGTAATGACATTATCACAACGGGCTATTATTGCTTTAAAATTTAGAATAATATCTAAGTATAAAGAAAATACTTATAATACTGAACATAAATAATACTCGACTGAATTATGGCAACAAAATAAAAGTGAATAATTGTGAGAAAAGGATATAGGTTATAGTTTTACCTCTTTGAGGAAACCGTATTAAATTATTTTTTTTTCTTGTTGGAAAATATCACACTATTTAAATATGTTAGAAACCATAAGAAAAACAGAGATCAAAGGTGAAGGAATATACATGGAAGACACTAGCCTTTCAAATAGGTTTCTAAATTGTATTTAATGACAAGATGTTCATTAATTTTTTTCAAGTAAATTCGATTCTCCAATTGCCATTAAATACATTTCTTTGGACTTAATTAAATTAAAAATGTACAAATGTTAATTTTTAACTATTTGCAATGATAGCCCGTTCAAAACTATAAGCACACAAAACTAACATATTACTTCTTATTAAACAATTACAAACATTATCAAAAAAAAAATTAAATATGCCAGATTGTGTATTAAAAATATATATATATATAAAGTGAGTGCGACGAATATACCTAAATATCCTCTTTCTTTAAACTAAAATTTCTATGGCAGACTTAAAGCCTTATAATAATTAAAAAAAAAAAAGAAAACTATTTTGCTGTAAAATCGGCAGTTAATTAAAATAATCGTGGCTGTCTTACTGTGACTCTAAAGCATGCGGACTCTTTTTGCTGTGAAGCAATAAAAAAAAACGTAGGGAACAAAAATCTTAAAAATCAGTTAACAAATAGTTAACCAAAGCAAAGATTTTCGAACGAAATCTAGTCAATTAATGTGTACTAGACGTCTAGTGAACGTGTATAAAATTTTTGGAGTTACATTTTCTTTAGACATTTTCAATAAAAAAATGCACAATAATATGTATCATATACAGCCACAATATAATCATACATCACCCTGTATGGAAGTCTTGTTAATAGTTAAGACACTTTCTTTTCTTTAAGCAAAGTCCTGATTGTTGATAACGCAGTCAAAATGTTTCCGTTGCTTTACTCTCATACAAAACAAACAAATTCAGATTAAATTAAAATCTTCACTAGATAGAACTAAATTGCATAATATATTGTCCACTAAAAGAATTGTAATAGTTCACATAGTTCTTTAATTATTCACTTTACGATGACACTTTGAAAAAAGTACGAGCTTAAAATACAGTGCTGCCAACATAACAGGTAGTGATAACATTGGATTCATTCAGATTTTGTTGCAATTAATAAAATAGAATTGAGATAATACCATCCGCATTTTATTAAGAGCTATCAAGAAAAAAAAAATGGAAAAAGAAGAAGAAAAAAGATAGAAATGTAGCTATTTCTATGTTTAATTTTTACACATTTAACAAGGTTCGAAATATTTTTGATAGATTAAAGCACGAAATAATTATTTAAGAGTGCATCAGAGAACAGATATTCCAACATGTTCTGCGTTACAAATCGATGTCAGTGAAATTTTTGATAAGAAGGGTTTATATTATTATTTAATAAAGATATCTAAAATCACTAAGATTAGTAGATTACACTTAAACCAATATTATCCTTACCAGCTATTTTTACAAACCGTCATTTATATATTTATTAAATATTTGCGGCGTAATTATAAAGCGTGCGATTTTATCTAAGTTTACTGGAAGAATTTCTTCAGCGTCGAGATGGTTGGCAACCTTGGCTTAGGCGTCAGTTTTCGATCGGTCGTTAGGTTGGCAGCGGTCGTCGTTGTGGCGTTGCTGTTCTTCGCGTTGTTTCTGAAGGGTGGTTGACATCTCAGAGAGCGGGTCTTGTGACGTGGTGCGCCCCCTCTCGGCCTCTACTGGTTGATCCTGAACCAGAAACATTCTTGAGCAAGGGTGATATGGCCGACGGGGACGTACCACGTGCACACTACAACCCCCGCATGTACATATATCACACACTTTGTACATTTTTGTTTTTAGATCGAGATATGCGTATAAGCAATTCTTTGCTTGGAATTTTCTATTAATTAACGTTGTTTACGAAGAAAACCGTATCGCTATCATGGATGTATTCTAACAAGAAATATGCAAAAAACCAATAAATATAACATTTTATATAAAGTGCTTAGCTGTTAGTGATTTTCTGTTACGATAGAGAGACCAAATTAATCAATAAATTAGTCGAATTAAGTAATAAACGAAAGAGATTTTAAAGGAAAAAGTTCATTTCAAAGTTGTATGTAACTCTTTAAAAAATTAGAGAAAATATAACAAAGTATCAGATATTCTACCCACATGGTATTTATCGAAATAAATCATCTTAATAAACACCAATTTCTAAATCTACCATTTCCAAAATCTCCGCTGCGTTCCATTTACGCTATTATGCATAGTCGTTAAATATCTGTAGGAAACCTACAGATTTAGTTCTTGAGCTTTGTTCTTCTAAATAATCGGTAAAATGAGACGAGAAAAAGCAGCTAATAAAAAATATGCGAAATGTTCTGAAGGAAAGACAATTCGCAAAATTGTCGACGAATTGGCTTTAGAAAAAAGTTCTGTGAATAATATGGTAAACAACACTAAAGTATCGACGCACCTCGCATCACATAAGTTTAATTAATTAATCCGAACAGCTGTTTCAAAGATGTGTGGACCCTCATTTTCAACCGTATGATCGAATGATGCGAGAAAAATCTCTAAAAACTTTGCTTTCTTCTCGCATACGGTTGATGGAGATCCACAGATTCAAAACAGCTGCTGCTTTGGATCAATTAATTCAACTTGTGCCGATACATTTCGCAAATATTGACATCCGAGGGAAGAATTCTGGATAAACACTTTTACGGAGACATTAAGGTGTTTAGTCAAAATCTACAAAACCGGCAGAAGCATCCTCCGAGAAATTACCACACGATGGAATATTATGAATATTGTAGAAACTACAAAAAAAATGTGGTTTGGGGCTTTATATATTTTACAGAGCCTCCATATTTAGTGCATGCCAAGAAAAAGCCTTCACTGACCAAAGTTCAGAAGAAAAATATACTCACTTGGGAAAAATCTAAATGATCATGGACTGAGGATGATTGGAATAAAGTAGAACATATACGTCGGGAACCATAGTATGTGATGACACACAAGCATTCCATAGAGCTTGTATTAAAACAACTGTTAAGTTTCCACGAGGTATAATGCCCCAGGAATGTATGCCAGCAATGGGATTGGACACTTTAACATTTATAGACGGATATGAATCAGGGAATACAGGTGGGAGCATGACTAACGCACAACCCGGGTATCTTCTTCCTTTTCAATATTTACGTAGAGACGTGAGCACTACGGTATAGAAATTCTTCAAAGATCACTGCAAGAAAATTGTACCCGAGAGGAGACGATTTATTTCAGTAGGACGGTGTATTTAGCAGTATGGCTAAATCCATCAACACGTAATTGAGATTTTACGATATAAAATTAAACAACACTTAGGAAATAAACCATAGAACCCTCCAGATTCTCGGAATAAATTACAAGAAATTTAGACGTTTTACCCAATGTCCGCTCTAATTAGTGCGCTCATTAAAGCTAAAAGGGGTATATCCTTTTTAACCGAGATTATATGTAATTGTCCCAACATTTTGTTGTTGTCAACAGTTTTAATTGTTACAAAAGTAATTTTTAATTAATTTGTAAACAAATTCGTTTGTTGTCGCGAAAGTATCTTCTAAAATGGTCAGACTTAGAGCGTTACAGTAATATGTCAGCATTAGTAGGGGCAGAGTGGCGACATCGCATGTGCATATGCATTGCCATGTTAAATACAAATTTCTATCGTTACCTTAGATAAGGGTAAAATGCATATGCGATGCCCTCTAATGCTGACGTATTGCTCTGACGCATCAATACTAATTGACTTCCGTCTTCAGTAATGACGTATAATAGTTTGGCCTTATATATCCCAAAACAAGCGGGAGATTCGGGATCGTATCGAATACGTCAGAAAAATCTGCCACCTGACGACCCCCTTACAACAGTCAGCGAGCTGTTGGTATAAAGGAGGAATAAAGTCAGACAATATTTTAAATGATATTGGTTAATGATATTTCTCGACTGAAATGCAAAATAAACAGTAGGTTCGCTAAAACTTTTTGATGTTTCCTAATAAATACTCTACGTGGACTTTTGAAAATTGTTTCTTTTTTTTGTATTTTTACGTTGCAGAACTAGTAACTTCTGCAGGTTCTGGGCGATCGTGAGGATAAAAAAATTGCATTCGATTAGTTTCTCTTCTAATAATCTTGGCGCATAAAATTGTGTATTCTCCTATTGTCGATTGAACTGAAAAATTTGTTTTAAGCACATAAAGAGAATCAAAATGAGAAAAAAAGAATTGATATAATTCTATTTAAGTAGGGAAAGTTATTTACAAACAATTGAAGATATGGATTGGAAAATTGGATAAAACATAAGATGAAAATAAACATATTATTAGCCAGCCGTTTGCTTAGAATATAAGATAAATTAAAATAGATAGAAAAAAGGGATACATTTACAGACTTTGTACAAGGAAGAGTAAAAATATTTAGAGAAAATAAAAATACCTATAAGTACTATAATTTACAAATGCTGATGTTTGAGAGCAAGCATTTTAGTTTTTAATAAAGCTTTATTGTAAATCAAGGCAACAGCAAACTGCGTTGAAGCTCTATAAATATTTCTATTTCTGCTATGTCGATTTTAAAACTCAACGATAATAAGCACTTTATATAAAATTTACAGAAAATTTACATTATTTAAATTAAAAAAGGAAACAAAGAATTTGCTTATGTAAGCATACTTCAAACAATAAAGAAAAATGTTCAGGTGAATATCGGATATATGCACATTAATATTACTCGCACAAATTTTCAAAAAAAAACATGTTCTATTTCAAAAAGTGAGAAAATATAATGAGGAACAACAGAGGCTTTTTAAAAGTAGCGCCGTTGTCAAAGGATAAAACAGTAAGTATAACGTATTTGGTAATCAACATTTATTGAAGGTACAGGTAAGAAAACAGACAAAATGAACAAATAAAAACATAAAATTAAAATTGGAACATGCCGGGGATTTTTTATTTTTACAAAAGGCGGGTTTTTTCAAAGCGAACTAAGACAATTTCTACAATTTCCAGAAAAAAAAAAATAACAAAGGAGGTGAAGCTCAAAGAAAAACAAAATATAATGTTTTAATGAAGTACAAACTATCTATATAACTACATATCTATATATAATAAAAAAAGAAAAATTATGCTAAAGTTACTTGTAATTGATTTAATTAAATTGATTTAATTAGAAAGCTGCCAAAGCATATCAACCTAACACTCTAGATAATACGGGATCCCTTTTGCTTTCTATAATACTAATTTCAATTAAAAAGAAAAGTTAAAATTCATTATCACCATCATAGAAATACAAATTAAAATTAATGAGTAAAAAGAATGTACAACAAAATAAATTGCAATGCTAGAAGAATTATATTCCCATTGATAATTTCTAAAATTCACTTCCCATCGCGACTTTCGTCACTAGTACGAGTAACTTCGCATCATTTTTCGTTAATCTTAGACATCTGGACTAACCTTTTCGAAAATTTGGAGCTAATTTTAGAGAAGAACGATGTTCTCGTTGCGTGTGGCGAATCTCCCGATGGACCTTGCGAATAGGTGGCTTTGGGTCGCGTTTGTCCCGAGTGGAAAGTGCTACGTGACGAAGCGTTTCTAGGGAAAGCTTGTGTTCTCGAGACAGCTGGAGAAGCCGCATTCGTATGACTGCTACAAGAGAAGGAAGAAGCAAAAATTGAATTAGAACAAAATTGATCGTATTTCTACGTGATAGAAGCGTTGAAAACAAATTATCGCATACTATTCTATATGATGTATGAAAATCAATTCTTTTTGTTGCTTTTCTAGCTCATCATCTAGGATTGTTTATTGGTGTTTGTCTCTATAAAAATGCTTTTTGTTGGATAAAATTCTAGCAACTTGGTTTGTGCGAAGATTAAATAAGGTGGCAAATAAATAATCTAATTAAATTCAAAATGCGTTTACTAAAATAGAAAAATAAAGGTTCCTTTATGATCATTCGGTCACCGGTTGAAAATGTGGACCACTCGTATTCTCGAAACGGTCGTCCCGGATTAATTAATTAAACTTGTGTTGTTTACCATTCTACGGCACAGTCTTTGCTATCATTAATGATCATTAGCTTTGGAAATCGATGACGTACCCAGCCAGAAGTTGTTAACGTCCATCAAAGCCCTACCTTTACATTACTCTGAGACAAATATCAAGGTACTTTCGTGTTGAATTAGGAACTTTTT
Source organism: Marronus borbonicus (assembly GCA_902655005.2). Classification (NCBI taxonomy): domain Eukaryota; kingdom Metazoa; phylum Arthropoda; class Insecta; order Coleoptera; family Scarabaeidae; genus Marronus; species Marronus borbonicus. Next base: position 8,174,653 of record LR737390.1, read on the forward strand.
TAAACACGTTTCGAGTAACAAAGTACCACCCTTACAAAATACTTTTGGCGTGGGAGTTGTGGGAAACTGGGAAACTTACACCGGAGAATCGAATTTTTCCTTCATGGTTCTATCAGTCGACAAAATCGCAAGGATAGAGAATCCACAGAAAATTATTTTGTGGGTGAAAATTGTTGGTACCTGAATTCTGGGACTTTTATTTTATTAAAGCAACGTTGATCAGGGAACGCTGCTTAAAGTTTGTTTCATTCTCTCGCCTTTTCCAAGAAGCCAAAGAGGATGCTGGACCTACCAAATAACTTTTTTTTTAGATACGTTTTTTCCTCACAGATGAATCGGAAGGAGGGAAACTATCGAGTGGCCCCCTAGGTCATCTAACATATTTAAGCAGGCCAGATACGAGGCCAGACTTTTTTTAATTTCTCCAAAATGTCCAAAGAGCAATAAATTCTCGGCTTCGGAATTGTTACGAAGTAGATGAAGCGTTTGAGCGTTTGCTTTAAGAAATATTTCAGTTTATTTTCTTATTATTATGTATTAGTCAAGTTATTATGTGTTTTGTCGGATTTATTTAATTTATATATTTGCCATAGTCGCTCAAAAACTATTCATAATAAACCAGTATATGAAGGGTTTATTGAAAACCATATTCAATCTTCTATAGAAATTCGCAAAAATGTATGTAGGGTGTTATATTTAAAATAGTAGATTTGTTACCATTTCCGCCCAAACCAAAGTGAGTTTGTTGGTCAAAAAAATGGCAAACCAACATTATATTTTTACTTACTAAAAGTTGCTAAAATTTTAGTGAATTTATTCCTTTTATCGTGAATACACAAGTGTCTACTACACAAGAAAAAAAAATATGTTTGTAATACTGGTGTTCCAAAATGCTTCAACAAAATTAAACTCTTCAACTTTCAACGATACAAATATTTAAATAAGCCAACAACATAAGAAAGGTTGACCAAAGTTACAATAATGAATTAGATAATTGATGCGATGCAAGGGAATCAAAAACAAAATGTTTTTGATTTTCTCTAGCATGCGTCGATTTCTAAAGTAATCAGTGATTAAGAGCAGTCAAACACGCATTACTTCAACATTTATAACAAGTTAAGCAACCTTGAAAATTTCAAAGTGTAACTATTTTAGAAAGCATTTTAGGACGTATCTGTATAGACTTTTTCTTTATAGTACATTGGACACGTGTTACAGTAAACGCCCTGTATATTAAAGACAATTCTTTACGGTATATTTTTTATTCTCTTTAGTTCGGTAAGGTGTAGACATTTCTAAAAAGGGATTACACATACATGCCAAAAAATATTCAACGAAACTAAATCATACAAGCAACATTGATTGTTGATTTTCAACACCATGACAAATAAAGTACGATAAGACAGAAAATCATTCGTTAAAAAAAGGACAAACTGGTAACGCATAAAACACGATGACGCAACCGTAACATAATACACAAACATACCTAGAACGGAGGGGATCTGTAGCAGTTTCAGGTCCGCTACTACTAACTGACGCAGATTTCACGTGGCCTTTGTTGGGTCTCAAGGTATCCCCAGTGCTACCCAACCCACTGACCACGCGGTTAGCACAAATAAAAACATTAGTATTAGGACTAGTTAAGAGGTGGTGCGCTCAACAAACGCCGTGCTCTTTAATTTTGAACAAGACCGCCACTGGTGGTGTAGAAGGTAATAAAAGTTTTCAAGGGTCTACAGCGTGCTTACGGTAAATCGGTAATTTTTATTTTGAATTTTATTCGATTAGATGCAAACCTCTTTATCGCGCGTATAAATTTGCTTTATTTAATGTAACCAAGATGATTGTTACAATGCAATATGTACCGCATTCCTGTGTATGCCTGTGTATATGTATTGCTTTTTTTAATTTATTTATTTTTTGTTTATATCTATTTAACGCAAGTATCTTTTAGCTTGCTCCTTTACGTGAGTAAGTCTGAACTAAAGCGTAAAATAATACATTGATTGCTAGGGTGTGGTATTTTTATGTGAGAAATAATTATTAAAAAATTTCTTAGTGTGTGCTAGATTATTTCGAATAGATATAGACGTTTGCATCTGAATCTTATTGGGTGCTGCAAGAAACATTAATCATTCCATACCAATGTTATAATGCTACGAACTATTGAAACAACACCAGTGAAAGGGTATATAAAGCACCCATAAATATTAAAGAAAAAAGAAAAACAACTTACAAGACGTATGAATGAAGTATAAAATATACATACCCAGGTATTTCCGTAGCCAGGTTGGTCTTTTCATTGCTACCGGCCTTGGCATCGTAACTGATCGTGGACCTTCGGCCGACTGAGCCGCCTGTAGTGAGAGGTTTTGCGGTAACGGTGTTGCTCTTAATAACAGTTCTTGGCTTACCTGGACTTTGCAAACCTAAAATTAGGCAAAACACACAAGAAAACATATTAATTGAGGTTCATATTCGGAGCGACCCAAGCAAACGACACCCACAATTAATTGTAAAGAAAAGTAAAAAAAAAAAATTAACAATAATAACAAAACAAAAGCATCTGGTCCGCTAAACATAGAATAATGATTACATAAACATTATTGTTTTTAATAGACAAGGAAAGACATTGTAGTATTGGTTTATCCGTTTATGCGCATGAAGCACTTTACTTGTAGAGAATTGTTGGATAAAAAAAAACATGATAAATGCACATAAACGAACATTATATACTTCATAATAGACAAAGAGAAAATATGATACAACAAACATGTAGTCAAAGTACATTGTTGACACGAGTTATTTTGTTTTTTGTCAGACTTACTGTTCTCGGTTGGAGGCTTCGGTTGTGCACTGGCAGGGCGTTGAGCAATCAGCCTGCTGTTCTCTTTAATGGTGGCGCTGTCCACGGTGTTTTGTCTTTTGAATCCGGATTGGTGGTTGTTAGTTTGAGGCACCGCCACTTGTGGCTGGGGTCCTGCACGTAAAGTCTCTCCTGTACACGTACACATAACCAAGGTCATTAGTTAAGATTATCAAGAGTTAAAGTATCCCAAGCACGATTAAAGCCTGTAGAAACTGCCGGTGTCTAATCGCAATGTTAGTGGTAAATGTGTTAGCTTTTCCTATTGTTAAACAGAGTTCTTAAATGTTAGTTAAGATCTCTATAATAAGTATTATTTATTGTTTATTAATCTGCAATGTAATATAAACGGTTTTGTTTAGTTTTATAGACCAATAAAGGTACGAATATACAGAAATTGTTATAACCAGCGGTAGCTTCTGAATTGAATCGATACATTTTTTCAGGTAATAATTTATATTGTGTAAGACCATCAATGCATTTATTAAGAAACAATATAGGGATACACCGCATATACAGCTTCTTTGTTCACCATAGGGCCGCTTGCAATAGTCGGCAATTTTTGGATATGGGATGAAGAAATGCCATGTTTGGTGTATTGCATAGCTCGTTCGGGTACCATCGACTGACTATAGGTTGCTCGAACATACTGTATACAATCATACCACCATTGTAATTTATGTAGATTTACATACAATTTAACTGATAAGATTTATGGTTGTCGTATAAGTAATGCATTTTTTCGAACAATCTTAAAGGATGAAAAATTGCTTTGAAATTTGTTTGTTTCATATTTTTCTTTTGCGGTAATTTTCTTTTCTGACCATGAACCGCCACTGGTTATAACAAAGAACAGTATGCATATTACCTCTGAATTATCGTGCGTTGCTCTGTGCAGTACTAAGTTTTTGAAAGAATTTATATTATAGCAGTACATAAAATGTTTTTGCAAACAATGACATTCCTTAAATTTTTAATGGAAATGCATTATTTGCGAGGTAAGTTGAAGAACGAAATCAAAAGTGATTAAAATTCAGAAATCATTTACCGATATTATTGCAAACATTTTCCATATGTTATTAATAAAACAAGCATATTAACGCTTGTGACAACATGCCAAGAAAACATGCCGAAGAAAATTGAAAAATTGTAGTTGCTTGTCAGATATCTTGTTACAAAAACTAAAGAGAACTACAAATATATAGACAATAGACATCGCTGTCTTACCTCCACTCGATGCTCTTCTGTTTGGTTTGGCGTTCGACGCAGATATCGACCTCTGGACACCCCTGTGCGAGGGACTCTGAGCAATGGCTTGGGGTGCCCCTTGATTTTGCGGCGCAGACATATTTCTTAACGAAAGACTACTACCACTACGACTACCGTCACTTTCAGGCTGAAAACGCAATAAGATCAACAATAATGTTTTATAAATTTAATTTTTAACAAAGGAATTGTTTATATTAGGTGGAATTAAACACCCGACACAACGTTTTTTTAGTAACAATTGTACTTTGGTGTTCGTTCAATGAGGTTGACTTTTGCGTGGAATGCACGATTTGTGGTTGACGTTATTATTTCAAATACGAGAAGAAATTGAATAAAAGCAACGGAACAGCTGGAAAAAGAAGCAAAACAGTTTGGATTATAAATCAACAAATCCAAAACAAAGTATATGAAAATATCAATCTATTTAAAAATACAGGGACACAAGTGTGAAACGACTATTTCGCTCAATCATTTGGGAACAATAATTGAAAAAACTGATTGAAAGATCAAGTGAGAGAAAGAATCATGAAGCGTATGGTGGTAACGCTGAAAAACTTCGCACTTCTTTCAATTACCCACAATACAAATACAATTAGCAAAAATTACTTACATCCGTACTTTTCCTTCCTAATAATAAATACGTGGCGAAGACGTCGTCGTACTTGGAAGATTCCAGTGAATGTTCGATGTCGCTCCGATTGTAGCCTAAGCATACTAACGCTTCGATGCGTTTGTGGTCTGACATGTCGGGCTCGGGCTCTACGTAAGGCTTAAGTTCGTCATTTTCGTAGCTGGAAGAATCAAAACCGCAAATTGAAAGGTTAGAAGCCATCGCATTAAAGTATCCCAGATAATACATAAAAAAAAAAAATTTGAGAAGGTAGAGTAAGGTATGCGTTACTTTAAGTTCACAGCATCTTGTTTTCTTTTCTTTTGTAAAAAAATATTTCTTTAAATAAAAAAAAAAAACATTCATATATTCAACATATAATTATATATGAGGACGGATCAATAAATACCCGTGTTAGGAAGATAAAAATTTTATTTTTCCACCTAATTTTCTTTTAGTAAAATATATTTTTTCCAACAACCCTGTCCTGTCAAATTTATTTCAAATTCCCCAAAATAAGCTTCTGTTTCAGTAACAACTCCTTCGTTCAAGCTGAAATTTTCCCATTTCATGTAATTTGGCAAGTTCGTTATAAGCGGACACTACACTAGTTAATTCTAACGCATTTGCGTTAATGAGATTTTGATGTATAGCAAAAGAATTTGCGAACTATGATTTAATTGAATAATTAACCAATTATCTTTTTAATAAAGAGCGAAACTGCGACACTTGCATCTTACTTTACCATCATTCTATATATCACATTTATTGCATAATATACGAAAGGTTTTAAATACAATTAATTTGTAAGATTTAATTCAAAATCAATCGCAATTGGCGATTTAAATTTGTAATGGAATACCAATAAATCCAATCTTTTTGCAGAAGACATAAACGAAGATAAAAATCGTGTAATTACGTTCAATGTTATGCAAGAATTCTTGCTGACTTCAAACGTAATTCTACAACTAACATATATAAAATGCCACGTGTATAGATACCTGTGCGGTAATGAATGCCCCGTATCAGACCTTAACCAATAATTTCTGTATCAAATTCCAATTAATATTTAATACAAATTCAGCTACATGGATGTAAAATATTTAGCTCGTAAAATGCTAATCATCTAAAACTATGCATATTGACCACAATATCAAAGATGCTTAAATTCATGGCTATGATATTACTGAGGCTTTCGCTAGCTAAACCTACATTCTTCAAATTGTATAGCTAAAGTAAATATAAATATCCAAATACCAATGCAACTACGCTAATTAAACTACTCGGATATATTCGCTTCTGTTTCTTCCGTAACGTTTCTAGAAGAAATAAAAAACGATTCACGTTATTTCGTATAAGACTGAAGATTACGAATATTTGAAGACTGAATCTTATTCTTCTAAAAACGCCAGAGTTAATAGTTTAAAGGATAGCTGAAAAAAGGATAATGAATTGAACATTATTGGTATTCCAAATTATATTTTATTTGACATGTATTGAAATTTTAAATTTTCATTATATATCGTACGACAACATGGTTGTGTATTCTAAAAAGATGTATACAGATCATCGCAGAAACTAAATAAAATAATACTCGGAACTTTCATGTATGGTCAAAGAAAATCCCCACGTAACAATCGAAAGTTTTACTTGATTTTTCTTACAGAATGAATTACAAGGACTACAGATGATGTTCCTCTAAACATGTACAGAATGTAAATGTACCATCAGCATGATGGGTTTATACATATTTCGCTCGTCAGGTCAAGCAACATTTGAATCATAGCTTTTCAGGGCTTTGGATGGGTTTCAGCAGTCCTATTAATTACCCTCCAAGATCTCCAGACCTCACATCACTGGATTATTGTTCATGGGGATGAAATTTGCAAGGTAAAAGTCGACACTCAGGATACATTAATTCGACATTTTAGAATAGAAATATCGCAGTCGATATTAAAGAAAGAGATGAAGCAATCAGAAGAGCTATAGCCGCCCTTCGTAGACGAAACATAAAATGTTTAGAGGTCAATGGTGGTATTTTTGAGAGTTTATTAGAAGAAGGCTGCGAATAAGAAAATGTTAATGCATGAAAATTTGTTTATTTGTAATTACGCAACAATTTAAAGACAAATGAAAGTCGAATAAGAACATATGAGCTTCTTCACATTATTTCTCTTGAGTTTGGTGCGTTTCTCTCAATTTGGTTTTGCATATTTGAGTTAGCAGCTTTAGGTGCATTTGAGAATGACAATCGCAATTAGACCGAATGGAGAATTCGGCACAGAAGTACCGAAAACTGCCATGAAAGTCTGATCGAAACATAAAAGTTTAAATTTAGTATTCCCAGTTCTTTCTTAAAAGTTCAAAAAACAATAAAAACTTCCAATTTATAAGGTGGGTGAAATTAACAGACAACAGTTGCTATCTCAGTTATTATAGCTTCTAGGAACGAAAATCCCTGATCAGCATACAAGCTTGACTCAATCTGTATAGATGTTGCCCTCTGTCGTACGGCATATATTGTTCAGTTTCGTCCGAGAGACTTTACAGCCTTCATTTATTTTATTCTCAGTACTCATTTTGGTTCGATTATCTGCAATGAGTTTTTCAACATATAATTGAATCTCAGAACTATCCAACTTCTTAAAATTCACAACCTCAAATACGATTATTTTGTAGAAGCAACCCAAATGGATTGCAAATAGAGAAATAAAGCTGACAAAATTGAACGAAAATGTGTAATTCTTGAAGTCCTTTGTCATTCACAACCATTTTGCATGTATCATCAGCGACGTTCATAATGATCTACATTTCCCATAGCGAGCGGTCATTTTGATTGACGCTGGACGTACATGTAAACATTTTTGACAATTTGAAACATTAATCATACTGTAAGTTAAGTAATAGTACAAAAGCCACATTTAGATTTATATTCATGCTCAAGGGTGATCAGACCTCTTTTCGTGAGAATAAGCAGTGAATTAGATGCCGAAGGAAAAAGATGTAGGAACTAAAATAAAGGCTAATCAATTAAGTTAAACGTAAAAATATAAATAAAAATATAGCGAAATCCAAAACAATTCTTAGGTAGGTGTTAAAAGAAATTCTGCTCACCCTCCATGCAACCTATACACCAGAGAACATGCTTTTCAATATTCGAAAATATAAAATTTAAAAACTTGGAACACATTTTTTTTAGATTTTTTAGAGCGTACAGTTTTAAACATATAGCCACTGTTTTAGAAAAAAAATTAAACAAAATAAAGTAGAAAATACAGAAACAAAACAAAAAGAGTGTTAAAATAAAGTGCGCAGAAAAGGGTGCTTATCAACATCTGTCGAGATAGTACATACCTAGTTTGTTTAAAGATATATTAGTGGAAAAAGAAAGAAAACAACTAATTCTATTTGTTAGTGGCAGGTGAAGACGCAGAAAACGTATTTTGTTGTCGTTTCAGTGTATTTATATTGGACAATGGACAACGGCAAAGTCCATAATCATCTAAAAAAAAATTTCAATGCACTTGCAATTTAATACAAGTAAAAAAATAAACAAACAAAATAATAGCAACCGAAAAGATTGAAATAATCAATTACTAACTGATAAAGCTTAATGTGTACCAGGTCATTATTTCTGTATTCTATGCTTTTTGACTCGTCTCACAACACTAAAAACAACAGCAAAAGTAGAAACACCTGCACTGACCCCACATACCCCATATTCATCCACTTGTCCTTCATAATCGTCTCTAAACTGGCCCTTTTCGCCGGATTTAAAACTAGAAACTTCTTCAGAAGATTCTCGCAATCGGTACTCATGTAAAACGGAATGCGGTATTTACCGCGAAGTACCCTTTCCCTAAGTTCTCGGAGCGTTGATCCATCGAACGGTAGACTTCCGGAGACTAATGTATACAGTATCACACCTAACGACCATACATCCACTTCTGGACCATCATATTTTTTTCCCTAAAACATGAGAAGAAGTTATCTAGTGCTTATATACTGAAATATTACGAAATAAAGCAATAATCAAGTAAAATACAAGTTATACAGGTTGGGGTGGTACCATAAGTTTGTTTGATGTCGCGATTATAATTTTCATAAATTATTTACTTGGAATTAGGTTAATTTATTGTTTAAAGGGTTTAGTTAACTGAACATAAATCGCTTTCATTCAATAATTATTATCTAATAAGTAACCACTAACAGCAAAAGCCTATCTTCTCGGGCTTATTCAATTTGGAAAAGTTCGCAGACCGCACCATGGAAATTACAAAGAAACAACGTGGTAATACAGTCTTCTATGCAGAGGGGAACTTCGGCTCCCCAAAAAAATTGGAAAATATTTCCTTAAATTACGGGAACAGATCCGAGTCCATATTGGATTATTCCCCGTCGAAGATTACAGTCTGGAAAAAACTTCCTAAGTTCTGATCTTAATATGAATTGACTGCATGAGAAAATATCCCCAAACTATTGCAAAACAATAGATATTTTCATGATTCAATGGAATCGAGAAGACTAAATTTAATCGCAAACTACAGATACACAAAAGAAAAGCTGAACAAGTAAGGAACAGTGATGAAGGGGGATCGGATTAAGAGCCCGGTAACCAAATTCTAGTTCTGTAATAAGTATTGACTTAGAGCAGGGACTCTTCATTCCAACATTAATGTATTAGTGACATGTTGTATGTCATACAATCTAAGGATTCGCGTTTTTGATAATTGAAAGAGTTGAGCACAGGAAGAAGAGGCAATGAAGAAGCGCCTGCTCCTTGCGAGTATTCCAATTGAACAGAAAGCTTGTGATTTGGTCAGATAATTGGATTGGTCCAAAATCGCTGATCTATAATTATTAGCAGCTGATAAATTTGACAATATTCAGCAAAAGTTGTTGGTCGGTGATCATTCGTATTTAGAATTCGATCGTGATTTTGTGCGAATTAAGAAGTGTAAAGAATATTGGAAATATTAAAAAAATGATTATAGATACGAGTCATCTGCATTCGAAGGATATTTAACTTTGACAACGTTGTAATTTTATTATTTAAGTTTTTCTTTTTTTGCAGATGTTGAAGCGTTAGTTCCTGGTTACTTGATAACTGATTTCAGATAGCTTTTCTTTAATATTCTATAATTACTACTTTGACACTAAACCCTTGGTAATTTATACAATTCACAGACCATTAAAAGTAGCGGTAATTATAGTAATAAATAAAGTTCGCTACTTTTCGTAAGCTTCAGAGGCGTCGGTATGGAAGTGGTCGTTCAGGTAATATGCAGATAGAATAAATCTCTCTACTTCTATACTTACATCGGTAACAAGGTCGTCCCACGTCCCCACTCCATCGCATAGTCTAATATGCGAAGCATAAATTTGCGCATATATTACGAATCACACCGCTTCCATATCGACGTCAATGAAGCGCACGGAAAGTGGCGAACTTTAGTAATAAGACTACTGTCACCTACTGTTCTTATTACTATCTGAATTGTGTTAGCAGTGAATACATTTTTTATACTAAAATGTGAGTTCCGCTGATAGTTTCGTACTTAAATTTCAAGAAATCGCACTTACTCATTTTTAATTTATTTATCGCGGAGAATTAAACTGTGTGTATTAGATTGCGTCATCCTCGCTAACAAATAAATTTAAACTTGTAAATAAAATTGATAGTATAGCAATTGACAATGTTATTCTAAAAAAGATAAGTGCGTGATATAGTTTTAGCTGCAAACTCCGTTTTCAAATTCTAATAATAATGGATAAATTAAGAAAAACGAAGCTTAAACTTCACCTAATCTTCTTGCGCAACATATGCCAGTAGTTAGCTGTTTTACCCAAGTTTTCAATGACAGGAACCGTTTTATCGCAACATGAGGATAATCCGTGTTTATCGATAGATATCAAAGGTTTTTTTTTTAATTCACAATTATCGCAATAGACGAATAAAATAATTTTGCATCGGAGTATTTATCGTCAATTAGATACATTGTTATTTTTAAATTTAAAACAAAAACATAAGATTTGTAACGTAATCAATATCCTATACATGAAGAGTAAGTTATAATTTTGAGCCAGTTGTGTAAAAGTAAATTGTTAAATTAAAGCGACTGTATCTTAGCGCTTCATTTCGCTTAGGGAAATTGATGCGGCGTGAACGTGATGCAACAGTGAAAGACGGGAGTTTTCGATAGAATCGGGATTTACTTACCTGAAATAATTCGGGGGCCGCGTACGGGGGACTTCCGCAAAACGTATCCAATTTATTTCCGGGTGTAAATTCGTTAGAAAATCCGAAATCCGCTATTTTAATATTCATCTCACTGTCCAATAGTAAGTTTTCAGCCTTTAAATCTCTGAGAAAAATAATTAAATTTAAGCAAGTGTGTTTATTTTCACAAAATAATTTAAAGCTAAATTCATAAAAACGAGAAGAGTAACAAAGAGTAAAAGGAGATAAATCGTCATATAAAATAAAACCTATGAAAACTGGTTGAGCGACGAAAAAAGCAGTACAAATTATATTAGTTTCCTGCTTTAAATATACATTTTTCTCAGCCCATCGGCAGCTTCCATATACCGTCATCGTTAAAAGAAGTGGGTAGTGTCAAGTTACGCACAAACTCTTCCACTCGATCGTCATTGTTGAATCGCTGGCTTCTCGGTGATCCAAAGAGATGGAAGAGGCAGGGCGATAGATTATGGCTATATGGAAGGTGTTCAAGTGGTGTCGAATGTAATTCACTCAATTTTGCACCGGTGACAGCTGCTGTATAGGTCCTTTCGCATCGGTTTGGGACGTCTTTTGCAGCTATAAACAGTTGACTTCACTCAAAAGCTCGACGAAATATGGTCACTCTCCAGAAGATCACGAACGCTATTTATATTCGCAATAATTTCCTGCTGCCAGTATTTTGAAAATGTAATAATAATAGTAATGGATGACGTAGAAACTTGGTGAATGAGAATATATAATTAAGGATACCCCAAGTCGTCGAATTATTTGCTTTGTTGGTAGTCTTACTTCGTTATTAATTTACTAACAACATTGCCATAAGTATTATGCTATTAAAATCTAACATTTTTGAAAACCAGTAATTAGTATCGACGAGGTCGAAATATCAACATAGGTAATTCTGTGACTAGTTTTCAATGTCACATGCTAATAAATGTAAAACAGGTGTATTTACTACGATGTGAGGAGAGATCAAGAGCTTACAAAGAAAATCTGCTGGTTTGAAATCGTCCAAAAAAGCTTACAACGACTTAGACTAAAATAACGCTACAGTAAATCCTGATAAAGGAATAATATTGCATGGATCATTTTCAAAGGGAGGAAATAACTAAGGTTTTACCGAGCTTTTTCGGCAATTACACTAGAGGGATAGGAAATTGTAATGCCTCAAACAAAAATCTCATGATCGGCTTGCTTGGGAAAGTCAAAAAAAAAAAGGATTCGGATATTAGATAGGTTAACGGTAGCTAAGAAAAAAGAAGAGAAAAAGTTACCTATGTATAATTCTTTTTTGGTGACAATACTGGACCGCGGATACGATTTGCCTAAATTTCGCACGAGCTTCTTTTTCTTTCATCCTGCCGTGCAGCACGAGGTAGTCGAATACTTCTCCACCGGACGCATATTCCATAACCAGGTACAAAGTTTTATCCGTTTCTATTACTTGAAATAATTTCACAATATTCGGATGGTCCAACATTTTCATTATTCTTACCTGAAAGCAAGATAGATAAACATGTTTTATTTGCTTCCAATTTTATTTTTTCTTTCTTATATAAAACATACGGTCTACATAACGAGATAAAAATGTTCATTATTTTTATATTTTAAAAGATTTTAGATTTCGCATATTAGCTAGACGCAATGTATTTTTTAAGAAGGATTTAGAGTCGAGCAATTCGTCCTCAAGTAAGAGGGTATTTGCTGATAAGGAAGGGTTTTAGTTCGACGTGTGTTTACTTCCGCTGGATTTTTCCCGATATTTAAACGACGGCGACGTTAACTAAGAAAATGTGAGAAATAGCGACGGCCAGAATTGTCATTACGATATTTTAAATTCTATTAATTTAGAATTAGTGGAAGCTATAGATTATTAACTTATACAGTTTTTTTCGAAATAATGAGACAATTATGAAAAAAAAAAGCATTTTATTGTAGGTATTTCCAAAGTATAGATTCTACTTGGAGATGCTTTTTATAAAACATTCATCTAACTATCTATATATGTATATATGGGGGAAAAACCCAAGAATCACACCAATTCAACTACTTTAGTTCGTTGAGGTATGAGCAGTTGTAACGAACAGTTACTTGATCTAAACCAGAGACACAAATGTTTAATGACTAAATTTTCGCCGTCGAAATTTTATTGGCTATTGCGAAAAAACAATGACGCAACATTAGCTGTGTTTGACGTCTATCTACTAGAGAACTGGAGTACTAACAGGGTGGCGCGATCCGATTGTATTTGAGGATGCCACTTTTACCAATATTTATTATTAGAGTTTACAGGTAATATCATCCAATCGAGTCCCGATATACTAATTAGATACCATTGGTGATTTTGCATTACAGGATACCGCTCTTTATGTTGCATGAATATATCTTGAGATCTTATTTGATAGTCTGAATAGTTTCCAGCCTAACACAGAAAAAAGCATTTTGTTGCCAAATCCAGTTTTATTTCCTTAATTCCATAATTTCCTTGTAAATCTATACACTTTTGCCAACGATGTTCCCACTTCTTTAATCCGTCCAAATTATAGTTGATACCTTTTTCTGCAAAATAGGCGTTTACGAATGTGATGACCTCTTCGCTCGATGAAAATCTCTGTCCTCCGAGCAAATCTTTGAGGAAATAGGGTGGAGTAGCTTTCCTTTTTTCTAATACGGGCGTTTTCCCGAAATTTCTACCTTCAGTTTATTAAGTAGTATGCTTCCGTTATTGTTTTTCCTTTTTCAAGATAGTTGACTAATATAATCCCACGACTATCTCAAAAAATCGTCGCCATCACTTCCCCGAGCGATACAAAAGTAATCGCTTTTTTCGGAGCCAATTCACTCTTTGCAGTCCATTGTTTCGACTGCGCTTTGGCTTCAGCAGTTATTATATTCGACGCTAAAACTCCGACGTATTCCGCTTAAACTGGATGTGCTCCACTCAAACGCGTTTTTGGTATTCAGTGAGCAAGCGCGGCACTTAAGGCGCAGCTAGTTCTTTAATACACAAATTTCGAGATATCCACAACCTCTGCTTTCTCTCCAACCTCTAATACCATTTGGGGTACTTTCCCGAATTTATTGTTAATGGTTGCAGTTTTTGGCCGACCTGGATGTTCTCTGTGGACTAAGCTGGTACGACCAGAAGATTGTGAGCGTCCAACATTTCAAAAGCATCTTTCAATGCATGTGCAAATATATTACAAAAAAATGTACAAAAGGCGATTTTTATGCCCAGATTTGAAACTTTTCTTCAGATTGTCCTTTAGTTGAGTTTTTTTCAACGACAATTAAAACTGTTGAGTTGATTAAAAAAGTTCTTTACAAGAAACAGTTGTTGCAATGAACCTGGAAGTGCCACTATTTGATGATCTAAAAAATGCAATGAAATATGTCTGTCTCTTTTTGTATCTTAATTTACATACAACAACACGGATTAGTCTATGATATAATTAGTACAGGAAAAAAAATGAATTTTTGCGGTTTATTTTAACCTCCTTGAACAAACAGTTAAGTTAAGATTCAATAGTTAGTACTTGTTTTAACAGCAGCCCAGCAATACAACAACAAAAATATCAAGTACCCCTTATTTCAGCGTAATTTAAAGCAGGTTGTTGGGGGAGCGCTTTCTAATTATTACAGAAAATACAGGATGATTGCAGGCCCTGATCTTAAATTTGGAAAAAATATTCCATCGAGGAATGGAACAGATCTAATTTATTGGTCCCGTACATCCGTAGGCGCAGAATCGATTTTTAACAACGCAAACGGTTTATTATAATTACGAAAAATATTGCATTCACTACACCTAAATTTAGACACAGCTTAGAAATTGGGTGTTGTTATTATTCCAAGGATTCAATGACCTATGAGTCACCATCTCATAAACTTTTCATTTCAACAAACTAGAAATATTATGAAAGAATACAAACTAAAGCTATTCCGTTAGTTTGCTTCATATACCTGCAATTGATCTAAAATTGTAATTATTGAGCAATGAGTTTGCTGTAAATTAAGCGCGTTATCAGCCCTCTCTCCAAACAACTATTGGTTGATCTTAATCGGGATAAAGCAAACGTTACCGATAACAATAACCAGCAAGGCTTCGGTAACGATTTCTAATTGTAGCGCCGAAATAGAAGGATGTAATAATTTTGGGATGATTATTGACGTCAAGCATTAATGATGCGTGATGATGGCAGATGTATCTTATCAGCGATCGCAAAACAATGCGTGATGATGAGGATAGTGACGGGTCAAAGTACAAGTACAAAAAATGATAGAAATATACGAGTATTACATGTTTATACGTCTGTATGTTCAGAAATCATCTAAAATGTAATCGGATCAAGGTCTTTTAAATTGTGATTTTCTCGATTCTCGATAACCTTGCAGCAAATTTTACGAAGGAAAGGTTGGGAATTTATAAAACTGCATGCGGTAACTGTAACGTTGGACGCGATAGTCGTCAGATTCAAAAAATATTTACTGCTGTGGAAGAATCGGATCGTCAAATGTAGCGCAACGCATAAACCTCAAATTAATTAAGAACGCGAGAATTAGACGGTTACGAAACCATTTATATGAAAATTAATGCAAATTTACTAAACAGAGAAAATGCCCACTTAGCCACTCAGTTTTGTTGTATGTTATGAGTTATAACAGCTTTGCATATCTCATTGCCATAACTTAGCTTAACTACCTTAAACGGGTGGTAAAAGAGCAAATGATGAAACTATGACAAAACCTTCCGCGTGCTAAGATTTCACGTCGAATTAGATCAATAATTTATCGTGCGCCCTTTCTCCAAAAAGTCAATGAGGATAACTCTCTTCGAATCCCAAAAAAATGGTCATGACCTTTCCGGCCGATAGCACCATCTTCGCCTTCTTTGAAGCAGATTCGCCTTGAAAAGTGCATTATTTTCACTGTCGCTTTGCCCAGGATGTATATAGTAATGGGTCCGGGTTTCATCAATGGTGAAGAATCGATCCAAACATTCTTCTGGATTTCATTATAGAGATAAGAACACTGCTTCAGCGATAATCATGTCGCGGACATTCTCAATGATACCGTCAGCAACCATGTCTGTCAGGAGACCTAGTCGTTATTATAGAGGGTGAAGGGCATCCATAGACAGCATCCAACTTCGCTTTAATTTCATCGCACGTTCTTTCATTCAAAAAGGATACGGCGCCGTTTGAAAGACGGCAGTGCATGATAGGAGGAATCTTAAGATCCTTCAATAACGTCAATTATCTTCGAACATGGATATTTATTAATCCACCCTTGTATGCCGGTTGAAGACTGTCAGACTTTTGGGATATCTAAAGCAGAATACAGCAAAAAATCCAAAAGAAGTGAATTTTAAGTTAATATTCATAAATAAATGAAGGGAAGCTTAAATTATTACAATTATTAAGTTATGCTCGAGAGAAGATCGTGGTAAACCAATATGAAATTAGCAGAAAATGTAGTATAAGAAGCAGTTTTTCATTCGGATTTAATAAACAGAACACATTACATTTTGATGTCTTATGTACTTTGTGACGAGATTAGTACATTTATCCATTTGTACAACTGTAAATTTGTTTATGCCATAAACATGAAAAGGTAATAAATAGTAAGTAAATTACTGATTCTTAATGGAAGACTCTCCGTTTAGAGTTGCAGTATATTCAGGGAATCATGCTGTTTTTATGTGGAAAGGGCCTTCCTGGTAGTAAGCGAACAATACGACAGAAAGCATTCCTTGAATTACCTTATGTATAATAGAACAAAAGATAATGATGCTCCTTCCTTGTAAACTGTATCTACAGCCTTGGCCAATAAAACGGAGCACCTGTAGATTTCCGCTAATGTATAAAAAGTACTCGTTGTTTTAATATAAGCGACAAAATAATTAAATGTTATTGTGTGAATTACTCTAAAATGGCAAGTCGCTGCTCCTCTTGGAAACCAAATAAAATCGAGATACAAACAATTTTAAGGATCAAAATTGGTTGTGCAATCAGATACTAGCAAAGAGAGTTTTTCTATAAATATTTACAATCACTATTGCCACAAAGCAATAGTTCGTTGAAAATAAAAGGGCAGACATTGTGAGTTCTATAGGAATTTCGGAAATTGAAATTGTTCAAAAATTAAAGTTTACACACCGTGCTGTTCAGTTAGCCATAAACAGATATAAGCCTATCGGGTTTTATAAAAATAAGCCAGGAAACGTCCATTGCAAAATTACTTTCAGGGAGAACCGTCTAGTTCTCATTGAGGATAGGAAGAAGGCTTTCTGGACGTTATCTGCAGAAATTAGTGCTAAGAGTTTCGGTTAGAACGGTTAGACGGCATTTAAATATTGTAGGATTATAGAAAAAGCCGTCATTCTCCGAGTTCAACAAAAAAAATCGTTTAGAATGGGCTGTTGTGCTTAAGATATGCGTCGATTGTAATCCAAAACAATGATATGGACAGCATTATGAGATGCGAAAAGAACACTCTTCTGAGAGAAGCTTTTAGAAAACATTTCTTCCAACAACATTCCCCGCTATACAATTAAAAAAACTAAAGATTGGATACACGGAAATGGATTCCATCTTTTGGATTGACCTGCTCAATCTCCAGACCTAAATCCAATTGAACACTTGTGGAACTACTTGAAGCTAAAATAAAAAAAAACGTGGAGAAATATGCCACTAGCGAAAGATTGGTGGACGCACGATATTAAGGTACACGTCGAATTTTATAATATATTTTCATAGTACCTTTGGTTGTCAGAAAGCGTTAAGTTTAGCGACACGTTAAGAGTAAAACGCACGACGAGACTCAAACGCCGTGTTAAACCGCAGCATATCAGTTTACCAGTTCGGCTCCTTTTTAAATCGATAAGAGTATGTAGCAACTATGATAAACAACATACCGTTTCATATTATACGCTGGCTTTAGGAAACTGGGCGTTACGTATAATGCAAAACCTCGATTGGAATCACATTACATGCCTTACATAACTCGCACATTTATCGTCGCAGCGAACCAGTAATTCGGTCCTAATATTACGTATTTATACAGATTACATTAATACTGGAACGTGCAGCCTGAATTATGCGAATCTGGTTCGATTATGACGTCGAAACTTTGCAAAAACCGGATTGGAATGAAAATGGCGTGATAAGGATACTACTTGACACTTCCTATTTTTTAAGGAGACAACCAGTTGCTACTATGAATCCAGTAGAATCATGAGCAGACGAAATGTATTTACCGCTTCACTTCGGGTCACTTCAGAGAGATCTTAGAGATCAGCGATTCCCAAAATTTTTCTTTTAAAAGAAAATGTTTTTTTCCATTGACTCCTTTTTTTTAAATAATATACGGCATTAAACATAATTATAACATAAATGATTCCGCAAAAATAACTTATAGCATTTTCGATTGACCGCTCCAGAGTGCTCTAAGAGTGTATTTTGTGTTCGATTGACATAAACGAACTAATATAAATGTTCAATTGAATCGAGCGCTCACTGTATAATCGCTCTGAGAGTGCTCCGAGTTGTTCTGATTTGTGAAAATAGATCAATCCAGATCAAAACAAGAAACCTAACCTACGATCCAATTTATCTGTAATTTCCTGCTGTTTGCAAATACACCAAAAATTACTGCTGTAAATGGAGAAGAAAAGTTGCTGTTTGGCAAAAGCAGAAATTTTATAATCAGATTTTTCTAATGATGAAGTAATTATCAAACAACAATCATTACCAAAAATAAATGATTTTGCGGAGGTAATAAATTCATTCACGGAAAACAGGTAAGTTTGCAATTTTACGATAAACAGCAACTGCTTCTATGTTATTCATTTTATCAATATAGCAGTTGATGTAACTTGTTTGTCATAAATTTGTGGAAGATCACAGTTGGATCACAGTGAGATCTATGACGTCAATAATTGTTACAGGAGCAATCGCGGAGCAGTCTCCCTTGGAGCACTTTGGTTTCCAACCGAAAACGCTATTAAAGATTTTCGGAAGACTTGATGAAAGTCTTATTCATCGTAATGTTTAATGTTGATCAATCGCTAGTGCATATTCAGCTATCAACCTCTTGCTCCATCCTTAACTGCCTTTAAAGATTTATCCCCCAACGGATCAAATTGACCCGGACGGGAACTCTTGGTTTAGAGTATTTTCCGATCCGAACATATAGTAGATTTCGAATATCAATCGGGTTTTCTATCACTAGATGGACCCTTATTCTCAGTAGGTGGACAATGTGAAATGCCAAGTAGAGATGTGGGGGGTAGCGCTGATGACTTATAACCTTGTATACGTTTCGTTGTAACATTACAATACAATTAGCAGAATAAGGTTAGATTAGGAGGACGTGGAGGAAAATCTACAACATGATTATGAAAAGATTCATGTAAGAGGTTCACTATTTCCAGTGTTTCATGAGCTGTGGTGCAAGTATCCCTTAGTTCGTCCATCATAGAAAAAGTTGCAATAAGTTATTACGATATCTTTCCGCGTTTACCGTTTCCTGAAAAGATAGCGGACCAATAACTTTTCGCCGTGAAGCTGCTCCGGGATGAAGAATTTGTCACCAATCATATGATTTTTAAACCGATTACATTCTCACTAAGTGACCAATGGGCTCTGGTTGTTGGACAACACAGAATTTTTCTTTTCTAAGAATATGAATATACCCACAAACAACATATAACAAATTAGTTTTCCGCGAGAGCTTTCTAATTTACTCTTTAGGCGAATGATCTTCTCACATCCGTAATATTTTCAGCAGTTTTTTTCTTGAGTCTACCACTACCGGGTTTGCTACCTACTGTGCTACGAAATTTAGCGACACAGTGAACAATTTGTTGATATAAATCAGGATATGATACCGCAAAATGTGGAAACTGAATCAATTAATGTTTGGTGAATAAAAAATAATTCGAAAAAACATGGCTTTCTCCATTATGATAGTATTTTATTTTCGACTCAAGATGTACTTCTGATTACTTTTATTATTCTTGTACAACCTAATATAAAATAGATAACAGCATATACCGCGCCTCAGCAAACAGTAGAAATGGATAAAAGTGAACATATGACACATTCTGGTGCTAGCAACGGTAGACCCGTAAGCTAAACTTTTCATTTTTATACAACCTTGCTAACATATTAACAATCTATTTTTTTTTTATTTGATGAGATTTTTCTTATCTTATCCACACGTGTTTCCTGTTTCACGCAATAAAATACATACGAGAAAAAAATTAAATAAAGGAATTAAAGTTTGAAGAGATTTATAATACAATAACGCACAACAAAAGATTAGTTTCGATTAGAATTGGAAAAGTGCGTTAAATAAACCTTAGTCCGTCTGGCACAGTTTTTCAGAATCTTGAAACCTTTTAGCACACACAAGCTAAAGGAATTTGGTCTAGTTAGATGGTGATTCGTTTTTGCAAGATAAGCTTTCTTTCCGAATGAGAAAGCGATAGCATCCGCATTGAATGTTTCATAATTTGGTTGTTTTCTGAAATGCTCCAGTATAATATTCAGATGCTTTCTTTAAAGCAAAAATATCATATCAGATTCTTCAGAATGAATGTAACGTTCAAGGAAATGTATTTAGATTTTTTGGTACTTTGGTAAATGTAAATCATACTAATTCTTAATCAAATAGATGATTTCAGTTTGTTGTATGTATGGCGTTTTAGTCAACATCCTGAACTTGCTTGAACTGGATAAGAAAATGTAAATTCGAATACCATGAATCTTACCGAAATAAGTGTGCGGAGCATAAATAGGAAAAAGCGTTTCTTATCAGAGTAAACCTTTACCGTTTTGCTACCGAAAATACTTCGTAAATAAGAGCCAAACTAAACTACCTATTCTTTAAAATGCGCTCGCTGTGTTTTAAGAAATTGGCATTTTGGCGTTGTAGACTGATAACCAAGATTTGCGAAACAGTAAGTAATAGTCAACTACAATGATTCAATTTAGCCACTTTAGTGTTTTTGTAACACGATAATGTTTTTCTGGGTATTAAAATAATTTTCTTTAAATATTTACATTGTTCGCATAGAGTATGTTGGTAAATACGACTCTTTTGGCAGGATTACTAACGTTTGCACACTTAATCTGTAAATGAATGTCACGTGAATGAGAGTATTTGTTTTCGAATTTAATCTAGCCTTTTGAATAATTGGAAAAATGGCCATTCAGCAGGTTTTGTTACGAGATTTTCCACGAAAGCAAACTGAATTCCGAATTTTGCTTCTTCGAACACAAACTGCTTGCAGTAATTATATCGACCGGTTTTCAAATTATTTAAGGATGAAGTTCGCAATACTTACTTCTCTAAATAGTTTTTGCAGCGAACCAGGGTTGAGTTGGGTCTTGTCTATTATCTTAATGGCGACCTCCTTGCCCGTAGGAACATGTTTCGCCAGCTTCACCTTGGCGAAGTTACCCTTACCGATGGTCTTGAGTAGTTTGTACTTGCCGATCGTCGGTTCTTCCCCTGTACGCATCCTATTGCGCGTCGAGGCCGAGCTGATTCTACTCGATTCCACTGTACTGTCATTGCCACTCTGCAAAGAGAAGAATAAGATTAAGATAAATCTGTTTGCGATGATTATCATCTCCCGTATGGGGAGCGTTTCGTTCGTAAGACACACAAAGATATTCGAATGTATTAGAATTCAAGGTAGTCTAGTCGCAGTTATGAAACGCGTACTCTCTCATGCATAAAAGCATTTAATAACTAGTAATTAATATTGAACTTTTGCTGCCGGAGTTACTCGTATGACGTTATAATACATAAATATTTATTTGAATTTAGCATTTAAAATAAGACTATAAAACTGCAACGATTAATAATAAATCAAACCTAAAAATAACCGGTTAACTTAAGTTTTTTGCGGTTTTTGGGAGTAACGCTTTGAAAACCCCTAATACGTTTCTAATCTTATAAAAAATAAAACAATACTATTTTTTGACAGTACTTTGAACAGCGCATCTATTTAGACATACTTTTTCATAATAACATTATTACATAATTGGGAACCAAATGATGTTAGGTAATAGCGAGGTATAATGTTCAGATCTGTCAAAGATACGATCGCTTATTGTTTGGGACTCTCACCATTCAATCTTTGGTGCCCATACACCTAAAGAATCTTCTAATAATTTGTATTGCGATAAACCAAAACCTAAGTAATGTACTGATTTGTTAACTAGACGATGTTACCATTCTTCACAGAAGCCCTAAATGTTGTGGATAGCTAATATGGAACAAGTATAAGATTTCATATCTCTACGTCTAATAATAGAAAAAAAATGAAACGTTTGATAGATTGACAAAAAATTATAAAATCGAAAAATATTTAAAACCATGGGAAATACAGTTGGCTGTTAGAAAGATGAAAGGAAATGCAAAAATAGAAGGTGGTTCCCACGCTGACACTCACTAATGAAATATCAACTTAATTCCTTACCAATGTTGCACAAAATACTTGAAATATGGAGGAAAACACTAGAAAATATAGAATAAAGAATTCAGAAAAAAAAAGAAATCAGTGAATACTTTAATTAATGAAAGACAAAGAATACAGTAAAAACCCAGTCAAAAATATTGGGGATTTTATTTTGTCCTTTAAATCCGGCGTTGAATTTTTGCCATGCAGTAACAGCATATACAAACTCCACTTCAATCATCTTTAAAACACCATTTTATAACCTAGAATATCCTTTTGTCTGTGCCCTTCAATTGGAATTGAGGACATCTTTACGTATCATATAGAATTAAGGATGAAGAAGTTAACATGAACAGAGGAGACGAGGAAGGAATAGAAGCAAACCAAGAGGATTTTGTATGGAGGGGATGGAAGAAGTAGCAACACTGAAGAGAGTGCAGTGAGAAAAGGTAAAAAGTACAACGACAAGCAGAAGAGATTCAATGAAGGAAGTTTAACTTCAACGGTTCTACATTTTATAATCCAAATAATAACGAGTTTTTAGCAACAACTAGTCCGTCTCACATATTTACTGATATTAATGTTAGACATTTAACGAATTTTGTTTCTAAAATAACCAGATCGAAGACTAAATAGGAAATAGTGTGGTAAATAACATCAGAGAGGGAGATTAAATTTAGAAAATAAGCAAAAATTTAAGTTTTGTAGTAAACTAGAATATGTGTTATTAAACAGCAGTTGCCCAGTGGTAAAAACGTGTGCTCCTGTTGTGGATTAAGTGGCGGATTTTTCTATTGGATCCGGTACAATCTCAAATCACCATTCTTATATTCTTATATTGAGGAATAATTAACTGCGCTTTAACCTTTAAGCAGAGGGTGATAGCAACAACGTTGTGGTTTACCTTACGTATATCATTTACAATTTAAAAGGCGCCTGAGGTTATGACAAGCTTCAAAGCTTATACCTCGCAGGGTCATCACCATACATAACACCATGATAGTAGAGACCTTCACAGTAAGAGTTAATGAATCCTGCTCCGCGTTTTAACCATGCACCGTTAGTTTGCAACGTTGGCATGGTTTACATCACGAGTCCTAACAACCCACAAAGCATCTGTTTCGGGTCATTTTAATTTTGGGATAGTAACTTCACTCGAAAAAGAACAAGCAGTTACTCCTTTTCTCACGAAAAATCAATAAGAAAAGTAACAAAAAAAAAGAGATTTGAAAGGAATGACTAATCAACATCTACCAACGCTCACAATCACATTAATTCACTACTAATCAGGTGA
Source organism: Marronus borbonicus (assembly GCA_902655005.2). Classification (NCBI taxonomy): domain Eukaryota; kingdom Metazoa; phylum Arthropoda; class Insecta; order Coleoptera; family Scarabaeidae; genus Marronus; species Marronus borbonicus. The sequence continues at coordinate 8,198,409 of LR737390.1, forward strand.
GTCATTCGTTAAATTTCGCTAAATGTTACGAAATAAATCACGACAGATAAAAAAAAACAAAGCCTGGAAAAAATAATCTTGGTACCATTTCCAATTTCCATTTCACAAAGTAATTAACGAATTTCACCGTGGCGCTCGACGGGTTTAATTACATGGAAAACACTTCGGCGTATTGCTATTTACCGCGACACCGTTTCGGTAGATTATCGTTTTTTTTTTTTACCGATCCAAATTTTCTTAAGAGCATCGGCACCGATTGTAACACCTGCTCATCACCTTTACGAATAATTCCGGGTGACTCATCAGAAAAGCGCTAGTTAATATTAATTATGAACAAGACACGTCGGCAAACACGAAACGGTGTGAAACAGTAAACGAGAATGGTGTTCAAGATGACGTAGACGACTTTGTTGGGTAGTCGTTCGGCGGTTTGGTCACGCCATGATAGCTAAGAGAGTTTTCTATCGCCGACGTCGGTGGAGGTTTCGTAGACTAGGTTTCTCACGGGCGAACAGTTATATTCTTCATTGTTGTTTGCTGCTCCGTTTGTTCTTGTTGCGAATGTACGTAACGTGGTAATAAATACGTAGTAAATTCGGGATATAACGTGGTACATTGTGAAAGGAGCTGGGAGGTATATATGCATGTCGAATTTGCACTGAAACATATGCCTATTGGGTAACAGCTTTCCAGCTAGGATTTACTGCTAATTGTTTAAAATGTTTCAATAGAAATATGATTCCTGTGTGCTCAAAGGACTATTGTTTTGTAACGGGATGGGCCAAAGATATGGAAAGAACAAGATGTAAAGATCGTATCATGGCTCACGAATCAAGATATGTATTACAGTTCTTTCTTTATAACGTGCAAAATTTGAATACAAATGTTGTGTAATATTGATTCATCTCATTAGCCAGGAAAATAATTTTATTTTTTTTCAATTGTTTACAATATTAGGAATTTTTGAGAAGGTTAATTCTTTTCAAATGTAACAATGAGCTTGGTAACTTGGTAAAGATTCAATTTAAGGTGACTTTGATTATAAGACATTTACATAAACGACACATAATTACAGTATTGATATGATTATACCACCACCACTGGTAAATATCATGGATAACCCCTGCCGCGTATGTAACATCGCTTTGAAGGAATTGTAGGAAATTGAGTAAAATAAAAACAAAAGATTTTCAATAAATCAAAGAAAATATTAGGTTGGTTATTGGCTAAAACTACTCAAAATCTGCTTTGTAAGCCAAATTTTTTATAAAATTTCTATTAAACAAGAGTATAAGAACATCCAATATTAAATGATTGAAGTAAGATATTGCAAACTGGCTCAATAAAGTCGCATAATAATACGTCTCATAACTTATTCTTGACGTTCTAACATATCCTGGTAGAATGGCGAGTGTAACAGAACTTTCCTCTTTTGTAAATTATCGAGTTTATAAATTCTACATATTTCTATACTTTCTCTCAATTTCAAGTAATGAAAGAAGATATATCAGAAGCAGGTGCATAACTATATAATTAATAGGATTAATGAGCGAACTTGAATAATTCAACTTATTGAAATGATTTCCTTGCAAATTTATGGAATTCCATTTATTTATTACAAAATTACAACGTATCTATTCAAAAAAAAATCCTTTTCTTGAGTCATTTCTCTTACTTAAACTTACTTAGACTTAGACTTAAAAAGATTTCTTTTTATACATGTGATTTATGTAATAAAAAGACATCTTAGCCCGAAGGTGAAAAATAAGAAACATGGTAGTCAGAGTAATTTCTCTGGCTTTAATATAATATAGATCTTTTCGATGGAACTCAAATTTAGGCCATTAAAACCGTTATTTGGAGCGTCTACGACAGTAATGGTTCCACAAAGTAATCGGTAATGATAAATTACATTACTGTTTTCACAAAGCTAATATTCATTAGATTTATAACAATGGAAATGTTTCTTTATTTATTGTGTAACTATGCACAAACATATAGTATAACCTATAGTTTAGTACATATGTAGAATAATAATTTATATATGAAAGAAGCGAAAAATATATACACTACCGTTCAGTTCTGTCGGTTATTAAAAAACATGAACAGGTTACAGAAACAAACGAAACTAAAAACAAAATGCAATTTTATTGTATGTACAGGTAAAAAAGACAACAATAAATAAATAAAAAGTTATTCTGGCCTAATATAACATACTGAACATTTTTCATCGGAAAAACCTCCTTTGCTGTTAATCACCGCTCAAACTATTCTACTCTAGAAATATTCCGTAAATGATCTTGTGAAGAAGGCATATTTTTCGGGTCCTCCTGTCCAGTTCATCCCACAACAACTCTATAGGGTTCAAATCTGGGCTTTGTGGGGGCCATGTCATTACTTTCAGGGTGTGCTGTTCTTCTTGCTCCTTTAGATAGTTCTTACACACTAACGCAGTGTGTTTTGGGTCGTTGTCATGCATGAATGTAGAGTTACGGCCTATTATACGCAATCCTGATGGCACTGCATGATTCTGGAGTATTGCAAAATAAATTTCCTTCCTCGTTACACCCTGCACTCGGCATAAATCTCCCGTCCCAGCAAAGAAGAAACATCCCCGCACTAACACAGAACTACGCCCTTGCTTCACTGTAGGCACAATGCAGTTCGGGATCACTTTTCGGTTTTAGATCTTCGGACATAAACTCGTCGATTTTGCCCAAAAACCTCAAACTTTGACCCGTCAGTCCAAAGCACGTGTTTCCAATCATCTAACGACCAATCTCGATGAGAACTGGCCCACTGTAGCCGTTTTGCTCCGTTGCCCCGACGTAAATAGGGTTTTCGAATGGCAATGCGTCCATGAAGGTCCGCTTGTTGAAGTCAACGTTTTACCGTACTCGCCGAAACTTGTTCTTCACGGCCGCGATTGACTTCGGCTGCTATTTGTGGCGCTGTTAATTTTCTATTGCGTTTGCTTAATAATACAATTCTCAAATCTTCAGCTTTTGTTGTTTTCCTAGATGCTCCAGGACGAACACGATTTTCTATAGTTCCAGTTGTCCGATATCGCTTTATGACGTCATTTACTGTTGAACTTCTCATATTTGTTTTTCCAGCAATTTTTCGCCCCGAATATCCTTCTTCAAACAGCGTAATAATGCGTGAACGTTTTTCTACACTGGTAGGCTTGCCACGTGCCATTTTGAAGTAAATTTTCTTAAAACTTTTGCGCAAAAACGACAGATGCACACCAACATACGTTTAACAGTAAAATGAAGCAAATTTATATCTTTACGCCTGTGATAAATAAACAAGAATGATACTGCGGTATATTTCCTAAATGTATTGTTCGTTAATAATCCCCAAACGACCCGTTTCAAAAGATCGGTACTTCCGAGAAATTCTCGGAATGATAGTAAAAGGGACTTTATTGTGGTTGTCGCAATATTTCTACCTTACATAATAATTGATGTCTTTAATCCCTTTGAAAAGAGTGTATGCTTAATATTTTTCTAATTTTATGTATTAATAATTGTATGCAGTGTGATATAATAGATTTTTATAGTATGACCGAACTTCACTGAACGGCAGTGTACATCAAGATGTATGCAATCACCTATAGAAATATCGTCAAATTTCTCCCATTTAAAATTTGATTTGCAGTTGAATATTAATTGTTAATTAGGCAGTGCTTTCAATATGTATCCCACAAAATTCCAATTTAAATAACTATAGCTCAATAATACAAGGATAGTCCGAAAATCTTTAACAAGCTTTAACAAGAAAACGGCGCTACTCGCTAAAAATATTCTAGTACATGCGCTGTAAATTTCAGCCATGTTGCACTCTCAGTTGTGTCGATATCACTGTTTCTGTCAAAACTGAAAAGTAAAGTAGAAATTAAAGCCAATGTGGACGTTATCTACGAGGACTCTGTGCCATCATTTGTTCTTGTGACATTTTTGGCAGCTGAGTTTAAACGTGGTCTATCAGCTTGGTTGACGATTAACGTCTGGGACGGCCAGGTACTGGTACCGATAACATTGGAAATATATGTTTGCCATATATTGACTAACTATGGCATGAAAAAGTTGCTTGCTCATTCAGGACCGAAAAGACGTTTTAATGAACATTTCCGCTAATCCTGTTGAAACAGTTTAAGCGAAATAAGTTGTAATTTTAGCGTCGATTAATAGGTGTAAATGAAACTTGGATACGCCACCGGCCGAAAATTGATAGCGGCTGCTTTTTGAGATAGTCATGGAGTTGAATCTTGAAAGGTGAAAAACAATAAAGGCGGATATACTACGCACCACTACGAGCTGAAGGCGGAAATTGCGGAAAAATGGTCGTACTTGTAAAAGAATATTTTGCTCTCCACCAAGGGAATTCCCCTTCTAACCCACCCTTCAGTAGTCGCCATGACAAAAATCCATGAATTGGGGTTCCAGACCGCACACCAGTTCTCCCGCCCGCCGTCCCTAACGCCTATTTTGCCTATCATTTGGACGTACAGACTACGCTGAGAAATAAAACCGAATTTGAAAAAAAAAAAACTTGTTTCTGTGTTGCTGGCTGGAATCTTTTCAGGGAACCCCCGTAGAGATAAAATATCATCATAGCTGCACGCATGGCAATGATTAATGTGATTTTGCAAAACATAATCACGGGATCTCTTACGTAACAGGATAGAAATGTTAATATTTCTCTCTTTAAATGATCCGCAGAAAATATTGTTTACATTTTTAATAGAAACAATGAATCATCCAGCATACCAAGATGTTCAGAAAAAAAAGCTATTTCTCTCGGAGCATAAGATATACAATAGAAATAGTGTTATCTATCTTTAGTGCTATTATCATTTCTTCAAGTAATGATGTTTGATGATACGTAATGTTAAGTATACGTAGTGTAAAGTTCCATGAAGACAAAACCTTTGCTTACCTAATATAGTAAGTTGGTGTACTTGTAAGTATTAAACTGTTGGGGTAATACGCTTAAATTGACTCTAATAACCTTGCAAAACATTTTAAGTCAATGATGGAATATTGGAAAAACGACCATTTTGATGAATACTTGTTGCAAACTTTCCCATTAAGAATATTAAAGTTTTGTTAATAGCCGAAGCTTGCCACCCTCACGGAGATGTTGAGAATTTACTTGTACTCTATACCGTAGAGGTCCATACAGCCTCAATTTCGATCATTTTAATTGATCAGAATTTCAATAAAGTTTCTAAGCTAACGTGCACTATTTTACTGGTCAGTCGATTGCTGCAGTTATTAATAAATTCTTCATCGAAGCAGCAAATACAACGAACGAAAAGATGGTTAATAATCAATATTGTTATTGTTAATATATATTGAGAAATTGAGTTATAATTATATATAGACGAAGTATCTATGTATGTAGAACGTTAACCTTAAAATATTAATATTTCCGTTCAACAAACAATAGTGTAGTAACTATATTTATTTTATATACCCATACATAACATGTAATTAATCTGGTTCACTTCATACGTAGTTTAACCAATACAAACTAGAAAAATATATGTGGGTAACGAACGTGTAGTAATTAATAGCACCTTATTCCACTTCCTTACCGAGTAATGTTATTAGTTTCTTCGCAATAACCGTCTGAATAAACATAAATAAATGACTGTAAAGTCGTTGAAGGTTATAAAATATAAATATTGTACACGTTTTTCTATTCCCGCCTGTTTCAAAGCTATTCCGCTCTTGAATGTTTAAGTAAATTAACCTACCAATAACATGAAATGATCCTGATCAAAGATAACACCAAATACCCACCAGCTTTTACGAATCATCGAGACCATTCGAAACGCTTTCGAACGGAAGGAGGCGATTATTCTCGATATATTACGTGCGCTTTCGATACTGTATGATGATGGTACTCTTTGTAAAATGATCAAGATGAGTATTAGTAGTCCCATATATCACACACCTTAGAGGTAGGACCGCTATTCCCGCGAATTGGGGCGACGTGCCCTCATTTGAAAAAGAGATCCGGCGTTCCCCAAGATTCCCTTTTTTGATCTATACTTTATACTGATGTCCTCCTCTTTCTGGGGTTCAATTAGCTGATTGGGCGGCGAATTGGGGCGACGTGCTCTCATTTGAAAAAGAGATCCGGCGTTCCCCAAGATTCCCTTTTCTGATCTATACTTTATACTGATGTCCTCCTCTTCCTGGGGTTCAGTTAGCCGATTGGGCGGCGAATTGGTATTTAAGTATTAATCGCGGCTCATCTTACCAGAACACACTTAACCCTTTCGAGCCGGATTTTTTATTATTAAATCCTGATTAGATTGTAATTTTTTTAAACAACAACAAGATGAAGGTAAGTGAAATAAACACCTTAAAATGTTATTCGAAAAAAAAGTCCGCCATTTTGTATGGGACATATATATCCCAGTCAGACTTTTTTAGTAGGAAAAATATAACCCATTAGTCGTCGAAATGCAACTTTATTGAAAAAAAAATCAAATGTAGTATATCATTTTAAATGGAAAGGAGTGAAACATGTTTTGCATAGAGGTATGTCAGCTGGGTTACATATGACCCAATAGGCTCGAAAGGGTTAAAGATTTTTATTAATTGCGCACGAGTTCCACGGCAAATTATCTAAGGTTGATGCTAGATCAGTGGCTTAGGTGGAAGGATCGCGTCTCAGGGATTCTCGACAAACAATCTTAAGGCGAAAAAGTCTTTAATCGTTCTGCTTACGAGGAGAAGTCTATTCAGTCTTCCAACGAAGCTACTTATTTACAAGGTCTATCTATCTTCGACCAATTATCATTTATGAAGCGTTGTTCTGGTGTACCGGCTGCAGAACCAAAGATAATAAAGAGGATTGACACCTTTCAAAAAAAAAAAATTCAAAGACCATAACCGGGGCCTCTTGGTTTAAGAGGTCTGAATGAGGTCAATCTGAACATTCCAAGCCTAAATCAATATATCAAGGAGGTGGCGAAGAGCCAGTATTTGGTAGTGGAAGTACTATATGATCGACCTCCTCCAACCTCCTCATCTACATTGTTGACAAAATAGAATAACAATAATACAATTTAATGCCCAACAGAAACACTTAAATAACAAGGCATATGACTGTGTACATAAGTAAATGCAACAATTCAATAAAACACTACATTTTGTTTCCAATAAAGATATCGGTGTATATATGGCCCAAGACATTCGTTCTTGGACTTGGACTAGAAATCTTGCAGCGTGTAATATTCTTCCTTGCTTGATATATTGAAAACTATTTCCGCCAAGTAGTGTATCGCAATCAACATTGTTTTTGTAAGCATTCCACGTTGTTAATCTGCGTGTTGTAATAACGATACCAAACAATGCGTATTTAACACTGCTCTATATAAGCATGATACGATACTCTGAAAACGGAAATTTTTCGATTTTTGACGAGGAAACGCAAATACTTTCTCTGCGTGGGTTGAAAGTTAATGTTACATCAAAGTATACGCTGAGGTGTTTAATTAATTCTGTTTTCTTAGGATTTACGGGTACAGAATATTGCGAAGCATTTATTGATAATTAGAGAAGTTATTTTAAACGAACAAATGGCAATATCAACAGTGTTTTGGAGATTATTTATATAATTTCGTTGGCTATCCTTGCAAATAATTTAACGTCATCTGCGTAGCCCAAACAAGGACTAGTTATAGATGTTAGCAGAAACAGAACCTTGGGAATCACCAGAAGTCGAAATGAACTCTCCAGATCTAAAAAAAAAAGGACAAAATTTGTTCTACTTTGCAAGTACGCTGACACAGAGTTGATAGAATGGGCAGAAAAAACAAAAGAAGATAATTTGCATAATTATGGTCAATAGTATCAAAATCGCAGAAGAACAACTCGGCATAGACCTAGACATATCCACAGCCTCACCGACATATTGCTGAAAAGAAGCAATATTAGTACCTGTAGATCGTTCAACGTAAAACCCATGCTGAAGCAGCGCAATGCGGAGTTGCATAGTATTGCAATCAGTCGATAGTTAGATGTCTGGTTCTTACTACAACTCATGTCCACTGAGGCAGTTCTCACTGGTTTCCACAGTTTATTGTGGACACATGAGATGGATAATAAGTTAATAATCTTTTTGAGAAGAATAGGAAGTACGGATCCCGTGCCCCTAATGAAGAAGCTAGGTATCTGGTCATCGTTAGAAGTGCGCTTGAGCTGAGAGAACCATGACATGACTTCTGTGAGTGATTTTTTAGACGCTAAGCCGATAGATCTAAAATCCTTGAATGGTGATATAATGTCGCCTTAAATAAATTTTGAACGCCTTTCAAATCATTCGTTTATGTGGGCGATGGATAGGTAATACACGCGCTCAAAGGTCTTAAGCCTAGCTCGAGCGCCCAAATATGTAGTTTAGCCAAAGCAAACTAGAAAAATATACGAAATAAAGAATATATAGTAATTAATAGTAACTTCCTTTCTTTAATAATATATCTTATTATTCCCTTCTTCGCAATAACCGTCTCAATAAACATAAAAGTTGTAAATGAGTGTAAGTCGTTTAAGGTTATCAAATATAAATACTGTAAATATGTTTTTTTTTATTTCCGCTTGTTTTAAAGTTATTCCGCTCTTGGATGTTTAAATAAATTAACCGACGAATAAAATTAACTGACCTCGATCGAAGATAACACCAAATACGGACCAGTATCCTAAAAAAACAAGTTTAAGTTACCATAAAAGTAACAGGAAAGGCATTGAGGAAGTTCGACGTTATATCACAATTAACCTTGGAGTTATTTACATCATTAAGGATTGATTGGGAAATACTATTACAATAGCTCAATTTTATCTTATGTATACAGGTATTTAAAAACATAGTTAAGAAAAATGTTTCATTTTGTTGTATTTAAAAGTTATATACGATACAACAATTTTTTTGAATATTTAATGTTCTAAACATAGTACGTCTACCACCAAAACATACCGTTTTAAATAAACAGAACAAGGACGGCTTATATTTAGATCGAATGTAATGTTAATTCAAATAAATGCAATTATGTACGAGGTCCAGTGCCGTAATTATAATAATTAGATATAATTGGTTTCTCGAGAGCATTTTCAATATGCGCACAATTCATAAGTTAATGAATAAATTGATTTTCAAGTATACACAAAGAATTTGTTCTATAGACAACTCTTCGTAAAATTTAAATGGTGGACATATAATTGAGAAAACAATCATGTAACGCTAACCCAATTTTATGAAAACAAAAGATTTTCCATCTTACCAAGGAAGAGGATATTATTGAAATATATTGTATGCTCTACAATTCAGATTCTTAAAAGCCTTCATTCTGAAAACGATGAAGGAGATTGTGGTATTAGAGATTTTAAAGCCTGATAGTAAAGAATCACCGGATACCCTGGCAGATCGAATTCAGAGTCTTGCACCACCAGTTTTTGATTCTGATGAAGATACTCCGCTGGCACGTGCACTAACCTGTGATCCATCGGAGGTAATAATTATGAAGGCTAAAAAACTACAAGGAAAAAATAAACTCAAGTGAAATCCGGGAATAAAAATGAAATAAGTAAAACACGTACTGGATACTTGGCAACTATGTTTTACTAAAGAAAATTTGGATTTGACAAAGATACCCAAAAACGAATTCTATTGAAATACAAGCTCTTATAGGATTGTTGCATTATGCGCGAGTCATGAAAATGGGCGTTGTCTTTACCAAAGAACTTTTTGACCCTAACAGCGGGAATAAGAAGCATGTTTCAGATTTTTAAATCGAGTGCAGAGAAGATTTAGTGACAAATTGGTCCCTTTTCGGGAAGTATTTGAACGCCCCATGAACAAAATAGATCAACTATACGTATCTTCAGAATACGCTACTGTAGATGAGCAATTGGTTGGATCCAGAGGCCGATGCCCCTTCAAATTCCGTACAAACCGGATAAATACGGAAGCAAAATAATGCCGTTCTGCGACGCAAAAGCATCTTATGTGCTGGCCAGAAAACATGCTGGTGGTTCGGTATTATTGTGAAAAATTCACTTCTTTCTATGGAACTTCCAGGAACATAACTATTTGGTTCACGTGCACAAATACAGCCAAGAACCTTTTAGAGAAGAAAATTACAGTAGTTGAATAAAAAAATAAGAGAAATTCCTGCATTATTCGTAAACATCAAGAACAGACAACCAAATTCTGCAATGTTCTGCTATGGCGTCTCGCCCACTTATCGTGCTATCCCAAAATAAAAAAAAGATGTGTTTATGCTGTCAACCATGCATGAAAAAGAAGATGACCCAAATAGCTCTTCCGGAGATTATTCAGTTTTATAACTCCACCAAAGGAGGTTAGACGTTAGACCAGTTATGTCATTGATATTTATATGCGACGAAAACTAGCCGTTGGCCTTTAATTTATTAAACATAACTGGATACAACTCTATGTTACTGTTGTTGTGCGTACCGTTGTGAGAAGTGCTGCAGATGATAAAGAAATATTTCAAAATCTTTCAAGATCTTACCTAAAAAAAATTGGCTGTACATCTGAACCACAAAAGCGGGAAAAGTTACGGCAACGATTTTTCGGATTCGGAATGCATAACCTTAATTGATTATTTGGAAACGGGAAGAATAATCACGACACAATACTGTGTTCAGATGTGAAGAACAGATTTTGATAGTACGATAAACAAATAGTATCCGGCTTTGTTCAGTGCACACCATCTCCCATATCGGACGTATTAAATTATTTAGCACTTACACAACAAAGAAAGCAATCACGAAAACAGATGACGCGCATAAAATAATTTGATTTAATCCCGGTGCCTCCATATTATCTATCCTTCAAGGATAATCCGTAACTTGTTTGTGGGCTGCGTTACATATGTTTGCGGATTAGAACCTCGCCATTGCAATCGACACGTCCCACTTGCACTTTTAAACTCTTATCTTTTTTCTTGATTCTAATTCCGCCGTAATATTATAATTTAGTTAAACGGACATATTCAGATCAAATAATCTTTTAATTAAACGAGTCTGCACTAGTAGACAAGTTGTGTAAAATTTGCTTTATCAACCATATCAAGATAACCTTGAATATTCATGCTGTTATTCTATACATCGATTTTATTAAAGGAAGATTTTACTAACGTACAATGTCAACACTTAAACAGAATCATGCTCGACTGCTAAAGTGACAAATTTTTGACGTCATGCTTTAATAAATATTATTATTCAGATGTATTTCGTAGTACATGTGTACAAAAATTTAAAATTGTCACCAATAGTATTTTCTAAATTAATTTTTAATGCGAGCTGCTAAGATCCTCATTGCTATTAAAATTTACGCATAACATTAGCCATGTTAAGTACTTGGTTAATGGTAATTTTTTTTAAAGTTGATTCACGCTCGTTTATCTATATTTACTTTAATCGTTAATACACGAAAAAATTATGAAAAAAATACAAGGTTACTATACCCCTTTAATCTTGGGAAAAAGGTGCCAACTACATCCGCCTACATTATGGATAATTTATAAATCTCAAAACAATTTTTTCCCAAGTTCCCAAAGTCTCCAAAAATCAAACTTCTTGGATATGGGACGGAAAACCTTCTCTACCAATTACTTAATTTCTTAGAATCACTTCAAGCAGATTATAAAATCAGAGAAATAAAAATAGAGAGAAATTACTAAGAGTTTAGGTAATACAATACTCTTTATGATTCATGACATACACCACAAGCTTACTAAGAACTAATAGGTTCTAATAATGTTTAAGTCAACATTTTAAAAATGATCCGGGAGAGAATAAGTGGATATAAACATATCCAGACCCAAACTCCAAATGAAAGAAAAATTAATAACACATTGATTTAAAATGCAGAGAAAAATAGAGTAACTGGTCCACTTCATTTTCAAGTTAATTGAGCAATTAATTATTTGTGATTTATTGTTTGAGTGTGCGACTGGAGGAATGCATCTATATAGCGAATATGTTTATTTATACCCGAAACTATCAATAAATAGAATGTTCGCGAAATTAAAAAAATTTCCACTTGTGTAATATTTAAATAGTTCCTGTCCTTCGATACAGGGATTGCGGTTCCTCATCAATATTTAAGGGTAGGTACATACCTGACCAACCTTCAAGCCTGTTATTGAAAAGATATAGAGCACTTCATAAAAAATATCGAAAACAAACTGTTCAGTTTTTATTTTTGCCAATGCAATCAGTATTAGGAACACGCAAGTAATAAAGTTAGTAATGATGCGTTGATATATGGTATATTTGAACACCCTGTCTTAAAATTAAAAGAAGCCATTTTTACCACTTTAAATGTACCATCATCATCATCATCAAAGGAATCATTGCTAGAAGAACTGTTAATGCCACCTTCACCTTCGTTGAAAAAAATTCAAATAGAAACAATTTTCTATACAGTATAAAAGATAAACAATACATCTTTGTGTTTAAAGTAAATTAAATTGTAGGGTTTAGAGGAATTTCTGAAAAGCAAAGCAAAAGGAAGGATTCTTTTAAATGATAAGCAGCACCTAAATGAAAAATTGCGATCAAAATTAATACAAATTGTGGAAGACCTTCCACTACATAAATACGAAAACAAAAACTAATGTATGATAGTTCAGTTATCCCGAAGAAGCTGCCAGAATGACTAACAAAATGTGAAAGAGAAATTTTGACACAGCCATTTTGGAAGGAGTCACCCCAGGTAACAAGCACACGGCCTTGAAAATATACGTAACATTTATAAAATTTACATAAGGGGCATTTGAAATAAATAAAAGTTACTGTTAAATTGACATACGTGGCATATTTCAAATAAATTAAAAATTATTGTTAATTTAAAATAAATAAGAAGCACTGCTAAATTGATATATAAGGGGTATTTAATATATTGTAAGGTAAATAAATTTTATTCTTGTTCCATATTTAAATACAAATTATATTTGAGCTTAATATATTTATATTTAATTTCACTTGAAATTTTTCTCAGCGCGACTTGAGGAATACGGTATAGCGTTGGACACAGAACCGATTGCAATGTATCTTTAGCCTACATATATACTTACGCAGCTGATCAATATTATGGCGCGAAAGTTTATATTTCGCAATAATGTTTGTGGATGATATTGAAAAGTCGAGCAATACATTGGGTGAGTCAAAAGCTATTTGATATTTATCGCACAATGGGGTCTGTGGTTAATATTGTGCAAGACTTGTTCAGTTCCATTTCAAAGGCGGTACGGAACCACTTGCTCCAGTTTGACTTAACACGTTTCTTATTCGACTATAGGAGGCCCCCGTTTGAAGAAATTGAGATTAGACAGGCGTGTAACTGCCAGAAAAACTCTCTTTAACCGAGGTAAAAATATAAAAACGCCAAAATGTACTAAAGATTATTAAAACTGGAAAGATAATGATTAGAAACAAGTATTGTCGACTGACGGTTCTATGATTGTCGACGTGTTGGACAATCCGACGCATCTGGATTGGTGAACAACTTTTCAGTCAACTTAGTACTAGTACTTCGCACTATGGTCTGGCCACCACAAGCCCAGACATAAATATTATAGGACGTTTGGGATTATCTTGACCAAAAGAAGATTCAAAGGACATCAAAGAATTTAAATGAGTTCTGAACAACGTATTGCAATAAGCGTAGTGCTTACATCAAAACATTACATGATAGTATTTAGGCTCTTATAAAAGACACTGTCAAATGTAAGGGAGGACGTACAAGACATAAGAAAAATAACAATTACAATTAAGTTGCATATTTATTTTATCCAAAATTTATCAAGGCGCCTCCTGCAAAAGCTCAGTAGTGAATTAATAGAAGTTTAGAAGCTACAAAGAAAATATAAGAACGAAAAACTAACTAATCAGCTATCTCGTTTTTAAGGGAATAACGTCTATTTATCTGATCTAGTTCGAATATTAAAATTTTGCTCTTATTTACTTTACTACCGCTACTTTTAACGCTACCAGTGATGGATTTTGTCAGATATTAGTTTGTTTCAAGTAGAATGTTGGTTCTCAAATATCAATGAAAAAAATGACAAAATTTCTACATTTGTTGCACATCAATACGATTGGCACAAATTTAAAAAATATGATTTCTGCAAATTTGGAAGAAAAAAACTGAAAATTGTTAAATGTTATTGTGGATATTGTAATTAAACAAACATTCAATAAAAATGTAACTTTGTACTTACTCACCTACATTACTTTAATTTTGACGCTTAAAAATATTAGTTATATTAATTAGTATGTAAAGTACCCCCACAGCACTCTAAAGTCGGTACCGTAACAACGAACACCGGTGATTTTGATATGGTAAGCAAAAATGCCCAAACAAACCGGTGTATTTGCTGTCAAACCAAGCGTATATCCAAATATGTGATGATGCATTTCACGTATCAATATAATTTTAGGTGTAGATACACGTATATACGTACAGCAATGTCCATCTCAGTTATCAGGACTCGTACGCCTCTCGCTCGCACCAAACGTTATTACGAAGCAACTTGCTATTTTGTAATTGCTAACTATCGTTAGCAGAATGTTAGCAGGCAATCAATGTCCAAAGAAATTGCTATTTTCTGTAGCAGTTCTCTAATGTACCACACAACTAAACATCGAGTACGCAATATGTTTTATCACGTTGTGAAAAATCGATGTGGATTAATGGAGATTTGTGGTAATTTGTCAAGTAAAACGCTATAACGTATACAACGTTTCAAGGTATCTCGATTCAAAACACGAATTTATTAATTTGGAGCATTTTGTAGTCGAAGCTTGGGTGCAGATGTAATAAAATTAGAAAAAAAAAACAAGCTCTGTTTCTTTTCAAAATATACATTTTTTTTAAAATATTGTCAGAAATTTTGGTGTTCTAAGAACAATTTATTTGAACAAGATATAAAAACAAACAACAGAACTTAAAAAAATATTTTTTCTTTGTTATATTTGTACTATTCCGGTAATACACATGGGGGGTTGGTTATAATGTAAATGCTTTTAAAACGTAACCTGTCTAGTAAGTGTAATAATACATAATGTATCTGATTTCGAAGGGGCACCCTGTATATTTTTTGCAGATTATAACAGACCTTCCGGATTCGCCTACACCATTATATGAAAAAAAAAAAATGGTACATAATCAGTCAGTAGTGCCAACAGTAAGATATTGCTGCTACAAACTGTAATGCAAAATTGTGGAAACCTAGAAGCAGTTTGGTGTATACTGGTATGTAAGGAAAACTGCTACAAAAAGTAGTGGCTAACCAAAAGTATCAGTAGCTGGTTGCAGCTGCTAACACAAACGAACAGTTTTACACGACGCATAGCAATAGTGAGATTGTGAGAATTTTTGTTGTCAAAAGAGGCCAAAAGAACAAAGTATCAAAATAAAGAGCTCCGCAGAGCGAAGAAAAACTGTTTTTTCTAAAATTTAATAATTAAATTTTATGGTCTAAAGGATCAAGGTTGACTTGAAAATATAACCGGTCACATTTAAAAAACTTAGAAAAGGGACTCTTTCAATTTTTTTTCTATTAATTTTACGATCTGTAGTTCCGGGAATGTCCTTAGACACTCTTTTGGGAGTTTAACTTAATATTAAATATAAGTTCCTTAAGTTTTTCGAGAATTAATTTAAAAATAGGAAAACCAATCTCAAATAATGATGTTTTCACAAAAACTCCAAGGTTATGCGTGTTTTTAAATTATCAAACTTAATTTTCACTTCGTTTATTTATTTACAAATTTAAACATTAGATTCACAAGACACTTACGTTTTTGCAGCGACTAGTTCTGTCGACTCTCAGGGAAACCAGTAGGGAACACGAACCCTTTCTTAATAGAATAAATAGACACGAGTCTGTCTAGTCGCTGCAAAAAAGCAATAATTTCCCCTGCCTTGGTCATGTCTAATTATAAGTGTCCAGTGGTGCCTTTATTCCAACTATACAATATTAAATTTTACTGACGGGCATGCCAACTTTACGAAATTTACGATATGTTAGAGATGCAACTGAATCTATATTGTAAACTGTTGTAGGAAAATATTCCATCAAAATTGAAGGTGGACGGAGACAAGTTATTTATCCGTTCCTCCATCATCCCAATAGGGAGATACAACACTCTAGCGACAGAAGAACCGTCCTAAGAACCCCGTCAGGAGCGAGGCACAAGACCGCCTACGGCTACCTTAGTAGGCTGGCATAAGCATCAGCATGCACAACGAATACAGCATACTAACGTATCTTTTTTTTGTTAGGGGCACAGCAGAGAAAGGAGTCCAGGACGAAGACTCCGAGGCCCACACACCCAGAAGAGATCTCGGCAAGATTATGAAGATAATGGCGCTGGAGGGCCATTCATTATCTAGGGTGGCATTCTTTATACATAATAACATTTTAATTTTATTGACAGAATACTGAAATACGATAAATTAAATTAAACACTATACTTCGATCCGTACATATACAACCAGCGTATTGAAATATAAAACAAGGCAAAATTCGCTTATCTGCACACGGTCTTTCGTCGCTTACATCTTTTTAACGAACTCCTCTCCCAAATCACGTTAGCCTCTGCGACCGTCGTAGGAATGCGCAACGTAAACTAATAATGTAGGGGTACTAAACTAAACCAAGATAAAATCGCGTAGTACTAAAACATATATATACACTACCGTTCATATATTTGGGGACGACTAAGAAAAACTCCGAAAAATAAGCAAAATTGAAATATTGACAATTGATTCTGTTTTATACGAAAGAGTATACATTTCTATATGTATGAACATAATTTACAACAGTATTCTCTTCTATCCCATCAAATTTATAACGCATTTATATTCTACCGCAGCCTCAGGCAAAATTCCTCTTAATCCCTTTTATGGGGTTATAAACGTAAACTTGAAAATATTGTCGAATATTTCCACAAAGGAATAATGTGAGATTCATAGAACACTTAGTACAAGAAACAAAGCAGATATCGTCTTGTATTTAAAATAAAATCGATCTTGATAGTAGTTTAGTTTAAATTTAACTATCGTAATAAACGGGTGGTGCTGAAATGGCAAAACGAAAAGAAATTTCCATCGAAACGCGTTCTGCTATTATTACTTTACGTAATGAAGGATACTCAATGGCAGTTATTGCGAAAAAATTAAAAATATCGACAAATGGTGTATTTACAACATTAAAACGGGTGGCGGAAACGGGTTCTTTGGCTGATAAGAAACGTTCTGGACGCAAAAAGAAGACAACAGCTGCTGAGGATCAGTTCATGGTTCTTGTTTCACAAAGAAACAGATTTCTAACGACTCCGGAAATAACGCAGCAAGTCAATGTTTCACGATTTCACTATTTCGCATTCGACCGTGAAACGAAGATTAATTGCGGCAGGCTTAAAGGGACGAGTAGCTGCCAGAAAACGGCTTTTGAAAGTTCAAAATAAAAGAAAGAGATTGTAGTGGGCACAAGAACATAGACACTGAACATTCGAACAGTGGTGCAACGTGCTGTGGACAATGAGTCCAAATTTGAAACATTTGGCTCCAAACGGAGGACGTTTGTTAGGCGAGAGATTGGTGAAAGAGTTAGTGAACAGTGTATTTTACCTACAGTCAAGCACGGTGGAGGTAATGTAATGATTTGGGTCTGTTTTGCGGGAACAGCTGTGGGTGATTTAGTAAGAAAATACAGGGAATACTTCGTAAAGAGGGCTATCTCAAAATATTACAAGAGAATGCTGTAACAAGCGGGGAACGATTACGAGGTCGAAACTTTACGTTTCAAGAGGATAACGACCCTAAGCATTCTTCTCGTATATGCAGAAACTATCTAACATCTCTGGAAGAAGAAGATCGTTTAAAAAGAATGATTTGGCCACCTCAGTCTCCTGACCTGTCGCCTATCGAATTAATATGGGATGAACTGGACAGAAGGATTCGCCAAAAAGGAGTGACTAGTTCACAAGATTAAGGAGAAAGCTCCAGCAAGCATGGACCGAGATCCCAGCAACATTTTTGAAATCTTTAATTCTAAGAATGCCACGAATATGTACCGCAGTAATTAAGTCAAAGGGTGGACATATGGTATACACGAAAAATCCGTATAGACCTTATTATAATTAGTACAACATTTCCTTTTGGAATATTTTTAGTTTTGTATAGTATACTCAATGTACAGAAGTAAATCAAATTACAAATGACTTTTTGTTTTTATCCGAATTAAAAAAAAAACTGTAATTTGTGTTAATCGTCCCCAAATATATGAACGGTAGGGTATATCTTTAACTATGTTTCATTTCCTCATATTCTTAATAATTAAAAGCGTACGTAAAATGCCTAAGCGCACGAATACTTCGAAGTTTTAACAATAGTACATTATCACTGATAAGGAATTATTTCAATAATTGCTTAAATAATAAAACGAAGGATGATTAATTTCAACGGGCAAATAAGCATAAGATAGCGTAAAGAAAATGGACGTTAACGTTAATGCCAATACAATGATAAGAACAGATTTACAATGATATATATATATAAATATAGCGATTACAGTTCAAACAAAATTTCATAATAATAACAATATAGATCTAACCTGCCAGCGGTACAATCTTTTGTGCCCATACAAGACATAGTGAAAGAATCGTTCGATAAGGTAAAACACTCTAAAAAATCTATTCGTTGGATCCATACCACATTAACACTCCTTTATTAAAATAAATAAGATACTGCAGAATTCTATGACGGGAACCTTCGACGTGTATGGTTTGCCTATCGTATTGAATGATAACAGATAAGCCAGACGATAACTGTCTGAACACTAACTGCGGTGCGTTTTTTTTTTGTTTCATCGAAACACGAGTCACGTTAATTGATACCGTACTGTTATTTATCGTTACACGAAATATACTTCAGTAATATAGTAGTGTTGCCATATTTCTGTATTCGTTACAGTTATTAAATGTTTCATACAGCAGGTTTTCCGGGAAATTTATTATTTTTTCCATATTCGAACAATAAATAACAGTATCAGGTATTAAACATACGTATAAAAGGCAAATATTGAAAATGAGTCATTAAGATTATTTAAATACATATATCGTCTACACTTACATTTCATCGGGTTTGGATTCATTTTAAAAGATATTTCTTTTGTGACTTTAAGTATTTGTTCTGAAATTTATTTTATTTTCTGTTAGTGCTTTTATTAATAACAAAAGGATGATAATCACGAGCTGCGAAAATACACTTGTTTGTTGTTCAAATAAAGCAACTCGAGAGCTAGCTTTCTAACTTGCGCAACTTCGAAACCACTTCAATTTGCAATAAATTATATGCAAGTTTTGCTAATTAAAAATCCAAATTTATTCTTATCCGCATGCTTTAGCAATCTCTTAGTAATTGAATCAGTTTATGGCACTATTGCGAAAGTTACACGTTAAGCTTTTCGATTTCGTTATTTGTCAACGTAACTTTTCGGCACGTGTACGTTGTACTGATTATAAGCTAAAATGATGATAAACTTACCCAGTACGTCTTTGCTACCACCATTAAAACTAAATTAAATAACTAAACTAAAACGGAATAATCTTAAAAACTGCTACATCAACGTAACGGTTTCACTTACTGCCGCACGAGAAACCATCTGTCACTTGTGACTTATACAGTCTTGTTGCTAGCTTAATCGTAAACATAGGGAGACTGACGCGTTGCGCTTAGAAATACGAGAAAGTAGCGTTGGGGTTAGGACTGTAAGAATGCAACGAAATTAAAGTGAAACAGTTACAATTTATTTCGTTTTTGGACTACCGTCGACAATCCGAAGAATTCTTTTTACTGTTACAGTGTTCACATGTATTTTAGGAACGAAATATCACAGAATATACAGAATTACTAATGCCGTACATACATTTAAGCCATCACAAACCAATTTATTTTAATAATTTATATTGTTATTAATTATTCATTTCCTTTTTTTTATTATTATTATTTATCTATCTTCGATTTAACAGGTAAGACTCATCATAGGGAACGTTTACGCTAACAGTTGGTAATACGAAAATACACAACTATTTAAAATATGGCAAAATATCAATATTCAGCATTAATAATTTGCACGCGATCTATCTCTGCAGCGTATAAATCACATTATTTGTTATTCTGTTAAAATAAAGTGAAAATTGTATTAATTTATTTCGTATTTTTACACAGCCATATAACGAGGCAAAAGGCATATCGTAGTAGCATAATGCTTAGAGGCAACAAATTAAATAGTATGACGCACGCAACCTTAAAAGGTTTAAATAGTCTGTGTATTCGTCATAAGATATCAATTAACATAAACACGAGGATGCCGCACAGTTAATTGCAATAATAAAAAATAAAAAGTGAAACTTGAAAAATGATGTATGGACTTTTAAATTAACGATTACTGAAGTGCGCAATTGAAATGAATTACTTGGGCATACCTGATTTCTGCTGTATCTATTAGAAATTTTGTTCTTCTCGATTTTCCTTTCGATGGTTCTTTGCTGGGCATCTGAGGCGGTCCTACTCAACGGTTTGTTTTTATTCTTTCCATAATTCGATTCCACTTCACCAGTACTACACCTGGCCTTGTTACCACGATCGAACGGGACCGGATTTTCCGCCTGCATATCACTGACACCCGGTTTCAATAGATCTTCCACTTCGTTATAACTCTTCAACGGTTCGTGTAAATGCTCCAATTGATTCTTGTCGAATTCTTGCGATTTTTCCTTAATACCGTTATTATTCTCCATTAATAATAATTCCTTCTTCTTGGGCGCAGGGGATGCTTTCACGGATTTTAAGATGTTTTCGAATTTTTCGATATTCTTCGATTTCTGCGCTTCCGCTTCGCATTGCGAGATGTACGCTTCGATATGGTGGAGCGGATTTAACGTGTCCATGGTGGTTTCGTTGTAGCGTTTTTCCGGGAGCCTGGGCGAAGTCGGCGATACCCTATGGTCGTTCACCGTGTATATATTGACTTGGTCATCTTTCATCTTCAGTTTCTTCATGAAGCCGGGAGATAGATCGAAAGCATCTTTGTCTTTAATTTTCGGATGGAGCTTGTTTTCCGTGATACTTTTGTATCCGGTTAATTGCGATTCGTTGTCGCTCTTGTTCAGTTCGTGAGTGGCGTTGCTGTTCTTACCAGAAATGATCCTTTTGCCGTCGTTAATCGGACTGCTCAACTTGAAAGTCCTCTCACTTACCGGTGATCTTATTTGCTGGTCTATTCGCTCCGTATTGGTGCAATACGGACTCGTGTTGGTTCCGTACAGTTTCTCGATACGATCGCTTAACGTTTGCAATTTAAACATTTCACTATTGGCCGCCGCAGAGTTGACGGTCTTCCTTTCGATTGAAGGGCTATTTTTAGGCGTAAGGAGCTCCTCTGCTTCACCACGGCTAACAAGTGGTTCCTTGACCACCTTCCGCACCTGCTCCGAGAATTTATGCTGGTTTTCATAGTGGTGCGTGAGATAGCTCGATCTCATCGGATCCCGCCGTAAGGTGATGTCTTGCGTCATGAAGGTATCCTTGTATCGATCCATATATTTACCGCCGTAGGTGATCTTGTCCCGTTGACTTTTTAAAATCTCAATGGCAGACAGTAGCTTGCTGTTCTGAGCTTGGTGGTGGTTGCGCTCGTCCGTGGATGAGGACGGAAGGGATTTCACGGGAGGGATGTCATTCGTAGTTCGTGATGCTGCGGGCGTGGTGCTACTGTTCATTATTTGGACGTGCACATGTGGAGGCGATCGTTCTCTCCACGCAAAATACAACGGAAAAAGAAAAGCACAGAATACACTTCACACGCACGCAATGCTGAACGACACACAAAGAGGTTTTATCGGCAACCTAGGCGCACTATTATCCATACAAATATGGACGACGTCCAACAAAGAGTAGAGTAATGATAAAAAATATACGAGCGTGTTATCTGTAAGTCAGATAAAGGTTTTTATCGGAGAAGTGTTGCCACCGTGAGAGATGCGCGCAAATTATAAAATTATTTTATCACTGTTTCACCTAGGTACATATATACCTTTTTAACTTTTAAAACAAATTTCGATCGATCACTTATCGATAGTTGATATTTAAACGAGAACTAAACGTGTACACCGCTAACTATTAACGCACTAACTCACTCAGTCTCGATACTCTAGCGTTTTGCGTTGAAATATGAAAGTGCAGAGAGCCGTATTAACAAAGAGAGGATCTAGCCTACGCGCTTGACTTCTACTGAATTGTTATACCTAATAACAATAATTGTGAACTGTACCGACTTCGTCATCATACCGATTAAACATCTGATCGTTCGGCAAACAGCGTCTCAATCACGCTATCGAGTAAATAATTTAACGACAGAGAAATCCGTGCACCGTAGTCTTCCTTTTTTTTACCTCTTTTTGAATGGCGACGAACAGGTGAACGACGAGGACAACCTGCGTTGTTATACTATTTCAACATTTTAGTCGAGCCGAGCAGTCAAACATTGTCTTCAATGTCGTGGTATGGTGCGCCATCTAGCACGTTGTAGCGCCAGGTAGTAAGGAGATCAAACAACACGTTTGCAAGTACATACCGGGTGTGCCATGATGAGCGTATACACGGAATCTTATAATACATTAATTTGAAAATTTGTTGACTTGAAGACTTTTTTGTACTATTGCAGTATGGCCCACGGATACTCTTTTGTTGGCATAAATTAAAAGGTAACTTTATTTATTA
Source organism: Marronus borbonicus (assembly GCA_902655005.2). NCBI lineage: Eukaryota > Metazoa > Arthropoda > Insecta > Coleoptera > Scarabaeidae > Marronus > Marronus borbonicus. The sequence goes on from LR737390.1 coordinate 8,221,251, forward strand.
TCCGACGCAGTTATTAGTGTCGCTTGAAAACGTACTTAGTTGCAAATGAAAATATTTCATAACATATTTGTTGTATGGTTACATGGCTGAAGGTATGTGGAAACTGTATTAATTAAAAAAAATTTTTATTGGATTCTTAAGCTTTTAAATTGTATGTTTTTTTAATAATCTTGTTTATTGTCGCTATAAAATATTATCATATAGAATTATATAAAATCGGCTAAATTTGGCCAGGAAACAAATGCATGCATACGAATTCTCACTGTTTATACTACCATGTATGCGGCTTTTCGCGATAAACTGCAATTAACGTAAATATTGTTACTTTTTTTGAGAGCGTCAATAAAAACAATGGCGACCTGTTTCGGACATGGCATGCATAAAAAGATATATAAAAAAAGAAAAATTGCATGAATGATTTAAGTTTAACGTTGGCAAGATACTAGACGATCTCTAATGGTGCACTTCTTAACCCTCAAGTGCTGGGTCAATCGTGGGGTGTTTCGGAACCCCAGAGGTCATTTTTTTTAAATTTTTTCTAAAACTATTTTTGTCACATTTCTAAGGTTCCCGGTATTCGCCTATGCAAATGAGATATGTAATATAGTGTAATTTATTATTTACCATATTCTACAGTTTTAGCAAAAAATAGCTTTTGGGGTGTCTCAACACCCCACGATAGCAATTACGTTTGTTTTTTTCAAAAATAGCGTAGTGTATTCTAACCAATGATTTAGAATTTTATAGTGATAATAGCCCTCGTCCTCTTTTGGGGAAATCACAGATGTTGTTGTGCATGTAAGTATAGGGGATTCACTTATATACGTTCCAATTCGGCGATTTTTATTATAGTACCTACATGTACAGGGGATTCACTCATTCCGCCAGCATTTTTACAAACTAAACTGCAACCAATAAACACCTGTAAATTTGGATTTACGCACGATAATACGTTGGTTTCCTTCATACCAAAAAAGAACAACTGTGTCTTGTTGGTTTCGTCTATGCATCACAATGGAAATGTTGAAGTAAATGCAAAACCTGAAATAATAAATTTCTACAATTGTACTAAAGGGGGAGTTGATGCTTTAGACCAGAAGTGTATGACGTACTCCTGCCAAAGACGAACCAGACGATGGCCAATGGCTATAGTAGGAGCAATGGTAGACATTTCACGTGTCAACAGTTACATAATTTTCTTAGCCACTTCAGACCATACAGTTAACATGACACGAAGAGAATTTTATATTCGTCTAGGAAGAGAACTCGTCAATGACCACGTAAAAAGACGATACCAAACAAAAGAATTGTCAACTAAGCTAAACTCAATTATCAAAAATTTACTAGGCTTAGAAACACCACAACAACAGCCACAAGAAGCAGAACCTTCAAGAACCTACAAAAGGTGTCACATCTGCGGGCGAAATAGAGACAAGAAAATAAAAACCACGTGTCATAGATGTCATCAGCATGTCTGCAAGGAACATTCTGAGCAACTTGTAAAATGCGCAGAATGCTTACAAAGGTAAATTGTAAGAAATTTATAAAAATCTGATTACATGAAATAACACATTACATGTTTTTTGTCAAATAAAATGTACGCCTCACAACGTCATTGTCAGAATTTTTATGTGAAATGCTAATGGCATTTTCTTTTACAGGGAGTAAGACCATAGTTTCCAGTAACAGAAAAAACCAAGACATCTTAACAATACAGAACACAATTTTGTAAAAAGAAAAAATTGTACGAAGAAATACTTTTTACATAATTTTTATGAATGTAACATTTCCTCCTAATTTTCTGTTTTGCTTTAAATAAAGTTTTGTTTTTCCTTACAACAATCGCAAGATAAAGGTCTAGTTATTACACTGTGGGTTTAAAAGTGAAAAAAAAAAGATAACTAACAAAAAAAAGCTAAATTTAAAGAGTGGGGTGTAAAACACCCCACGATAGCAGTTGTGTTACCTGAAAACACGATAGTACTTGAGGGTTAAATCAAACGCTAGTTGAATAGTTGAGTGTAGGCTTTCACGACCGTAATCCATAGTAGAAATGTCTTTCGGGTGATGTCGTGCAGTTAATATTTTACTTGACGTTTCGCTGACCATGCTGGCAGCTTCTTCAGAAGATTTCTAGAGACTGCTGTTGTTGTCTTTTGCTCCTCGTTATATATCCTATTTCTGTTCTTCAATACTGCAAGATCTGCAGTAGCAGAACACCTGCACCAACAAGGAGACCACCGCATAAGGTACAGCGACGTTAAAGTATGGCTGGCCCTGGCTACCAGCCACTACTATCCGAGGATAATACGCGAATCCATAGAAATAATGAAGAACACCAACAACTTCAATCGCGAAGATGGATACAAGATCAGCAATACGTGGAAGTTAGCACTACGGAGTTGTCATACAACGAACGACGCGATTCAGCGGAACGGAACGGTTATGGATCAGCAAAGCGGAACAGTTATCGATCAGCAAAGCGGAACAGAAATAAGATATATAACGAGGAGCAAAAGACAACAACAGCAGTCTCTAGAAATCTTCTGAAGAAGCTGACAGCATGGTCAGCGAAACGTCAAGTAAAATATTAACTACACGACATCACCCGAAAGACATTTCTACTAACGCTAGTTGGTTCATTTGGTACATTTCAAATTAATATATCGTTGATAAATTCAGTAAGACATCCTCCCGGTTGACCCTGTTTAAACTTTGTTGAAAAATCGACTGGAAGTCGGTGCAAAGATCCTTCTTTATTGGCTGCTGAACACCCTGAAACCGACTTACTTGTTCAAGCAGCAAGTATGTCTGCAAGAGCATCATGCAAAAATGGTCTTGCACCTGATCTAAAAGAAAATGCTGCTCTAAACAAAGAAGAATCAGAAGCAGGTAAACCTAACAAAACCAATAATTGGAATTTGACGAAACAACAAATGTATGAATATTACATTAACTTGTTTAATAAGCAATGTAGATATATTCCACCTTACGAGAAAGTACTTGAGGCTAAGTTATCGAACAGAATAAAAGAATTAGAAGTAACAGATGACTGTGAGAAGGTTCCTTTAAAAACCCTTCTGGAACATAGTATATTCAGAATTATGTTACTGCGGGAACTATGTTCTTTAACCGTGGATCTAAGTAAGTTTAGATAAAAAGGAATTTGAATCTAGTTTATTTGCAACAACAGTAATTCTTCAAATAGGAACTGTTTTTTGTGGAACGCAGGCTTATTTACACGTATTTATTCTATATACCTGTGGATGTAGATAAATAAGGTCGTGCAAAAATTTTAAGAAACTTGGCAATACTTTCCTGATATTTATTCACAAGGAGCATTCTATTTGAATAATTTTAACGTATTTCCTAAAAAAAATATGTTTTCAATGTATTTTTAAAATGAGAACACTAAGAATTACAACATATTTATTTAATCCAGCAAAATATGTAGTTGCCTTAACAAAAAATTATTTTAGGTATTATTAATAAATTTTGCCCAATTCTTTGGTCAAAAATCGACTGAAACAAAGAAAATGTGCAATTGCAAATTTGATATATTTCGCTTTGTAATTTCCGAAACCTTTTTGACCCCCTTTGATAGACTACAATAAAGTTTTGAATTTTCGTTATAACGCGTCAACATTTTATTATATTTTACATGAGCTTGATCAAGTGAAGAATAAAAAGGTCTTAGTTCCGCGATAGCCAGAAGTAACACATGCCCGAAAATATTTTAAAATAAAACGGACAAATACACAAACGTACATTTTCAAATTAATATCTTAAGTTGTGCTTAACGCATACCACACCCGGTAGGTACAGGTATTAAAGATAGATACCAGTATCTATCTTTCTCGTTTCAACAATCAGGATTTTTCTTTAAAGTACATTTTACGTTGTATGTTCTATGCGACGCTCTAATATGCATATAACTCACGGGGAACAAGAATATTAATAGTGTTTGTAATCGTAGTGACATTAGGTGCGTCGCTTGCTTGTTTTTTCTTCGTAATAAAATGTTACACGCCCTTGGTCTTTTCCTCAATGACCACGCTGTATTCACGTAATCCATAAACAATACGCTAAAATGTCGGCTTCCTTTGGATTTCGATGATTCATTAGGTCGCGGTATTCTTTATGACAAAATCATTGTTGTTAACATTGGAGATGATTTAAAAACAATTTGACGCACGTAGAAAACGTGCCTTTGAAACAAGATTAATTGGGTGTAAAGTTTAAACAAACGTATTCTTAATAGGTAGAAAGTTAAACATGTTAGACACTTTTACAATTAGCGAATTTGTAAAAAAATAAATATTATTTAGAATTCTGCTACCGTTTGAGGAGCAAAACATGTTTGTTGGACATTTTTAATTTGTTAACAATTTGTTTTAGGTTTATTTATCAGTGGTTATCTACGTTTTGTTACGCTTTTGGAAAGTTTTCCATTAGTTGCTTTCAAAGCTTGTCGGGGGTAATACGACTAATTTATTCCATGCGTTTTGGTTCCTAAAGTGGAATTGAATCGTTCCATTGTTTTTTGTTAATTATTTGAATATTAAATTAAATAAAACATCAGTATATTGATACTTTCTTGAAGTAAGTGTAGTTTGTGGCAGAGATTACAAGTTTCCGTAATTTTGATGAGGTGTGGATACTATACAGATTACTCTACTCTACAGTTCAATTATGGAAATTCTCGCTTATTTTTCGAACTTTGGACATTTTGTTTACTTTATCACGTAATCACCAAATAAAAAGCAATTCGAACAGATCAAAGTGGTTAAAACGAAATGTTTTCCGGGTTTGGACCGTGACATGGTAGCTAATCGAATAATCGACCGTTTCGCCTCCAATCTCAAAAACAAGAAGGGTGGTAGGCCACAGTTAGCGCAGTTACTCAACGTGTACACCACACCAGAGGCGTACTATAACCCGGAACACGTTTAATTTTGACCGACTCTGGCCGTGGAAGCCTGCTATTAGAATTTAGTGTAGCATCCTTTACATAATTACCGCTTTAACCATCTTCTTTCTACACATTCATCCTCAGAAGTTTTATATTGTGATTAATAGTTATAAGAATTTTGTACGTGAAATAAAAAGTTAGGTATGTTCCCACAAGTAAAAGTTTTTTTTCCCCGCATTATCACTGGCTATCTGAATTAATCCTTTCGCGGCTCAAAATCATATCAATAATTTTGTGGTTCCGATATGTGTCAGTGTCAGAGTATTATGGCAGTGATTTAACGTGTATTTTCGAGTTTGTACAGTACTTTGTTAAAAAATGCCACACGTTTAGAATATGTAAATATGATGTTTGTTTATGGTGCAGGTACCCTTCGTAGAGGAAGCAGAGGTCAATGGAAATATTTTTGAATATACGCCATAATTAAAAAATGTTAATTTATGAAATTTCTATTTATTTGTAATTACGTTATAACTTGAAAACGAATGAAAATCGGGTAAGGGCATATGATTTTTTTAAAATTATTTTCATGTGTACAATACACTCCAGAACTTTGATTAGTTCGTCCCGACACATCACGCTTATCTTGCCTCGGCCCTATCTCTTACGTAAGTGTGGCGAAATGGAAGCAGCCTGTTGGTCACACCAGTCGCTGGCGCTTTCAAAAATTCGTAATCAAGGTTCGAATTTCAGGGATTTTTAAAAACTTCTTTTCTTGAAAACCTTTTATCTGTTCCTCAAATAATCATTACATACAACTTCTGAAGTAAATAAAATGTTACGCAACTTCCTATCCTAAATACAACTTTTCAATTTCTGGTTAAATCTCAATGCCGGTTATTCCAACCGCAAGCACATCCTATGATAAAATGCAACGAAGAATAATTGTATAGATATACGGATCGTTCAATAAGTCCTTAGAAAAAGAAAAACAATGTATTTTCTGTAGATTTCTATTTTATTTCAACATAATTTCCATCTAACTTGATACACTTTTTTAGGCCTTCCTCCTCAAAATAGGTAACTACTAGCCGTTGTTCTGTTTCCAGTAAATGTTTATCCTTTTTCCAAGTAATCGATGTAGATGATTCTGCGTACATTCTAAAAAACCGAGGCCATCACCTTACCGGCCAATTTCACGGTTTTCGCCTTCTTCGAAGCCCGTTCGCGTTCAAAAACCCACTGTTTTCACTGTTCCTTTGTCTCCGGAGTGTAGTTGTGTATCCATGTCTTGTCCATAGTTATGCATCGACGGAGAAATTCGTCAGGATTGCGACGGAAAAATGTCAAAACAGTCTCAGAGTCGACCAAACCATTGCGTTTATTCTCCACTGAGAGCAAACGCGGCACCCACCTTGTCGAGATTTCTTTCACGCCCAATTTTTCGTGGAAACTATTTCGCGCACTTTGATTCGTCGATCATTCAAAACCATATCGTGGATTTTGTTAATCGTCAGGGGTAGTCGCTTCTACTGGATGTCCAGAACGATGTGCATCTTCTGTGGACGTACGGCCACGTTTAAACTCATTTACCCAATTGTAAACATTTGCTAACATAGGACCAGATGTGCCATGAACTTCATCAAATTCAGCTTTGATCTTTTTCGGTGTTAAGATAAAAAATTGTTCCTTAAATCGACAATAAAAATGAAACCTTGTGGTGGATATAATTGAGACATTGCCAGCTGTCTAGCAACTAATGATCTTACTAGAAATAAACCATCTTCAATACTACAAGCGCCTTGGAACTTGGAAGAAATTTTGCAGTTCTTCGTAAGACACCAGCGCATTACTGCCGTTGGTGTAATTTTGAAAATTGAAGAAAATATTTTACGATAGAGTTTTAAGCCATCGGAATATAAATGATTAATGGTATCTGTCTGGAGATAAGAAATTATCATGTATTTCTACTATTGATGTTGGTGTGATATTTCCACGATGAATAATCAAACATACACCCGACGCTTCTATTGATGCAGATATAACATCGGGAATGCTATGTTTACAATTTACTTTCCACAAATGTGATTAACAACAGGCAATTAGATAACCACTACGCATTAGGTAAGTTTCCAGAAAAAGAAAGATATACATACTTGTTTTTGCCTAATATCACCTTTTTCCTAATAGCACTGCAATTGATCAAAAAAAAAATTAAGAACCTGACTTGCAGTTTTAACGGTAAATTGCCAATTAAACCTAATGGAGTAATGATATAGTTAATTGCTTAGGAAGTTGAAAGTATGTTAAGATTGCTAAGGAAACTGGGTTTATAATAAAAAAAAATTATTGTTAATGAGATTTAATACGAATATGTACCTGGGCAATTTAATTTTTAAAAATTCAATTAACGTTGACAAGTTGTTGGGGATTTATTATATAAAAAAATTAGGATATAAGTACTGGCAACTGCTGTTATATAATTCTCAGACTTCGTGACGAATAAATTACGAACTTGTATCTACATGAAGCTAATAATGCTATTGAAATAGAAGGTAGTACAATCGCTCTTACACCACAAGTGAAATCATCGATACTTTAAAAACGTTGGTGCAATTTTCCACTTTCGTATGGTACTAAACAACAACCTTTTGAAGATGAGGTCGAGTCGTGACGAATTCTCCAATAGTTACGTCTGTAAATGGACAATACCGTTGCAAATGCTCTCTTGCACAACTTTCACCCTCTTTGGATGCAATATTGTTTTCTCTATACGAAAATGATAAGATTTCGCCGGATTTATTACCAAGATTGTATATCGGATTTCGCAAAAGAAAGTACATAGAAATTGAAGATTTATTTAGAATGTTAACTGTGAACAAAATTCTTATCATGGCAAGTTATACTCGATGCCATTAATATGTTGTTTCAGCAAACGAAATTCAAAAAATCACCACAAAATCAGAGAACTAGGATGAAACGTAGACATTTTGCAAGATTTTTACTGGTTTCATTAGATACATTAAAAATTGAAACCAACAACGTGACTGAAACTAATTTGATACTACTGATGCCCCAATAGTTAGGTGTTTCGCAATTTAAACTTAACGCCATTTTTCAACGACTTAAGAAATTTTATATCCTGCACGTGTGATCTAGAAAGAAGGTAATTTAATTAAAGGTCGTTCTACAATGGAAAATACGTGTTAATAGCATTGTGCAAACTCACACAGAAAAAAAACACAGTTCATATAACGACAAATATACACTGGCCGCAATTAAAAATGCGTCACCAAAAAAATGTTTACAAAATAATATTCACATATTCCAATAAACATGTAAATCAAAGACAATTCAACAAAAGAAATGTAAATAAGGTTCGTCTAGCGCGTCTGTGCTTAGGTGTTAAAGACAATCGCAATAAAGGCCCGTAGCTACGAAACCCCGTATGCACTATTCGTCCGTAATGCCGATAGCGTTCCACCACTGCTGCGCTAAAAATGTTTCCGTCTGAAATCGGTGTTGTACAACCAAGTGCCTCAAATGAAAAACTTCTTGGGGGTGTTCTTCTAGGAGCGTCTAATCCTGCACTACATGCTTTACTTTGATTTGTAATCCGGAGGTTCCAACGCCGTAATACAGTCGAATGATTAGGATTAAGTCTAGGCGCAATTTCTCGGAATTTCTCTTCATGTGGCCCGGTAATCCGGCGACGTTGGAAGAGGATTAATTGTTTATAAGGTGCATCCTCGTCTGCGAGGCATCACTCACGATTGCTTGAATATTGTGCAAATTATTTACAACATCTGTTTGTAAATATTCCTTTTTCCCTCATCCTTTATCTAGCATTTTCAGCATTCTCTCGGGTAAGAAAAAAATAAATAAAGATTTCAGGAAATCTTTACAGAAGACATAATTTGAAAAGAAAGTACCAGCGCACGTTAATTTAATCCTTCCAAAGCTATTACTTCTTACTTACTGTGTCTGGACAGATAGATAGAGTGTTTGTTCGAAGCGCTGAATAAGATCCACAACCTTGCTGTTAAACTAGGTGCATTCGATTCGATATAGGTACAATAGAACCGTACAGATAAAAACCGTGATTCATCGATTGCGGTGGCGCGTTTCGGTCGATAGCGTTTTTTTTTTCTCTCCATAGAAACAGCTCTGCTCGCTCAACCTTGTTTTCATTAATTATGTTCCGTGATGTAACGAACGAAGCGAAGTATACCAGATATACCAGAACAGATAATATGACTGTTGCTTGTTTAATTCGATAGTTTTATATTGTAGTATTCATTTATCGCGAAACCATGAAAAGCGGATAGATAGACACATATAAGGCGTTCGTTTAATTAAATAACACTGATCGACAAAACTATTTTGTTTTTGTTTCATGAAAACAAGCGTAACTTTTTCAATCAGACAGGACGTACCTTTGACGGGCGTCCAAAAACTGCCTTGCTAAGAAGGCAAAAGCCATCGCGAGGCATATCTACACTTTGTGAGGCAGCCTGGCGAAGTGTGGACTTTATAATGTCTGTGAAAGTTATGCATCCCTTGTGGGATTCACTTTCCACTAGGAGAGCATATCGAAATTTAAGCAAAAACCGATATAAACTTCTTCATTTTCGATAAGATTATGATTCTTTGGAATTATGGATTAGGATTCTTTGGAAAACTCATTTAAAGCTAAGTTGAATAATATTGAACATTCTAGAATGCGCCAAGTTTGAAACATTCAAGCAGCAATAAGTATAATAACGGGTTAAAAAACTTTAAAAAATGTTTTATTTGTGTATACTTTATAGATACCTACTTTACATAGTATGTCGTATCTATGTACACTGCCGTTCAGTGAAGTTCGGTCATACAATAAAAATCTCTTATATCACACTGTATACAATTATTAATACATAAAATTAGAAAAATATTAAGCATACACTGTTTTCTAAGGGATTAAAGCCATCAATTATTATGTAAAGTAGAAATATTGCGACAACCACAATAAAGTCCCTTTTATTATCATTCCAAGAATTTCTCGGAAGTACCGATCTTTTGAAACGGGTCGTTTGGGGATTATTAACGAATAATACATTTAGGAAATATACCGCAGCATCACTTTTGTTTATTTATCACAGGCGTAAAGATATAAATTTGCTTTATTTTACTGTTAAACGTGTGTTGGTGTGCATCTGTCGTTTTTGCGCGAAAGTTTTAAGAAAATTTACTTCAAAATTGCACGTGGCAAGCCTACTAGCGTAGAAACGCCGACTTCAACAAGCGGACTTTCATGGACGCATTGCCATTCGAGAACCCTTATTACGTCGGGGCAACAGAGCAAAACGGCTACAGTGGGCCCGTTCTCATCTAGATTGGTCGTTAGATGATTGGAAACACGTGCTTTGGACTGACGAGTCAAAGTTTGAGGTTTTTGGGCAAAATCGACGAGTTTATGTCCGAAGATCTAAAACCGAAAAGTGATCCCGAACTGCATTGTGCCTACAGTGAAGCAAGGGCGTAGTTCTGTGTTAGTGTGGGGATGTTTCTCCTTTGCTGGGACGGGAGATTTATGCAGAGTGCAGGGTGTAACGAGGAAGGAAAATTATTTTGCAATACTCCAGAATCATGCAGTGCCATCAGGATTGCGTATAATAGGCCGTAACTTTACATTCATGCATGACAACGACCCAAAACACACTGCGTTAGTGTGTAAGAACTATCTAAAGGAGCAAGAAGAACGGCACACCCTGAAAGTAATGACATGGCCCCCACAAAGCCCAGATTTGAACCCTATAGAGTTGTTGTGGGATGAACTGGACAGGAGGATCCGAAAAATATGCCCAACTTCACAAGAACATTTACGGAATATTCTGCAACATGAATGGATTAATATTCCGCAATCCGTTTTAACAAAACTTATCGAAAGTATGCCTAGAATAGTTCGAGCGGCGATTAACAGCAAAGGAGGTTTTTCCGATGAAAAAAATATATAATGTTCAGTATGTTATTTAGGCCAGAATAACTTTTTATTTATTTATTTTTGTCTTTTTTCCTGTACATACAATAAAATTGCATTTTGTTTTTAGTTTCGTTTGTTT
>LR737390.1:8232273-8251835 GCA_902655005.2 Marronus borbonicus
TTTGTTTTTAGTTTCGTTTGTTTCTGTAACCTTTTCATGTTTTTTACTAACCGACCGAACTTCTCTGAACGGCAGTGTACGTATACTTCGTGCACAGTCCACACATCATCAGCACTGTACTGAAAACATTTTTAAAAGTTCTTTTAAACTCGTTATTATGAATTGCTTCACAAGCCCTTAATATATTTCAGAATTAACTCTGCAGATTAGTTCTACAGATTATCATTGACGACACAAATATAGATTGACCATCCTGAACAGAGAATAATAAAGATGTTGTATAAGATGTCTCTAAAATATAGATCACCGATGAAAATATTCAAACAAAGAAAATCGATTTTTGGTGCTAACTCCTGGCTTTAACATATTTCATTAACAAAATAATGCTGTCATTATTGCTTGTTAATGCTTATAGAGAGTAATGGCTGGTAGCGACGTAAATGGGAGTTCAAGGACAAAGCTTCGATTTCCTCGTGCATTCCCGCTACTCATCGTGTACAACATAATATGCTACGGAAGTACAAGATGGGTTGTAATTGAACTCCCATTTATATCCCGACTTACAAAACACAATTATTTAAAATGAAATACTGTATGTTAATTTTAATAATATAATAATTGCTTGTTATTATTATTAAATTGCTGATTCGGTTATAAAAATTAATTATGTCGACCTTGCATTGTAAAAAAAAGGTGTATTTTAAATAATAGTTAGCCTTACAATACTATGGATTTTTAATCGAATCCCGAACTAGTAACAAAAAAGAAAACAAGTTGATAATAATAGATATCAGTCAAAATCAATTAAACATGATATTAATTCTGTTGCCAATTCTTTGAATGAAATAGCACTAGCTGCGATAAATAGATCAATTTAGTATTAATTATCGATACTTAAATCCGGCTACGAGCAATTATGTAAATGTGCAATAACTGTTACTTGTGCAAGATCTATGAGCGATTGGAAGTTCCGTTACAAGAAGTTTTTTTTATAGACGACAATCTAAAAAGGATACTATATTCGGAAAAGTAACGCAATGAACTTTGAAATTATTAAGAAATAGGAAGATTTTTTAACATTAAGTATTAAAGCAATTGGACTATTTTTCTGACCGCTTCAAATCATCTGTAACAAACAGAATAGAAAAGTAGTCTGTGATTTTGCATGGAACATTAACCATTTGTATACCGGCATAACAGTATAAGAGAAATTAGTTGTAAGAGAGCCATTCATTTGTAGCGAATTATTATCTATATTTATCCTATTGTATTTGGTCTATTATACGTTTATATAATAGTAAATACTTAGCACCTATGGAAAATTAAAGCACAAAAACCTTAACAATATTTTAGCTAAGGGAAAGTAAAATCGATAAAAACAGGAAAAAAAACCGTGGAATTATTGCTCTATTATTGGATGAAGTTTATGGCACATCTGCTCTTGTCTTAGCAACTGTTTACAATTGGGTAAATGAGTTTAAGCGTGGCCGTACATCCACAAAAGATGAACATCGTTCTGGACAAAATCCACGACAATGGTTTTTAATTACATCCGCACCAGGCATCGATCAAAAAACCTAAATATTTTGTCTAGATTTTGCGATTCGAATAATGACAAATAATTAAATGGATTTATCAACTTCTTGGATACTTTTTCACATAATAAGAGGACATGAGCATCTTCTATTGTTCACCTAAGCTTTTGTCTTTTGAGTTTATTTTGCACACAAGTCACTACTGCATAGTCCACGATTATTGCGAAGCCCACAGATGATCTTTACAAAATTTGTTGATTTGAATCAATAAAACCATAGCTCAGATGGAAGATATGGCTGTGTTTGTTTGAAGTTTCTGAGGTCAGAGTCACAAAAGCTTTCGGCGTAAAATCTTTGATTCACATCTCTGAGGTCTTTAGGAAGTTAGATAACCGTAGAAATTAAAAGGCAATAGGCTGAGTTATTTTTTTAGGTCATTTGCTATCGTTTGAGTTCCAAGCGGGAGTCTTTTTTTTTAACTACATTTCGCTATGTATGGTATGTTTTTCGATGTAGTCTAAGACAAAGTACAAAGTTTCTTTCTGGACAGGAAGTAAAGCCATTAACATTCGTAGGTTCATGCGACGTTTACTATATTAAAGCACTTCCAGATACGGAGAAATTGTCTTCTAAAAATAGAAAATTTTTATTTTGAAGGCCATAGATGAGGACGATGGAATATTATTTTGTTAGAAAGCGATGTGTGCATGGCATAAATACTGAAAATAACCAGCTCAAGTACATTCATTAATTATTGTAATGAATAATAAGTTGGGTCCGACAACGCTTTTTAAGCCGTAGTATATGCGGTAAATATGTTTTTTTTATTCAAAACTTTTGTTAGTTATCTACATATCAAGGCTTAGGACATCTATGTTTCAATTGATTTAATTTATATGGGCGTTATATTACACACAGAATGTTTTGTAATAATCAATACTCATATAATCTAGTAGGATATAGCGTATTGCCAGTATTCAATGCGTCAGCTGCATTAATCAATACACGCGTAAGATGATCCACTTGCACCACCCACAAGTTAATAGAATTGGCAACCAGTAATAGACTACACTATTGCTGTTATGTACGAGGATAGGATGGATAAATACCTCCGTTAGGGAAGACAATGCAATTGTTTTTCATTTACTAAATGTATTTCTGGACATAATCTCTTATAAACTTAGTCAATGGGATTTGTGGAACTCTTCAAAATAGGCCACTGTTTCGGCAATGACCTCTCTCCATTTGATGTAAACCCCCCTCCGCCAAGCTATTTCTTAAAAAAAAAAGAAGGCATAGAGGGCCAAATCTAGCGAATATAGTGGGCGGGGCGCCATTTCATACCGTAACTGGACTAGTTTTGCCGTCGCAATTACCAGTAAGTAGACTGGGGTGTTAATGTGATGGTAGAAAATTCTTTTCTTCGCTAGGTGAGGCTTTTTTCTTTTTAGTTCAGCGTCGAATTGGTCCAATAAATCAGCCTGGTAGTGTCTCGTGATTGTTCTTGTCTTCTCCAAATAAACAACCAAGATTATGCCTTGCGAATACCAGAAAGATCGTCGCCATAATTTTTGTGATTGACAGAATTTGACAGACCTTTGGTTTCTGGCGAGCAGTGATGTATCCATGTTTTGTCTATAGCCAACGTTGCTGATACTCACTTGCATTGGGCTTAAACATTTCGAAACGTTGCTTTGAAGCAGCACCCATCTCACTCTCATTCAACCGAGATGTTTATCATGTTAGCAATTTTTTGATTTTAACCCGGCGGCTTGCTAACTTTATTGATTGTATCATCCGTATCCACCTCAATAGAACGACCTGGCTGCTCTTCCTGACAGATGGATGTTCGCCTACGCCTAAATTAATTAAACCAATATCTAATGGTGCACGGTTTTTATTGCAAGCAGCTTTCCATTGATTTCTGCACATTCAAAGAAAGAAATCGAGTCATTGGCCGGTTCATTGTTCATTTTCCATGATTTTACAACACTACTCGATGAATTTCTCAGAAATGTTGATAGCGCTTGTACTTCTGATACCATCCTCGTATGTAGTAGTTCTGTTTTCAACGATTTATTTTAACTATTCGCTACGTACTAAATCTGTTAGTTCCGTTCGAATCATAGAACAATGCAGTAATTATTATCAGAATCGTTCAGCGTGAAACAGGCTATTGTAATCGGCGACATTTTTTGGCCGTTCGAAAATTGAATGCAATCGACAGTGGTCACGTGGCTTTTTCACCTTCCTTCTTTTATTTACCTGCTCGATTGGTTTGTCAGATCGCAGTGCTCTCTCGTGTGAGAGTAGTTGTGATGAATCATTCTGGGAATGATTGCGAAAAAAAGATTATTGTAAGTTACGTAACGGAACCAAGGACGAAACTAACAGTCGGTCGCTTCGGCCGATATGTCTCCTTCTTCTGTTTGGGTTGGCCGTCCACAGAAATCAGAGAGTATGTAATTTCCTTGGGGATGATGTGTTGGACAGTGATTCCAAATTGCATGTAAAATTTATAGATTTTAGCCTTGACTCTGGCGGCGACTAAATAGTAGGTCACAAACGTTTTGCTTTAGTAAATAAAACGGTGTTTTGTTTGCAAATTTTTATTTATCTAATGTCTATTCGAGGTTACTTTCTGTTCGAGGTCAGTTTACAAGTTTGGTTATGACTTACATCATAATTGTGTGCAAATTTTTGGAATAATGGAAGACAAAATGTGTGCAGGTATCAAATGTAACGGAATTTTTAGATTTTACGTTACACCAGTATATATTAAAAATTCTTAAGTTTGTTGTAATAATTGCAAAAAACATGTTTTTGGTTTTTCAAGTAGCGGAATTGCTATTTACATTTTTCGTTAACTAATTATTAAATAACAGCTTTTTCTTTCTAACAAAGCTTTAGCAACAAATACTAAAATAAGCAACGCAAAATGATTTTCCACCTTCTTTAATGGGTTTCCCATTAAAAGCGACGCATTTGTAAAATAAAGTAAATAAACGTACGTGTTTTGCGTGCATTAACTCCCACATTCGATCACTATAATCGTCCAAGTCAACGAAAAATTGAACGCCCTGTGGAGTGTACGAAGGGAATATTGCGGCTGTAAGTCAAAGTGTTTGTGAAGGTATTGGGCAGTGCCAATGCCGGTTTGTGAGGAATTTTGCTTATAAGACTACTTTAATTCGAGAACTTAAACCAAACGATCATTTGTTCCATCGCAGGTTCTGAAATTGGAGTTCAGGGAAACTTACAAATGATCTCAAATTTCATATGAAAATAATTTTTAGCAACAAAGTTCACTTTTCACTTAGCCGTTCTGTGAATAAGCAAGACTGTCGCATCTAGTCTGAAAATCAACCGAAAGCAATGCATTGTCTTAAATTAAGCGCCTGGTGCCCATTTCGTAATTGGTTCTTACTACCTTTGGCAACGCTGGTAACTTCGTTTATTTGATATGCGTTCCAGAAGAGTTCCTCTCAAAACCAATGAGTATCTAAGTAGATATTTAACCATAGCTAACTGTTTGTCAATATAAAGTCGACACTTTATTCTTCATTGTAAAAGTGGACATGTCTTCATGACACGAGAAACAATTTGCAGCAGTAAAAAATAGTTCGTTTAATTTGCCAATTTATTAACCATAAATAAAGTAATCCTCACTTAAATTTGCAGCTTGGCAAAACGTGTCAACAATTGTGATATCGGAGTTTTATACTGCTCTGGTCAATGGCATCCAAATGGATCCAGATTAATACATACTAGTTACGCATTGTCATTTTAATTCGCGCAAAAAACTTAATGTCGCCTAAATTACTTTAATTGTCTAGTTTCGAGAAGAAATAGCACGCAGAACAAATAAACGGAATTACCAGTGACTTCATTCAGTGCTAAAAGGCATACATTATCTGTACTATGAGCTATGTAGCTTAAGTTCAAGGCTACTACGCGAATACTTTGCTTAGTCATAGTACCAGGATGCTTCAAATTTTTGGGCAATTTTACACGAAGCCAAAAAGCATGGGAAAAAAGGACATTTTGTTTCGGATAATTTTTAAACAGTAAATGGAGAAACAAAAAAGACTGACGTCACGGAAAAATATTATATAACGTTTGTATATCGCAGTAACCTGTATTCATTAATAATCATGACCAAAAACAATCCTAAACAAAATTCTCAACGTGGAATTTGATAAAAAAATATAATTGGCATAATTTTAATTTGTTTATCGGGGTCCAGGTCCAAAAAATCAAAAATGTAATTAAATGATGGTGGCACTCTGATTAATTTAAAATTGCTAGTTGGGATACACCTAGAAGGTAATTTAATTAACTAACTGAATTCTCTAAATGCTTGGTGGGTTAGCGCTATGTAATTATTTCATTAAATTTACCAAATAATTATATCGACCGAAGTTCAAATGTTTCAAACACAGATGCGACACTTAAAATTCGTATTCACATGTCGTCCTACCACTAAAATAGAGTTGCCTTGCGAAGGGTCCAAAGGATAGTTTTCCTAAAACTCTTACACATCTGGGGCCGTCCAAGGCACATCACATATAGATTCGGCATACTTATATACGATTCTACCACCGCAACACTATTGAGCTACAAACGATCCCACGGGTACTTTACCTACGACCCTTGTACAAAAAAAAATATTTTGCATATACGATTATGTAAGGTACAATTGAGAGGTACGATAGAAAGCAGTATTTAAGGAAGAAGGAATTTTCTAATAGGTATCGGGCTTTCTAACACTAGCTAGATCTTTATACTCGATAGGTGGGCAATGTAAAATGCCAAGAGGAGCTTTCTTGCAAATAATCAAAAGTTAGATATTGCAATTTTTTTCTGATTAAATAAGAAGATTCATTTTCTTTTGGCAAAACTTAGATAATATGGCAAATGATGTTAATACTCGAGAAAGCTCTGTTAATACAGATTTGGATAATCCAGTTTCTATT
This sequence comes from Marronus borbonicus, assembly GCA_902655005.2. Taxonomy (NCBI): domain Eukaryota; kingdom Metazoa; phylum Arthropoda; class Insecta; order Coleoptera; family Scarabaeidae; genus Marronus; species Marronus borbonicus. The sequence continues at coordinate 8,238,785 of LR737390.1, forward strand.
GATTTTCTGGAAAATTTGATTTTTCTCTTAAAGAAAATGCGTGCTGTACCATACTTGATGGTTCTATCCTCCCGTATTTGTAGTACCTAATGTGCTCATTAAATCTCGTGGTTATCGCTCTTTTCGTTTAACCAATCATTACATGATTTTATAAATTTTATAGATTACTAATCTATTAATTAAGAAACTAATCGCGTTATCTATTAGTGTTTGTCTCCTTTCTATTGATGTCTACTTTTAGCTTTTTATTGTTTCTTATTACTAAAATATTCCAGGAACGGGAGTTGATAGTTTACCTCTTTTTCTGTTAAATTAAATGATTAAATTTACATAGTTTCGAAAAGTCTCACGAGAAAATCCGGAATGGTACTCTACCTAGTATCAAAGACCGCGAAAACATCGTCTCCAATTCTAGGAAAATATACGATTATCCTTTTTTGTACATGTTTCAAAATTTACTCATGAATAAGTTGGCTATGAAACGGGACAGGACCCACTGCCATAGTATTTGGTTTCTATTGATAAATTTATATGGGTGAAGAAGCACCCACTACTTACTAGTTGTTTCCAAGACAGTTAGCTTCATTTCTATTTTTTTTAAAATCATCCTATCACCTCCTTTTGTATTTTTAGATAATAGTGAAGTCCGTCTATATTATCTTCACAAATTATCAAAGTTTATCTTTATGGATTTTATCTATCTCAAAGTAAGCACTTGATTTAAAATGTCATGGCTAGTTAATTGACGTGCTATGGTACCAATTAAGCAGGGCTTTAATAATATTTCTGAGATGGCAATTTTCTTGTAGTTTATTAGCTAAAATTATGTGGTTATGTATCAAATAGTGTTATTATTATAAAATATATTTGTTTGACAATTACCATACGAACAAAGCGTATCTTTTTGCATGTTTCATTCTCCCAAAAGGAAACTTATTTCATTACGCAAAAGTGCATTTCCATCATCATTGCTATGAAAGACGCCGTCGTTTCTGTCCTTATTTACAATTACGTCGCCCACACAATGTATTGTTGTTAAAGTATAATTAATTTTCCTCCTTACGGAATTAATTAATTACCTATGACCTTAGCTGTATCAATATTAGATCGAGCTAGCGTCCGTTTAAGCTATAGCCCATATAAACGATCTTCATGGAAAGCGTAGAATAAAATCGTTAAGAGCACGACAAACTGTTAGTACAGGGGCTATAATTAAAACAAAGTCCGGAGGTGATGCGATGCCGTGACATGAATTAGCTATCACTGCACGCGCGGTTCCGTATAATCGTTACAGTCCTTGTTTTACCTGGGAAACGGTAATTTGCATAAAGGTTGCGAATTTTTTTTTGCGGTATAATGCGGAATTACAAGCACATGTTGTATAACAGTAATGGATGAGAGAGATCCGTTGGGGCGTTGTTTGACGAAACAGCTCCGGGCATTATCAACAGGACTTGGTATCTACATGCTTTTGGGATTTGTGCGGATTCGAGTACAATTATTTAAAAACGTATGCGCTGTTATCGATATTCAGCATAAAAGATATGTTATTGCAAAAAACCGCTTAGCAACGTAAATTACTAAATTAACGCATGGGAAAAAAACATGAATAAATAACAGAAAGAAACAATATGAAATGAAATGAAAACGGTATCCATGAAACGCGTTCTAAAAAGAAATGAATGTGAAATTAAGTCTCAAAAATTTCAATTCAGTTGTGGGTAGGCTGCGCATGCTATTAATTAAGTTGTGAATGGCTTTAATATTCATAGGAGCAGATGCGTGACATCTAATTGATCGTTTTAGTGCACTCCATAGATGCTCTATGAGGTTTATATTCGGACTTTTTAGAGGTTAATCTATATTTGAAATATTCACAAATCGAAAATTCTGGGGCACAAATGGGGCAAATGGAGTCACATGTTCTTCTAATTCATGGATCTTTTCCCTATAGGAACCAATTTTGTGTAATTATCCAAGTAAATTCCTCCCTACAACATTATTGATCTACCCAAAAAAAGGGGTTCTCAATGATACAATAGCTGGTCTTTCTCCGTCATTAAACCTTCTCCTAACCGTTCGTCAAGAAATGGTTCTTGCCAGGGCTGTAAACTGGTAGAACGCCTGCTTCTTAAGACGATTTGCATACGATGTTGCTTATCCTGGGGTTCTACAGCAACTACAATATTCATTGAAACGTTTAACTGTTCGACCAATTGTCAATTGCATAACTAGAGCTACCGCTTTCACTACTTCATCTTCTCTTAAGTTGCATGGACGATTCATTTCTTCTATTGTGTGTGCACTGAACAACATGGTTCATTCATTTAATTACATTAATTTGAAAACAAATTCTTAAAAAAACTTGAATTTTTTGCCTTTTACAAATTACTTTAAACAGCGTGAAATGTCTTATTAACCAGCAATTGCAGAATGTTACTTGATATCCGTCAAACAATTGCGTCTCTGAAGCTTTTGTATCAAATGATATAAAATGTTTATTCTCGTAACTATCTAAATATAGCCTTTAACATACGCCAACATATTTTTGTGCTGTAAATCACATATAACTTTAATTCTAGGCAGTTAATTACGAATTAAATCAGCTCAAAATCTATATGTAAATAGTAGCTAATTTAATCAGAAATTACATTTTAATTGGAAATTAACTTACTTCAGGCTTTTAATTCTGAACGAGATTTGTCTGCTTTATTTGGGCCTCCATTAACCAAAATCATTCTTTGCAAGCAATTTTGAGAAAAAGATGGAAATTTCACGTAAAAGTTTTCATTGGGTGATTTTTTACAATTTTAGAGAAGCAGCTAGCACGAATCGTTTCGTTCAGCTTCTGGTAATCAAGCATCAAGATTGTTATTCAAAAAATATCCATGCTGTGCGCAACATGATTAAAAAAGATCGGTATGTGAACATGTGAAACAAAAAATGCATGGACGGAGATTAATCGCGCCAAGAAGCTGTTGAAGCTCTAAAAAACCATACCATCTTCAGATTGGAAAGAATGTTTCCTTTTGTAAGTTCGCTACAAGAGCACTGCTTAAGTGTGAATAGAATGAATCGCTATTTTGGTATAAACAATGCATAAAAAGCATGGAAAACACTGAACATAAATGGTGGACCAATATTATGAATGGATTTGCAATTAAACCAAATAACTTAACCATAAAAATAAGTAAACCAGTTATATATGTTTATGTAATGATGAGTATTTTACATTTTATAATACTTTTTAATATACAAATGACAAGAGAATAATGTCAATCGTCATATTACAACATTTATGTATGTTTTACTATTCTTTGACGTAGTGTTGGTTCAATCCTTAGAGGACTATGTAGTTTATTTGAATAAAATACGCGCATTTTTTTCTCACTCTTCTTAAAGACTAATTCTTTAAATATTTACATTTTCATTAGTGGTTATTCTATGAATTATGATTTAAAATAAATCCACCGAATTCTACTTACTAATTTTCATATCTTAGTAACATTTTATGGTAATTCACTCAATGCAGATTTAATAAACCTATTGTGAAACTTAATTCACCAACAGTTGTAATCATTATCGTTGTGTTGCAGTCTAATTTTTACTGTAGAATTTATGTTCCGCTAGCTATCTAGTTAAACTTTCTGTTTTCTGATGAATAGTAATAATAGCATTACTAATAACGTGGCAATTTCAATGCTCACGAAAGCAAGCTCCAAATGCACGTCTGCGTAACAGAAGATTAGATATTGGGCATAATAATACACCACGCATACTTAATAATTTACGTCTGCAAGACGTAAGCTGTATACTAAGAATGACAAACGTATTTCTTTGCTACAACTCTACATCGTAATAATTTAGTATATTTAATAAGTATTTCGAATATACTCTTGAAAGAGATATTTTCAAGAGTACATTTTAATTTAAGTTTTATTTTGTTTAGCTGGACACTCTCAAATAAGAGGATATCGTCAGCACTGTAATGGTTTAGGATTCACATCACGTTCTGCTGCCTACATACTTAATAAAATCTCGTTTAAAATCATTTGCGTATTCACTTAACACCATAAAAACCTGTTTTACGCCAAACAATATAACGTCGAACAAATATGTTCTTATGGATATGGAAGAATGTAATTACGATATTTTCATAAAATTTGATATTGGAAACTGTCGGTTTTGGAAATTTTGAAAAATCTGCAATTACGCACTGCTGATCAAAAATAATTTGGTAATATAATTGCGCATGTGTTGAAAGATTTTTTTGAAAATTCTAGCCAGGTTGGACGCTCAGAAAAGGATTGTGCAGGCTATGTTTGGTCTGGATTTCAACCAGTCTTGCTGAAGTTACCTCAAAAGGAATAAGTTCTTTTGCTTCGATAATGCTTCCGGCACTAGACATAAGGATCGGCACTGTTTCCCCAAGCACCGCTTAATTATAGTTGGAGTGGTCTCACATACGTGAGTTTAAGACTATTAAATATATTTATTAAATAGATTAACTTCTGCTTTAAGACAGACGATGGGATACCCAAAAGAAGTCGCACTCCTTTTTTGATTTATTTATTCCATTCTTAAACAAAAAACCTTCAATCCCCTAGAAAGTACTCTCCATTGGCGCTAATACATTTGTCTAATCTTTCATTCCGTTACTCAAAACATTTGTGAAATTCGTGTTTTATAATGTCCGACAGTGCCTTCGCCGTCGGCAAAACGCTTTGCTTTTATGTCTTTTTTCTTTCGGGGAAGCAGAAAAGAGTTGCAGGGGCAAGGTCAAATGAACAGGGAGGATGGGGCACCGAGGTCATGCCATTTTTGGCGCATAGACAGGGCTGTGTGAACAGGAACGCTATCACGGTGGAAAAACCAGTTCCCCGAATGCCACGGCCTTTTCCGTTGCAAACAGTTGCGCAATTTTTTCGAAACTTTTCGGCAGAACGCCTGGTTAATTATCTGACCCTTTGCCGCAAACTTTGAATAGGCGATTTCTCTCACATGGAAAAAAGAAATTAGTATTGTTTTGAGGTTTGATTTCACTTGACCAGCTTTTTTGATGTTAGGCGAAGTCTTCCACTGGGTTGATTGTTGCTTTTCGGGGTCGTAACCCTAGCACTATGATTCGATATCTGTGATGACCTGGGAAAAGAGTGTGGACTATTTCAGAACTCTTCTTTCAAAGCACAGCATGATTACGCACGGCCTTGTTTCTGTTGCAGCCCCCTATTTCATCCTCAACTCTCTCGTTAAAATACGCTAAACTGAACTCCAAGTTCAACAACTCTACAACCTTTTTAACAGGCTGTCGACGATCTTCCAAGATGATTTCGCGAATTTTTTCAACAATTTCGTCAGTTCAGGTCGTTCAAGGCAGACCAGAGCGACGTTTGTCATCAATTGACATTTCACCTCTTTTGAGCCGGGAAAGCACTCAAGCGTCCACAATATCAGAATATCTACTTATAAAAAAAAGTATTCCTTTTCTTTTCACAGTATTTCCGCATTCATTTAGACAACATTCTTTTTTTCACGCACATTTTCTTTGCATATCACGCAATGTATTTTCCCTATTTACGTATTGTTTTGCGATTTACTAATGTGCAATTGCAACAACTGTTTTATTTATCCTTTTACGAAAAAAAAATGCCGTTACTACTCTGACATAGGATCAGCGATTGTTGTCTTATCGTTAACGAGATAAAAGATAAACAAACATAGACGTTATCGAATAATCCGTCTGTAAATTCATAACGATATTGGTTTTGTAAATTTATACGAGGGATAAATTTATAATTGGAGAAACCGTCAAAAAATACGGCTTCTTAGCGTATGTAGGCGAAGACCGAGCATATTCCAGCTTGGTGGATTGATGGGTCCCAACGCCCAGGGAAATTGCGTATATGTATGTAATAAGCAGTACTAGTGTTTTTACGAGGATGTCAACAATCTATAAAATGAAACCATATTCAAACCAGTCAGTTTTATTTTATAGATTTAATAGATTGACGTGAAGATGAAGGTATGAAATAATAGCGAATTGCTCATCATTTGTTGAAGATTTAGACAAACAAACACATTTTAGATCTCTTTTATAAGCCAGAATCAGGTGACTAACTCTATTACCCATCAAACTCTCACAAGAACCTAGCAATTAGAATATCAATTTAGAGAAGTATATAACCTTCAGTATGGAACTCATCGTGTTGCTCTACAACTTTCCATTAGTTAATGACACAAGGTTGAAGCAATAAATGTTAAGTTGTAGACAGATACGAGTCCTTATTCGTCTTGGATCCCACCTATAAGACGTGGTTTGATGTCGGGATGATGATTAAAATTAAAAGAAAAGATGCATAATATTTTTTTTAATGTTCGTTGTAATTCCGAGTATTAGCTCCTAGCGACGAGGCCGTCATATTCCTGGTTGCTTCGCGTCTAGCATCGGTAGCGATCGGTCGCGTTTCAAACCGAATTTGGTAGGGAATGGCAACCATTTTGAGCACCAGCCTCAATTTTAGCCATTTCAGTTGTTGCTATTAGAAAAATATAAAGACTATCAAGCAGATTTTTTAATATCCCGTTGATCGATAAAATCAAGACCACCAAGTGGAGTATTATTGCACCTGACAGAAAACGAAAATAGAAGCATGTTAGTGGTAAATAAAATCTTTCCCACAAAATAAAAAATTCTCCAAATTCAGTTGGCGCTGAGTGACACCAATTCAATTTGATTTTTGCTTTCATTTAGTTTAGTAGTCCTATAGTTATATTGCGGTCATTTTTAAGCCCTTTTTCCAATTTCTTTTCTTAATTCAATAAAATCTCATTTTCATACCAAAATGTCGGAGCAATAACTAAAAAACCAAACCTTGTATATTTATCACAATGACTCAACTCCAACAGATCGAGTGCAGCCATGAACGCTCGAGAAATTTTCTAGGTCGAGCGTTTGATGTGTATTTTTTATTTAGCGAAATATACCAATCAGTCACAGGTGCAGTAACATTAGTCAGATAATTTAATCCGCTAATAATTTGCCTTTTGTTGTGGGCGTTTTGAGAATAAAATAGTTTTATAAAAAAGCACGGTTCTGCATGCGATTATTGCGTACAATGTTGATTAATCGGTTTCCAGAAGAATAGCATTTACGTTATATCGAGGTATAGAGGTGTTCCACTTTCAAAAAGATTATATGGTAACAAGCGAATTGCGTTATATCCACGTAATTTTTTTCGTGTAATTAATGAAAATGCAAAGAATAGTTAAATTATAAAGTAAAGGTTTATGAAATGCGTCAAAGAAAAAAAAATTGTTTAAATATAAAAGCTAAATATACACTTTTAATGATTTTATAAACAAATGAAGCTTTACACATATAAGTGGGTGACACCCGAGAAATATACGGTCTTATGCGAAATGGTCTCTTCGTGGTGTGTTTTCAATCGTAGGTAGCGATAATGCTTATCGCACATATCATGCTTTAGTGATAATACAGATTCTGCAAGTTTATTAAACTGCAACATTTTACTGCTTGTAATCTTTTTAGTGTGGGCATTGCCAAGCATTGCATTTAATTGAAAATTATTCTATTCCATGCATTTTAAGTCCATCGTTTCGGACTTCTTTGGATTTCTAATTCATCCCAAATATGTTTACTGGCATTTAAATCCGGTGATTGGGGTAGTGGGTGTAAGTGTTTGGGAATACTCTCTGTTAACCATCCTTTGGCAATAATGGCCGTGTGCTTTAGTGTACTGTCTTGTTGGAAAATCCATTGATTTCCCGAACCCAAGTGCTCCCCTTTGCTTTTGAATACACGTATTACATTGTTTCAATAGCATCTCTAATCCGTTAGAAAAAAAAATCCTTTGGTTTGTCCGCAAAATATCTTTTAACAGTCGGCTATAAATTTTATTTCCCTTAGTTTGAGCCTTGGAAACAAAAAATAAATTGCAGGGAGCTAGATCTGGTTTATAAGGTGGATGGTCAATTTCTATTAACAGCGGCAGCTTCTAAAATCTTGACTTGAGGACTGATGTATTGTCGTGGAGCTACAGGACACTTTGCATCAGTTTTCCGTGTCTTTTCACTTTAATACAATCTAAAAATAAATACTACCCTTATTTAGATAACTAATCATTAAAATTCCTTGGCAATCCCAAAAGAAGGAGTGGCTTTAAACTTCTTGGAAGGGCTGGAGCCCTTAATATGCCACTGCACGGATTCTTATCTCGACTCAGGACAAAAATTGTTCACACTTTTCCATACGGACAGACATTTGTAATGGTGAAAGCATTCGTGGAATTTACTAACTTTTGCTATTCCAAGGTATTCGTGTAGAATTCTGAAATCTGTGGTTTCAGAAACTGTTCATTGTCGCTGCTTTAATCTTGCATTTTCCAGTTCCAAACATTTGGTTTTTTTTCAATAACATCGGAAGTGATAGCGGCAACACGCCGACCTGGACGGGGCTCATCATCCAGTGATACACGACCATATTTAAACAATTTCGACCATTTGCGAATAACCAAAAAATATGATGCTAAGATAGCTTAGCTTCCTCATGGAATTGATGGAACAATTCACGGCAAACGCAACAAAAGGAGAGAAAAAAATTACACTAACACACGGACATGTTTCTGCCTACCCGGCGTCATCAGCGTGGTTTCGAGAGTAATTTTTTATCTCCACCTTCTATCGCTGTTGCCTCACAGCAGTCATGTGAACTGCTGAGGGATGGTTTGGGGAACAGTACCCGGTATATGTCGCTGCTTCCTGAACGGCAGGCATGCGTTTCTTTGGCACTAGAGAGCGCCAAGAAATGTCGAGTTTGTCGTTTTGAAAGTTGTGGCATTAACTGTGAGGCAACAGCGACAGAAGGTAGAGTTAAAAAATTACTCTCGAAACCACGCTGATGACGCCGGGTAGGCAGAAACATGTCCGTGTGTTAGTGTAATTTTTTTTTCTCTCCTTTTGTTGCGTTTGCCGTGAATTTATTCCATAAATACCATGAGGAAGCTAAGCTATCTTAGCATCATATTTTTTTGGTTATTGTTTTTAGGCATTTTCTGATTTGCGAATAGTCGAATTTGAAGGACATCATCCCCGTACAGCCAACTTTTTTTAACCAATAACTTTTTTCCTTGCTGGGTTTGAGAATGTTATAAATGCTCGATATTCAAGTTTGTTTATTTTGATCCGTTTGTTTTTTAAAAGTGTTAAACACGTTATCAAGGTGTATGTGATAAGAAGCAATATAATGAAAAATTATGTTATTGAAAACCGTCTAGTCCGGGAAGATAAAAACGATTACTCAGTAGTGCATTTGAAATGTGAAAACAATAGTCTCGATTGTTGTACGATTTTTGCCAGCAATTTAGAAATTTCATTCTCGGCTTTTCTACTTGTTCTTAACTTCTTGCTTTACGTACATAAAAACAGTAATTTTCCGGACAAGTAGAAGTGTACGTAGACATTTGGGGCGTGATTTTTCAATTATTGCACTTCTGTGAAATCCGTCTGCTAAGCTATTTTAAATCTATCAGTAAATAAGGACACATCGCTAACGAAGTTATGTATTTTCCAAGCTTAGGTCGTTCGAAAAATGATTAGGGACTTAAGTAATACTCATTGAAGTAACCTTACTCATCAGTTTCGTCGAATAAGTTCATCAGGTTGTTGAATATTCAATTGATAGCGTTAAGGGATCGCTGTTAACCTTTGTATATTATTTGAAAACCGTAGAAAGGATTACCTGTTAAATAACACGTAAAATTTATGACTTATCAGTACCTTTTCAGCTTGTGATTATGAAGAATTTTGAAGCTAAAGATTACTGTTATTGCTTGGGATTTATATTCCTTTGATAAAATAGCTAATGTGACTAAATTTATAGCACCTTCTTCAATTCATCCACTTTTTAACCGACTAAATAATACCAAAATAGCGGAATTTAAGCAGTAAGTAAATATAAACATCATTATTAGGAACCCATATTTTACAATACGTCGTACCTAGAGTAATTATGAGTTGAAAATAGTTTTGATTTATTAGGTGTGGAAGGTCCTGACATTTCGTATTTTGAGGGAATCTGAAATACTTTCTTTGTTCATTCTATTTTCTGATTTAAAATTTTCATTCTCTGCGTGTATAAGGTGTAAAGATAAGATATGGAAACTACATAAAACATGATCGTAATATGCTATGCAACATCATATACATAGATAAGACTTACATAGATTAAAGGTGTAATCGGGCGAAAACAATGTCGCCTTAATTTAATTTATAAAATTTTCTGAATTTAATATAATAAAACATGTCCAATGCTAAATACTGTATTTAAGTCCCTATAAAAAAACATTCTTCCCTCTTTTTATGAACCTATAAAACGTTAATCTTAATTTATAGTTACATTTAACGGAGCTCTTAATTCGGAATAAAATTGAATCAATATCTCATTAACCCAGTAAAATTACAGGCGCCATCTAGTACATGATAGTTACATTTAAGCCGGCAAACGAGACAGTTATTAAAGTTCTTATGGTAAATATGCGATAATTAAAATTCGCCAATTTTCGTGCTCTTCATAGGCGTCGGTATGGGTGTGGTCCTTCGGGTGTATGACTCGTAATATATGCGCAAAAAAAAACACTTACCTTTGCATTTACCACGTGGTCCTGGAGATATATTGTAAAGTAAAGATTTTATTTTGCGCCATCGTATATTAAATCCAGGAAATCTTTAATAAACTCATTAACTTTACCTAACAATAGTCGTTTCCTTGATCCACTTATCGACATTTTTTTACATATAACGTTACGCTCGCGTGTATTCCAACCGACCGCCAAACATATATAGAATGCGTTATTACTGCAATAAGATCGCTTGCGCATATATTACGAATCACACACCCGAACGACCACTCCCATACCGACGCCTATGAAGCGCACGGAAACCGGCGAACTTTAGTGATAGTAGAGAAGATGGGTAATTATTTGACGTCTGTTAAGAAAAAATATCAAATTGGATATCATGTTTGAGGTAACACTAGAATGCAGTTAGCTTATTTTGCGAACTTGTGAGAAACAGTTAAAAGCAAATACTTTAAAAATGACAGTAGATTGAATAAATATATTGTGCTCCAAGCTCTAAGAATCCCTTTCATGTAAAGGTTTAGAAAATCTTTGACTACCTGGTAGTACAGTGACACGAAAAATGGCGGATTAAGTTGGCAATCCGTAAGCAGATATTTTTGATTTGTTAAGTTTATAACATTTTCTCCTCTAATTTTACAGACCTAGAATTGTAACAGGAGAGGTCCGCGAAGATATCAGTCAACGAGCACAACAAACTCCTAATAAACAAGGCAAGATGTCACCTAACTCGCGAGACAGGTAGCAGCCCTATCTATCGCAATTGGTCCAATGAAAATCTACAGATTTTGGTCGAAACAAGTTTCCACCTAATTAAATCTGGTGTGTGGCTTAAGTAGGCGAGTTATCGGTCCCATTTTCTTTCGCGAGACTGGACTAATACTGGGAGATACAGAGAACTTATTTTAAATCCATATGATAATGAAAAGCAACGTGATATATACAACTGCACCAGAACTGCAATATTTGGAAATGTGATATGTAGAAGTTGTGATGGTGATAGTTATTAATTTGTTAGCAGAGCTGCATCGTCGTTGTAGTGAATATGTGCGTGCCTACAAGCAGATAGCATATGGGAAAAGGGAACATCGAGTGCCGATACATATTTATATTCATAGATAGCACATATATGTATCTCAGTAAAGTGTTCGGTACAATATAACACGTCGCAAATAATAAAATAAACAATTTACATTATTTAAAAACATTGTAAAACATGTACTGTCAGGGATGCGATCTCCGAACGAAACCAAGCAAAGCGAGCTAGATAAAAGATATCGGTACCCATCCCCTACGGCCCCTTCACTTCGTTTTGTTCGGAAATTAAATTCCCGGATCCTGTACCTTCTTGACAGCTGTTATAAAATTAGATACCACAAATTGAATAAGATTCGTCGAAAGTTTGCAGCATCAAATATATTTCTACATTTTCTTGGTTAAGAATGTTTGCCATGACGAAAATATATTTTTATATCTTGAGAAAAATCGTCCTCTGTTAACGATAACGCAGAAATTTTCAGTTTTTCTATTGGATTAAGTAATCTTTTATAACTGTTATTATTACACCGAGAACTACACAATGCAAGATCTAAATAAAACTGCAGTCATGCATTGCCGATCGGCGGTTGTCGCTAATATTAACTTGAGCCATTCAGCAGTTTAATACGCATGTACTTACAATAACGGCGCCAGTCCTGTCGGGACGTGCGGAATAATATCCATTTCATTTATTAAAAAAATTATTAAAACTTATCACTAAGATTTAAATGTCAACAGCTTCCCATCTCCAACGTTACTGAAATTTTCATAGTAACTTATTACCAATTTTTCAGGTGCGCCAACACAATCCAATATTTTTGACCTCGCTGTACCTATTAATGTATTTCACTGAATGTTATATATCGTATCCACCAACTAACAAGTCCCTGAAGTTACCAGTGATTAATGATAATAGTATGCTTGGATATGTAGGTGTTTACTCTTTCTTATACGAAGCACGTATTACATAATCATAAGGTTAGTACAACTTGCACATTTATTACAAATTACAATAAATTTACATAGCGCACTAGAAAAGTGAAGGAATTACAACTCAAACCATATATAATTAATAAAATTTGCAACACCTCAAAGACAGAGTAGAAGTTAAGAAAAACAGCATTTTTTGAATAACGATATTGCAGTGTTGCGTATGCATAGTGATTGCGTTATTTCAGCATTGCAGCAAAGCGCTTAAGTAAAAATCAGCGTTCAATGCGTAACATCCGTGTACGCAAATGGTTTCTTGATTCCTTAAGGAGGAATTTGTTTTTGCATTTACCATTCATGCAATTCCAATTGGTCTCGTTTTAAATACCAGGTGTGTCGGTAATTCCTTTCCGGTTTTTCCGGCAGAT